>OX392432.1:1805000-2345723 GCA_947623395.1 Synanthedon tipuliformis | reverse complement strand
GCTATGCCATTTCCTCGTAGCTGACAACCCTATTGTCGTCAATTAATTATAATCCGTGCACATCTAGATATGGTCCTAATCATTACAATACACGTGACTATGAATAAAATTAACGTTTTATGCAATTAATTAATAAAGGAAGTGTCTTTTATTCTGTCCATCTGTACATTACTAAGAAAAGGTTATACATATTTAAATATGCGTTCAAAGGTTGTAAGTATTATTGTTTTCCTGTATTTTTTACTAAAGTCGCCTTCGACCAAACTCCAACATTCTAATGAATATTATTAGTAATTTAAAAATTTTCTAAGAAATTTTATCTATTATGGGTTGTGTAGATAAATTGTACGAAAAACTAAACGACAGAAAAATTGATTTAAAAGATTTATTTATGCCTCACAATATTTTGTCCCACATTCCATAAACTGTCCTTGTTGATCCTATATAACAATATTAGAATCCTGGTTCATCTCAAAAACTTAACAATTTTAAAGTACCTACTTACAGTTTTAACAAAAATAAAGCTACATAAATAATATTTCATTTATTCATTTTGTTCTTCAAGACACATTAAATATTAAACTATCTACGTATGTACATTAAAACTCGATACGATACAGTCCATTGTTGATTCAATAGAAGTTTCAGTTTGTTTGACGGCGGCAATATGTTTTACGGCTGCTGAGTGTTGACGTTAACAATTTTATTAATTTCCCTCCTTGAGACATGTTTTCAAGACTTATCGGAACAGTGCCAAAAGTTTAAAACAAAGAGGTTTAAAAGCGCCATTTTATAGGCTCCCGATCGTTGAACCCCTCGACGCGGATACTCGCATTGTTGCGCAACTCTTGCGCATCCAACTTGTTTATCGACAAACGGACAATAACATCAATGTTGCGGTTGTTAACATCGAATATTAGTAATTCATCCTTGTTCACACTATACATAGCCTGTAATCCTTGTACACTGCCTTTTGGTAAATTTGTGTTTATTTATTTATTTATTTAACAAAGCACACAGACAGAATACAATCAAATTCGTGAAAACAAAAATACGTGTGTGTAACAATTAGCCAAATTGCAGTCCTAAATTGTGTGCATTTCATAATTAACTTAATTCTAACTAAACACTAATGATAACAATCATGTAACTAACACTTAATTAACAATAATAAATAAGACATAAGCCTACTTAAATATTAGCCCCTGTTATTAGTTACTTAGTTAAGCCTTAGTAAAACTTTGTTAATAAGTTTGAATAATAAAAAAGTCAATATGCACATTTCTTGAATTTTCATCTTACTTTTCAATATGAACTTAGTTGGGTTTAGATGACCTCATCTAAACTTATATATATGCGTATTTTTTTAACTATTTATTACTAAAAATGTTTCACACAACAAACCCAGCCACGACCTAACATAATTTGTAACACCTAACACAACTAAACTAATAATACTTACACCTAATACAATTTATCATTTATATAGCTAGCTAATAATATTTAAGTCAGTTTTCGAAATAACATAGTTTTGTTTACAGACTCCCGTCACTTGTATTATTTTGTTTATTAAGCACCTTACTTGATCATTTTCATCTATTATATCAATGACACATTGATATGACGTGTCAGTAATGGTATTCATAGAAACGGTTAGGTTACTTTTTAATTTATTTAACTACTTAAGTACTTTTAGAAAAAGTTATCAATTAAGACTTGGCCTTTTCTAGGTCAGTTAGTAGTACTATTGCGTACTGAGACGGATCTCTGAATTTCTGCTCAACCCAACCTCTATTGATGAGTGGAGTCTTTTCCAATTAAAAGTATCTTTACGATTGTTTGAAGCAGTCGATGCTGAATCCTTTCATTCGACTCACACTTCAACATCTCACGCGGTGCTCCTTCATTGGCTTCGTTCGCTAGTATTTGCAAACTCGCTATGGTTTTCCGCGCGCATTGTTTCGTGATTTTCTAAAGAACACTTCGCCCCTATTGTTTATTACGAGTAAAAGACACTTTAACGCTGAGATTTCCTCGCATGCGAAATCCTTTACCAGGGCCGATATTACGGTGCGTTTTGGTTTTGAGTTATGTGGAGAAAACGTGTGATGTACATTTATCTACTCGTCGTGAACTGATTCGAGTTTATCGTCTAATCTTTTAGCTTCGAGTGACAATTATACTGAAATTCCAGTTGTGTGTGATCTAAGAAACCGGTAATTTTTAAAAACTATCAATTGAATGAAGGATGCGAATACATCATAATTATGTATACACACACACTACACACTAGTATGTGTATTTTAAACTAGCTTTTTCACCTTTTTCTAAAACATCTGCTCCATCTTTATTGGTCACATTGCGTAACTCAAATGAGCAGTTTGAAGAGCTTGATGCACTGAAAGCTAGTTTCAAATTTATCCTTAAACCTTATATATAATACGCTTATAAATTACTAGGTCTAGTCTGCACTAAATTCTCGAATAAATAACTGATCACAGAAACGATAAAAAATACCCAAGCCTTGGAAGTGAGTGAGTCACTTGGGTATAAAAATTCCAATATGTTAAAGTCCTTTGATCTTCGTGACTAGACAAAAATTACACAGAAGCAACGAGACAAATGGACGCAGTAAAGATGCTAAAGCGTCCGACTGAACGTTTCCTCTACTCCCAATCAGAAACGAGTAATATAATGAGTCTTATTTAAATCGCGATACGGACTATATTCACATTGCATCGTGCCAGTTTATTTCGCATGCATCGCCTGTGCCCCGAAGCGCACGTAAACCGTTAGGTACATGAACTGGACGCTTAAAAAGTCTTCTTGTTTTATGGTAAACTTTTTTGTTGTGGACAGTTTAGGGAGACAGGTAACTTTTTTATGGGAAAAGCTATCAGATTGTAGAGTCAATAAGAAAACGCCGCCGACGCCGCTCAAGTTTTTATGTAACGTCAAATTTAAACTTCCTGCATACGACATTAATATAGGATGGATGTTGGATGGAATGGATTAAATTTTATAGCAAATATATTGTTCTTAGGGCTTTTCACCAACTACAAGTAAAGTGTTGATTAGTTACTTTTAGAAATAATTTTATGTTTTATTAAATTATGGACTTGGTTTAGTGCATGAGACTTTTACCGAACAAACAAAGGTATATCAGCTAAATTATTCCCGGTGACAGGTGACTTTAAATGACTGTTAGCCTACTTGGCAGATGGCGAAAGAGGCCCTTTAGGTTATATTTTATGTAACCACCTTAAAAAGAAAAAAAAACACTAATTTAAACTTTAAAATCACTTAGCCTTGTAAATGACAAAAAAAGTTCAATGCCACCATGAAGAGATTAGAGCGAATAATTCTTAAGTAAGTAGAACATTTTTAGTTGAATTGTAAGGTGAAAGGAAAGAGACGCGCTGAGCGAAGGATCATAAGCCGGTGGTTGCCAACATCCGAGGGATTGAACTTGAAAAGCCTTAATCGAGCAACAGCTGTTCCAGTTGGCTCTTGACAGAGCCAGCATCAAGGAGTTGACGACAAATGTTCAGGACTGAAGAGAGAACATTAGTATTAGTACCCAACACAGCTGCTCTCAGATTTAGCAAACTCATAAAATATAATGTTATTCTGTGTAATACTTTATTTCCGAACAAAAAAAAAACACTAAATACAGGTTCAATGACACCAGCAGGAAACAAGATTTCGATCCGTTTAATTACAAAGTAGATTGAAGTTACAAAAATCCCGTACAACAGGATGTCGAACGCGGTATAAAAATTTCAACCATTATTACTTTTTTTTATTCAGCGACTTGTTCAATCTATATCTTAATCAACGAAGAATATAGAAATAAGTGACAATCAGTTTTAATTTGTCGTTTGATTCAAACGTTTTTTAAAGTTATAAGTCTCAAGAATCCATTAAAAAAGCATTTTCTTAAATAGTTTTTGTTTCACCTCTGTATTGAATTTGCATAATTGGTAAGGCTTGAATACTTGGTTTGGGGCCTGATTTATAACCGATACTAATTTTGGTCCTAAACTTAAATACAAATAATTTCTTTCTTCAAAAAGGTACACTTCATTCATAGAACGAATACGATTTATTATATGTCCCTGGTGGCGATAGTTACTGTTATTAGCTAATCTTCTTCTTATATCATTTGTGTTATACTATAATATAAATAGTGTTACCTTGGTTCACAATAATTGTTCCAAGAAAATATTAGATTTTTAGTATTTTTAAGAAATTATTCTTTGTTTCCACGAATAACTACTCACTGAAAATACAAATTCTGATTGAACTAAGAACCTAGTAATTTGATGTTCCTTGAGAATTTAAAAACAAAAACATAGTTTGGATGATATTGAACCTGAACATTTGAGGTTACTCACTCATTCAAATGCAAAATGAGTGTTGCTCATAAAGGAAAAAAAAATGTCCCCAATTGTTAGTTACACGCGATGTCAACGAACTGACCAATTCTAGAGCACAGTTGACAACATTTGACACATACATCTGACTGTTGACACACATACTCCTTTCCTCGCAACAATACGCGGCCCGTTACCGCAAACCATTGTTCTTTTACCGACAAATTCGGTGACCGCGCGTGGGTGTTCATTTTTTGCACGCCATTGCGTTTACAATTTTTATACCAACATAAAATTACATGGACAGGCAAGTGGTCACAGTTCATGCTTAATGATCCCCATTATAAAACACTAGTTGTCACACGCGACTTCGCCCGCGTGCCTTTATGAAATATAGCCTATGTTACTCGCTGATAATGTAGCAGTTTAGCTTTCTAAAGGTGAAAGAATTTTCAAAATCGGTCCAGTAGTTTCCTACATACGCTACAAGACAGTTATATCCCGCCTATTACCACTTCAGCTGACTAATCTTTTTGGCTCAATCACGTCAATAGTTGATATTAAATCTCTAATGACGAGTTAAAAATTATTTTGGCCGCTTTTTGTTAGAATTTTAGTAAAATAATTAAAGATGTGATTAATATTATAAGTCTAAATTTAATATTATAAGTCTAAGTGTGGTCTGTCTTTTCACATCTAATATAATCTTCTTTTTAACTTCTCACGCTGGTGAGACTTTGGATAAAAGCTAGTACCTATTATATAAAATGGGTTAACATCTTTTTAGATATTAAAAATTTGAAAACAATAATAAACAACGTCGCTCTAAAGACAGATATCTATAAATAAAAAAAAAACAACCACGTGTGGTCACGTCCATTAATTTGATTTATTTCGCATTTTATAATGACGAATTGATTGGGCCAACGTTCTTGTAATGGGAACTGTAATTTATTCCAAATGTGGGTGTTCGGGTTAATGAGTCAGAGGACGATCATGAGAAATGAGGATGAAAGGACCGTTGCTTTGTCCCACTTGTTGCAGACAGCATTTAGACGAATTGCGAGTTCGCTGACACGGTTTAGACAGATTAAGTTTTTAGAACAATTAAAGATAAAAGAAGAAGGCTCCATTTAACTGTAGCCATTAATTAAGACCTCCTTGCGCTGCCGATCGCTCAATGAATTATTTTTAAAATAATAGCGAGACAAGGCAAAGGGGAATCGCAGTGTCGTTTTTGATCAGGCATGAAAGGGAAAATACAGAGGCAAAGCAATCAAATGAAGAGAGCGAAGATTGAGAAGCGAAGACGCGAGCGGTGCCTGTAAGTCACCGAAACACGTGCTGTTATTTCGAATTCGCTTTCTGTACTAGGGTAGTTCTAGTAATTGTGTCGCTAAACGGGTTGTCTAGTTCACATTTGTGGAACGCAGTGTACGAAGTGTAATATACCCTTATGGTTTTCTGATTGAGAATGTTCATCTGGGTTTTAATTGGTGATCAGTTTTAATGAAATAATGGAAAAGTTCCATCAAAGCTGACTTTGGAACGAATTTATATCGATTTATTACTTAAAGACGATGTACAATGATGAATCGTGTCACGAAATGTAATAAAAATTTATCGATTGCCACTTATCTATCTATGTCGACGTTGGCGAAAGCAAATATTTGATTGCGGCTTTAATCTCATAGAACCGTTAACTACTGTGATGTGAACATATTACGCAAAAAAAAACTATCTATATATTTGAAAAAAAAAAAAACTATATAGTTCCACATAATGGCCTTAGATAATTACATATAATATCCAAATATGTATTACAAATCTTAAAGTGTTTTGATGATTGCCAGGATTTAACTATAGAGTAGGTACTTCTTATCCCGGAAAAAAGTTAGGTTCCCAAAACGTACAGTACAAGCTAGTTACATTAATACTTATATTTAACTAGCTGGTTAATATATTAGTTAAATAAATATATTTAACTAGCTGTGCTCGCGACTTCGTCCGCGTGGAATAGTTATTTTGGGAATCATTTGGGTATCTCGGACGGTTTTCGCAGCGCACGCAACGGAAGCCCTCAAAGATGAATAATTTTCCCCGTTTTTTCCACATTTTCGACTGTTTCTTCGCTCCTATTAGTCGCAACGTGATGTTATATAGCCTAAAGCCTTCCTCGATAAATGATCTATCCAACTCAAAAATAATTTTTCAATTCGAACCAGTAGTTCCTGAGATTAGCGCGTTCAAACAAACAACAACTCTTCAGCTTTATAATATTAGTATAGATAGGGTGCCCTATGACTAACTAAACAGTCTTTAACTGTGCACGTGTAGAGTACATAAATAAATAATCAATGTTTCGCTATAAAGGAAGTTAAGTCTGATGTCGTCATGTAATTGCATTCTGTAAACACTCTTAGTCAACTTTAATGCATTTTGTATTAACAAGTCAACAAACCACACAACACAACATAGACAAGATTCTTAAATATTAGTGCAATTTTATTGTAACTTGTCTCTAGTTAATTATAAATATTATTAAACAAATATATGTCTGTCTGTCCTTTTAATATTCATAAACTAAGCGACAGATGCGGTTCGTCAGATTAAAAGAAATGTTGTTCTGCAATAGTCATAAAACGCATTATAGGTACTGTGGCAGCCTGATGGCAGCACTCCCAATTACACCTCACGTCACTTTTGTAATGTAGATGTATTAATTTATGTGTAGGTATATATTACATACGACTTCTTTCTAATGTATAAAATATTAACGAACGTAAAAATAGTTACATAACAAAGCTAATATACTTAATGAACTTAAATTTTATCTAATATATATAAAATTCTCGTGTCGCGGTGTTTGTTGCCAAACTCCTCCGAAACGGCTGGACCGATTTTGATGAAATTTTGTGTGCCTATCGGGTAGGTCTGAGAATCGGTCAACATCTATTTTTCATCCCCCTAAATGTTAAGGGTGGTCCATCCCAAAAATTCATTTTTTATTTATTTGCAAAACAACGTTTGCCGGGTCAGCTAGTATTTTATAATTTTATATATTAAAATACCAAATGACCTAATAAATTCACTAAGTTAATTTTTTTCTGCTGATTAATAAGAACAAAAATAATCTAATAAGCACTCAAAAGACTATACCTACTATAAATGTGACTTAACATGTGCTTCAGTAGTATCCAACTTTTAAAATAGTTAGAAATATTGAAATATTGTCATCATTGTGAATTTCCTTTAGAACGATTAGAAGATTCGTGTAAGTAAACAATCAATTGATAATCACGTTTGCATAGCAATTAGCATATTCGTGGACCACTATCAATTAGTTTACTGCTAAATATTGACTAACTTGAATTCACGCGAAACGTGTGATTTCGCATTAAGTTGTTTATCTAAACTTTATTTTATAATATGTATGTATTTACAAAAAAAAAAAGTATTGTATGTAATATATCAACTGTTTGGTATACATAATACAAGCATTAACTTCCTTACTTTGGAACTAGATGGTGCTGTGTGGAATGTGTGAATATATATTTATTATATTTATATTTATTTTATTATGTAAACTTACTGTAAGCAATCCAGAAATTGTTGAGCACTCAGTCAGTGCTTTCTTAACACGTTACCTGTATAAAACCTTACCTGTAACAAAATAAGAAAAAAATAGATTAAAAAAAAACTACAATAAAACACGCATGTCATTCAGATACAATTCTAAATAGTTAAGAAAAAAAATTGCTTTACTTATTAAGATAACGACGATATAACGACTTATGCGAAAGCTTGTTATGCAGACAAGACCTCTGAGTGTGTGTGTAGTGCTAGTTTTACTCGATCAAACGCATCGAATGCGTAAACGTGAATTTGTATGGGAATGAAGCAGTTCCAGGTAGGTTCCAGGTTACCCACTAGGTGGCGCTGCATTATTCCCATACAAATTGCTCGGAGATAACGACCGTGTGTTCAATTCAATCACACTGCTATAGGATTGGTGATACATAAAATAAATACAAAATCCTTAAGATTGATTCTCCTTCAAGCCCGTACAACGGGTTCAACTTCAACAATAAATGTGCGCAATGCGTAAATTTTATTTTATCATATACGTTATAATATCTGCTTTATAAACATAAATACATAAATAGGGCACTATGTCTAGTAATCTGATAATGTGATATAATGTGAGATATGAAGTTATAATGGCAAATATTGCATTTACTATGGCTAGTTTCAATTGCTACAACTACATATGCTATGGGTTGAATCAAATAAAAAAATAAAAAATATTGAAGAATTCACGTGGCCTTGACAGTTTATTTGGATCATCTATGATAAAAATAATAAAATCGTAAGTGAGCCGTGTCTGTATGTACATTAAATATTAAAAAAAAATTGTACACGAATTGTATTTATGTTACCGAGGGCAAAGAAATGAGCGTAGACATATTAGTTTTTAGAATTTTCATTTTCAGAAACGGCTTAAATTTGAATGAGGTTTTCACTCATGTATTTATGATTACCATTACCTGGTTTAAACTATATATCATACTTCTTATCCTGGAAAAATTTTCGGTTACTGTAAGATTTTTAAAAAACTAACAACAGAGCGGGCACCAGCTAGTCACATTAATATTATATAATATTGTATGGACGATTGTATAAATAAATACATTTCATGACAAGTAATTAATCTTAAGCTAATTCTAATACGAGCGTTTGGGTCTAACACTTGAGGTTCAAGGTTGCTGATTCAAAGGTGCGATTTCTGACAAGGTCAACATAACTATTGGAACGAACTTTTCTATATTGCCTACGCATAGTAACTACTTCATAAGTACCGCTGTATGACGCCCATAATACAAGTCTAAACACTAATTAGGCAGAATATTAAAAGCTTATCGATCTAAATTAAAACTTGGTTAGAAACAGAAACGGCTTAATACATAAATCAGAAGTAATAATCTAGCCTTCTAACGATTTCAACAGCGGTGTCACGCACCTCTTCGGTTCAACGAATGGGCCGGCAGCATTTTTCCTTTGTACTCGGTATACCTACTGGCATTAAATATTCATGCTTTGTTTTAAATCGTCAAGCTCGTTGGCAGCAATACAAATACACGCAATTTGTGGGACGTTTGATAATAGGTACTGCTTCCGTGTGCAGGAATATTAGGAAGTAAGGATTACTAATGAAGGTCGTTTAACACAAAGCATTTAGCTCTTTACATTAAAACATATTGTATGAAAGTCCGACAGTGTAATTATTTTTACGATTTACATAAATATTAATAAACTATAAACCCGAAATTAATATTATAAATGCGAAAGTTTGTGCGGCCACCAGTTAGTAGGTATGTAATACATCAAGGGTAGGTGTGACAATTTGCATGAGGGTGCTTTAGATGAAGAAACCAATACTTGGATCACGAGTTTTATTCTTTTTCATACTATATTCAACAATTATAAGTAAAGATTACGCAACATTTATTAAATCGTTCTAAAGACTTCGGCGACTTCTAAGAATTCTAAAGTTCTAAAGGCGAAATTCATCACGTGATTCGCGATAATATTCAAAATAATATAGTATAAGAAATAGTGACAGCTTCTTAAATAATATCGCGTGTTTTGTTCGTGAGGCTTCCGTAGAGCCGTACATTATCACAATGTCGAAGATAAGTAGTCGAAATCAACTCATAATTAAACAGGAAACAATTACATTTGACTTATAATCTAAGTTCAAGGATATGTTTCACTGCATTGAATAAATAAGATACGAATCCATTTAAAAATAAAATACCTCATTGCAAAATAAAATCCAAATTAAGTTTAAGTACGCTTTGCGGAAATCAAATTTAACAAATTATACTAACTGAAATGTTAAATATATTTCATGGGTTTGAGTATTAAATACAATTTAAGTTTGTATTAAATTGACAACACACACACTGACAATTATCTTTTTTGGGAAAATACAATCCTATCACAAAACATTTGGCCTTTCAAGATTCTTTATTCATTCCTTTTTGACTGTCTTAACTTGTTTCATATAGGTGTAATATAAGAGTTAAGAAATAATAAAATAAAAATATAAAATATATAAATAGTAGGTGTCGCAATTAAGCGATCATAAGATGGCTATAAAGACACCACATAGACACATTTCTTAGACTGTGTCAGAGTAAATAGTTTACAATCTACTATCCAATGCATATGAAAGCGTATAAAAAAATTGGCTTCAAAATTAAGAAAACTCAACTGATTTATATAAATTTAAATTCTTGTACTTTAAAGAATTACGCTAATAGGTATATTATATAAAGGCGTGGAAAAGGATCAACCCAAAACAACGCAACTCATATTATTGGAATAGCAGTTAAATGCGTGTAAAGTAAGGTTATTTCGTGCTACGCTTTCAGTCTGTACCGAACGTCCGGTCAATTGCGCGCGGATTCGTGCGGGACCAATCGCGGTTACGGTTTCGAAATTCGTTGCGCACACTAAGTCCGAAGATACGGCCGTCATTAGTGAATCCTTTTTTCATCCGGCTTTTGAGTTAGCCCGCGGGCACGATCGCGTACCTATATATACTACTTTAATAAATAATAATTAATAATAAGCACTTCGTATTAATTTCTAAATTTAACATAATACACGTTAGTTGTTGTATTTCGTTGAGTGAGTGATGGATGCTAAAGCTCATTTAATAGTGAATAACTAATAGTTCATTTAATAGTTCGAATGAATAGGCATCTTCTGGGTGAGCTCGCTCCATTATAGGCCTCATCCTAGCTGGTTGTTGGCCAAGAGCAAACCCATCTCCAATAATAATAAAAAAATCCTATCCCTAATCCTTGCCATTGTGTCAAGTAGACTAAATAAACAAACTATGCAGCTTAATTATTTATTTTAATATATTAGTATTCTCGCGAAGCTACTTAGAGCCCTCAAAGATGAAACACTAAACTCAAAATAAAAGTTGCCGCAAGGTCAAAATAGGTCTTAAAATCAGCACATACAGTATATACGTCCGTGACACGTTTACATAACCAGACCGCAAGTGTCTGTGCAATATCGCCGTAGTAATCTCCGTTGCCATGGCGACGAGAACACCCGTCCTAACTAAACAGCGAGACCTTGGCAAACGAATTGCTCCATTTGTGTTATTTTTGTGGAAAAAGAACCGACGCGACGACCACCACAAAACAACAATAAATATGTATGTCCCATTTAATCAGAACGCTAAAATATATTGTTGTTATGTATAATAAGTTAACAATTCAGTCAATACCTTATTGTGTAATGTGTAAATACTGTCTCCTGAATATAACCTGAACATAAGTGTTGTAGAAAATCGACTTTCATTCAACCGAGAAAAAATATCAAAAATCTTTGCTCAATTTAGAATTAAAGTATTTGCAAAATTTATCTTAGATATTTTTATTAAATTAATTATATTAAGTTATATTAACTATCCAATACTAATATTATGAACGCGAAAGTGAGTTTGTTTGTTACGATTTCACGCGTTAATTACTCAACCGGTCATCACGGAATTTTGTAGGCTTTGCTCCGCTACATACAATGTCAGGGATACAAAAAAGGACATAGGGCTCCCTTCAGCCAGAAAAAAATACTGTGCCCGAGGGATCATCTGAAAATAAAATATTTAACTTCTGAGAAAAATATATGAGCAATAAGATTGAATATATTTTTAACACCTCACAGAAAAGAGATGCGATGTTAATATTTGCGAAGCTTCGAGCTACTTATCATATAGATATAGATATACTTAACCCATTTCATTACTTAACTCATTTTTTCATCATCAACAATGTAAAGCAATAATAACCACGTAAGAAATGTAAACTACACGCCGGAATGAAAGAAAATGAAATTACGTAATAAAACAATGGTAGTATTCATTTATTCCTAATGTCGCGGACCTGCTTCATATGTATGTACATACATCCGATAGCATTTATTTTTTACAGCGCGAAAGCAATAGCGCACTACTTTCCCTGCACTCAGATGAAATCATATCCCGTATAGCGTGAAAAGCAATCGACACCTATAAGAACACGTGCGTTTGTTGAAATCAATTTTATTCTATTCGACAAAAGGTTGATATTTGTTCGACAGGTGGCGTTAACTAACGTGTTCTCTGTACAGTTTTTTTTTTTTTTTTTTTTTTTTTTTTTTTATAAATATAGAAAATTATATGTTACATTAAAATTGACACCGGTGTAAACATAAACTCATTAGAGTTTTACCGCACACCTTGTTCAGTTTACATATGTATAATATATCAATATATACACATAGACATATTTATTATATAATTATAAACATACACAGACAAATACACAATTATAGATTTATTCAGATACCTATTATTCCGATTGCGGATGGTTAAACTTTTGTTGACACTCACGAACACTTTTGGTTCTTTAGGATTACCCACTTTAGAATTTTAGTTACAAATTAGTTCTTAAAAATTATATTTATCTGTAGTTAATTGTAAAAAGTATTGTTTTAACTTATATGTGATGTTTTTGGGTGTTATTTCGCTTTTTAATGTTTTAGGTAGTTGGTTAATTAGATTCGGAATGACATAAGCCAGACGCCTTTTTCCGTGAAGGTTGTTATATTTGGGTAAATTAAATTTTGATTCATCAAATAATCTGTTTGAATAGGTTAGTTTTTGAGTTTTTATGTTTTCATTGAAATAATGTTCCTTTAATAATACAAATTTTGTTTTTTCTTCTATGGGTATAATTTTACACAATACGAATAATTTGCGATAATCTTTTTTACAGTTTGCTTTTAGATTTTTAGGAAAGATTTCTTTTAGAATACGCAATTGAAGTGAGAAAATCTTGTCCAAATGGCTTTTAAAAGTTCTTCCATAGCTAGATAGTCCATAACATACTATAGGTTCTGCTAATGATTTGTAAAGTAATAGCAGTAATTTGTACGGTGTTTTCTTTTGTATTACAGAGAATTTGCCCAGTATTGCTCTTAGTTTATCACATACGTGATTAATGTGTTCGGACCAGTTAAGTCGATTGTCTATGACTAGTCCGAGATACATGTGTTTATTTACAACCTCAATAGTCTCGCATTCACATGATGCTAGATTTTTACTGCTATTTGAATGTAGACACTGGTGGTTATGAGCTATAAGTTTAGGTTTGAAATAAAGAAGAAAGAAAAAAAAAACTCGTGTTTCGTCGCTCCGCTGCGCGCTCTCAACAATTTTATCTGAACGAATCTAGCCTCTATCTGTTCGATAAGGACACCGCCTTGCTGTACCTAATCAATTTCCGTACCTTATGTGGAGAAGTCCAAAATTGGATCACAATCTAATTTATTTTAATTTGTTTACTCTGAATTGAGGGTCACAGAAAAATTAATCAAGGTCCAGATAATATGAAACAGATTATAATAAGCCAGAACCCAGAAGAGAAATGTAAATATTTTTAATGTAAAAGTCGTTAGACAGGCTGTTTGTTTTTAGAAATACGAGACAATTGGCAACCCAATGTCTAAAAATGTACAAAACTTTAAAATCAGAAAAAATAAGAAATATTTTGCGAAATTTTTGTCATGTAGGTATTTCTTGAATGCGGCCCGTATAGGCCGCGTAGAACAGGGTAGTACCTAGAGAGCCTCTTGTCTTGTCTAAGAAATCTTACCCGTTACTAATGAACAAATTTCACTTGCAAATAACTACAATAAATCCGGAAATATTTATAAATTACTTACGATGTAATCGTAATATATGACACGCGCGAGACCAGTTGTCATGAGTACCGTCCGCCCACTTTCTACCATTTAGTGTGCAATATTCACTGATCATCTCGAATTGCGCAAGCCGGATACAGAGTTGAGCATTATAATTTTATAAATAAAAATAACGCGTTTCGTTGGAAAATATAGTCATTTAAAAAATAACATGGACGTGAATTAATACTAATCCTGTGATTTAATTCTTCGAAATACAGTTATTTCAGAATAAATATTTTTTAACTCCACATTTTTTTTTTTTTTTTTTTTAATTTGCTCAAATAGAATATATATTTATTCAAATATTAAAATAACTTCTTCACTATTAATTCTATATAACACTAAACTAAAATATAAAAATAAATATGCCTAAAAAATATCTATAAAATTGGGCGCCCTCGGCATGGTACCGAGGATATTTTTTTTAAAATAAAATGTTTAGTTAGTTGGTTGCGCTTCAAAAACTTGATAATGGGTAGGTAGACCGATTTTAATTCGGTTTTCACATATGGAAACAGGGATAAACGGATAGATTTGTTATGTCGAGGTTACAGTTACACTGTATTTTCATTTTCAAAGTCATGGTCACCAGAGTCTAAAAACACATCAATACGAGGCGAGATAAATTCTCATTTTTCTGTAAAACGTCTACTTTTTCGTCATTAATTTATCCGTATCTATTCATATCTCACAGGAGAAAATACTACATAGCGTTTCTCTAGCGTATACTTAGTAGGCAAAAACAATATTGACATCCCTCTTGTAATCACGGGTGTTGTTGTTTACGGCTTGTAAGCTGTAATGTAATTAGTTTGCTAACAATTGTATTAGCTTTATTACTTTATACCTTAAACACAGTTAAAATTGTTTTTTTCTATGAATATATTATATTCTATTTAAATATATGTAATTGTAAAAATTATAACTCCGCCGACTCCTAGTTCTAGCAGAAAAATTTAAGATGTCTAGAATGTTAGTCAAATTTTTAGTAGATATTCTTACTAATATTATTAATGCGAAAGTAAGATATTTTGTTTATTTGTTTGTTTGTTACACTTTTACGTCTTAACTACTCAACCGATCATTCAACTTACTTTCCATCCAGAAAAAAGTACCTACTGTTCCTGAGAAATAATTTAAAAATATAAAAATATGTGCCATACTGAACCTAGTCACGCTAGTTCAAAATAAAAAGACAACTTAACTTCATCTCTTTCGGTACTTAAGTAAATGCAATGTAAAGTCCACGATAAATTAATTGTTAAATTAAGAAAAAAAATGCAAATAAAATTTTCCCCAGTTGGCGAGTAATTATTCGTGAAAATAAAAAAAAAGGAGCGGGCCACAGTTTTATTGCTACATTGAAAAGGCAGCGCGGAAGCTAGGCTTGAGAACTTTAAGGCTCAAAGGTTTCGCACAAAGGTCCACGCACTCGTTAAACTCGTTAAAAACTGGTTTAATTAAACCCAGGGCACAATTAAGACTTCCTGCGCGCTGACTAGCGGCCTCGGACACGCGAGATGTGTTCCACGACACAATTACTAAAATAACATGTCTTCATAACGCGTAAAGGACAAGTGCACATAAACGTTCAATCTACACAAGTAGGTATGTTACTCGTGCTATATTATATTTTTCAAATTAACTGTGAGTTGTAGAGTGTAATAATAAATTGTGTTCTGTAGAGGTGTTCAAAAGTATGAACACTATTCAAATTCAAATTACAATTATTAATAAACAAGATAAAAAAGTAAGAAGACTAACTCCTGTAAGACCTTCTTCTGGGTAAGCTCGCTCCATCTTAGGCGTCATCCTTGCCACATGGCTGGTTGTTGGCCAAGAGCAAACCCATCTTTAATAAAAAAAAGACTTATTCAATTATCGTTAGAAATAGGTAGCGCAACGCAGTGGTGGTTTAGATTGTACTTTTTTTTAATTATTTTTTTATTTTTATTTTTTTCAAGAAAAGTATGAAAGTGTATAAGATATTAGCGGAGAAACAGACAAACGCGTATAGCCCTCAATGGGTAAAGTTTTGTAATCGTCAACAAAATCAGAATCTAAGTTTTGAGCTGATACTTTACTACAAATTTACTGCAGCTCTATTACTGTCTTTCATCAACTTTAAATTCATTACATAGGAAAAAAAGTGTGAATGTAGATGCGGCGGGGTTATATGAGTACATAAAGCAGATAGGAGACAATTCGTTTGAATCGCTCTCACAAATGAAGGTTTGCTCGCACTGCACCGCGAGTTTAAAAATGCAAGCGTTCTACCTATACGTACATATACTATACAATACATAGTTACTATGGACGTCTACTTTTTTAAAACCAGTTTTATTTCGGTTCTGAACATAATGTAATGTAATTGATGAGGAGATCAGTAAGGTATTACTTGCGTGCGAACCCGGGGCCAATTCGCTAGTACATACAATATAAAATAATTTACTTATATAATGATGCTAAATTTAACATTAAACACCACAGCGTGAAATGCATAATTCAATTTTTAAGAGCTAACCTTTTACGGACAGTGCACGCCAAGAGCGACCACAAATTAATTTCGTCCAAAAATTATCGGTCATAAATAAAATGTTCCGGGCTCGTAAATATGAGGCTTTGTGTTTTAGGTAAAACGCGATAATAATACGAAATATACAGAGTCTAATAATTATTATTTACGAAACATTTGTTTTTGTTCAAGTTACAGTTTTAGAGATCTACAAGTTAAAAGCAATTTAAGAAGCGCAATTTTGGAAAAAAGCGTTTTTGAAAACTTGTCGATTTATAAATGCCATTCTTTTTTTATTATTTTTAATTATACACGAAATAAATAGACCTTTTGATTTTGTGACATTATTTTTTAATATATATTTTTAATTTTTGTTTAGAATTAGGTGGACACATCTCATTATCGCGGGATAGCCAACTGCTCAACAACTTACAGCAGATATAACGTAGGTATTTGGGCTCAATGTAGTCGGGAGTTAGTTTATAATTTCAATTACACCTTGTGCGTCATCAGTATAAGAACAATAGAAAAAGAGTTAGGTATACGAATTGGCGTAGAACAATTGGCTACGAACGACCACACCACATCATACTTATTTCGTACAGTAGGCCGACGGAGACGTCTAGACAGGGCAATCGTGCGGAGCGTGAGGGGTGAGGCGCGAGTGGGACGTGCCCAAGCTGCATACTTCGTCGTTCTTAGTAGCTTGGGATAAATATTCTAGGGCTATCGCGTCTTTCAGATTTTAATTTATTATATAAATCAAAATGGTGCATACGGCATGTGCTGTAAGTGCGTGCAAATCTTTATCTCGCATAAATAAAGAACTAAGCTTTCATCAATTTCCGCACGATGAAGAAAGGTACTTAAGCACATTTTATATTACTTAATTTGTGTCAACCCTTCCGTAATTTTTAAATACCTACACAGGCGGCGGTATCGCCCAACATCAAAGGCCTCGACCTACTGTAGGAAATAACTATGCTGTGACCACACTGTGCGTACATACTGCGCAACGAATACATTAAGTGCATCGTTCATCCGGTGTGTACT
This sequence comes from Synanthedon tipuliformis, assembly GCA_947623395.1. NCBI lineage: Eukaryota > Metazoa > Arthropoda > Insecta > Lepidoptera > Sesiidae > Synanthedon > Synanthedon tipuliformis. Next base: position 2,327,972 of record OX392432.1, on the reverse strand, counting down.
CACGTACAGGTGTATCGCGACCATTGTTCACGGACGACACATAACTTGTACTAATAAGCCCATGTGCGTTTAAAGCGATTAGTCAAGCGGAAGAACATCACCAGTGAGATAGGTGCAGCGAGATCACCGCAATAAAAAGTAGACGGATAGGTAATAAAAACAGCAGCAAACAGGATATTTCTGTAGCTTGTTATTATTAAGATACCGAGTAACAAATGTTTTTTGTTTGAAAAAAAAAAATCCTAAGAAACACAAATGTCTCACAAACAGTACCTTGTATTAAACTAGTGACCCGCTCCGACTCCGCCCGGGCCCGGGGTGCAATTCTTATAGTATACAAACCTTCCCAGTATATCCCTCTTTCCATAATAGTTCAGGAAATTTACTAACAGATCAAAATAATCTCAGGGGAATTTTTGATATAGGTAATGTAATACCGATGTACTTATGCAAGAAATTTTCTATTCCAACCTGTGGATGGGGTGAAAGGACATACAAAAATGGTGTTACAAAAAAAAGTTTCACACAAATTTTGTAGAGAATTTAGTTTTACATAAAAATGTTTAGCTATTAAGTATAACTTTTTTGCTAAAATTAAAATTAACAGTCAGGGAGGATCAATTAGTGATCCGAATTCGTTTCCGTCAAAGCGGTTTACCGTTAGGCTATGAACATAGTCCAGTCTAGTAAGTATTACTGGTTATTTATACGGGAGAGGTAAATATAACGTTTTAATTGAAAGAAGTAAGATAATAATAGCGAAGCAATAAGATGGGCTCGCACAATATTTTGCTCCTCGTACGTACGTACCTACGTATTGTGGCATAAATTCATTCGCGTAATGAAACCACTGGGATCTGGCACATTAATGAGATTGTCTGCCGTCCCGATGCGCAGTGAATACCGACTTAATTGCTTGTAGGATTCTATGAAGACTAATTCATTTCAGTGGAACTATCGTGAATTTAATGTATTCAAAGCGCTAAACCATTAAAAATTCTTTTCTTCACTTTTATTCAAAGATTTACACTTATTTCGAGAAATTTCGATATATACATTTACTAATGGTTCGAACTAAATCCATACTCATATTATAAATGTGAAAGTAACTCTGTCTGTCTGCCTGTTACCTTTTCATGTCTTTACTAGTCAACCGATCATCTTGATATTTTTTGCATACACGTTGTCAGAACAGAGATTGGGAAACTTGGGAAACTTGTCCTAGAAGTACGAGTGCCATAGAGCTGCAGAGTATAAGAGAAGCTTAAGTAAATTACCACGTATTTAAAAAGCAAATTAAACAGCAAATAAAAAACAGAAGTGCCAATACGCGTAACGATAGCTGAGAGCGTTTACACAATGATTTTTTCTCTCATAAAATGGTGTAAGGGGTTGAAAGTCCCTTACATAGTAAACTGAGTGATCCCGAGTAAGTATCAAGATTATACTTAATACTTGTCTAATGCCGGCGCCACACATTGGGTATATTGGACACAAGTTACATTCTTGGATCCAATACACCAATGTGTAGATCGGTCTTGGACAGATATTGGAAATAAACGGAACATTGTGATTGGCCATTCAATTCGGATCCAAGCTTGGATACAACTCAGAAGCCAATATGTGGCGCCGGATTGGGCGCCGGCATAAGACGACTACAACTATCGGTAGCTATAATAAACTTGACTGTTATGAGAACACTAAATATTTTGCTTTCTTATTGTCACGTTTCCACTTTTCGACCATGAATTTTATAATAACAGTTTACATGATTGTTAACTTATTTGTTAGCACGTAGAAAAAGTACATACGTGCTCTTATTTAAATAGAATTTTCTCGTTTATCAAGTAAAAATAATAGAAACACTCCTACGTGTCTTTATATTACATACTTCCTAACGGGATGGTTCCGTCTGCTTGGTAAACCAATTTTGTTAACATACATTTCGTCCTGAATTTTCTTGTTAATAAAATGTACGAAAGATCGTAGGTACATACAGTAAAGTCCATTTCCCCAAATGTTATCTAAACTAAATGTGACCTACGACTCCGCTCGCATCAAATTAAGAAGAAACGAAAGCGTGCCTGTCCGTATATATATACGTAATTGTAACCGCCATGACCTTGCTTCTCTGACCGGAAACAGTGTGTTTTTTAAGGTCAGAAAAGCGAAATTTCACAGCTCCGTCAATGTCACCACCACTTTCGCTTGTGAACAACATGCGTGGATATATTATTATATCGAAAGTGAAGATTTGTAATCGAAAACGGATTTGCGGATGACACGTCTCGTTTTGTCAGTTTCGTAATTACAAATTTTATAATCAATTCAATGACGATTCGAATACACTATGTTTTAGAGAGAAATCAAAGGCCATTTTGTTTGAAGGGCCATGAAAGTGACAATCATCAACTGACAAAGTAGGTATCGAAAAAACTATTTAGTCAAACTTCGAACTTCGAATATAATTTCAGAAAATTATAGTGTACATAATGAAAGTTTAGTCGTATGTGGTTAAAATAAAATAAATAAATTGGAAAAAAGACAATATGTTTGTTTCCACTGTCCCGGGTATATTTGCTGGTCGTGACAAAGCCATTTAGAAAAACTACAGAGTAAAAATGAAAAGTATATTCAAATTTATATATAACTTTTGTCAGAAGTAATATTAATGCTATTTGTACAGATATTCGCGATATGAGCAAAATCCTCAAAAAAAATTTGCGATAATAATATGAGCAAAAAACTTGAAAAAAAGTACCTACTGCCATTATAATTATAATTTAGTGCAATCACCTAGTTAGTAATTGCTTCTTTAAAAAATATTTTATGTATAAGAAAAAAAAACTCAAACTGAAAGTATTTTAACATATTATGAATGATAATAGTACAAGTTTGAAGCCATTTAAGGCGTGCCATTGACCTTGGATCACTATTCAATATAACAAGCCGTCAATCCATCATATAACATCAATACAAGTGATTTATAAGCTGCAATCATTTCACCTGTTGGTATTTTATTATTGATAGGATTTTTAAAGAGGGATCGGTAGGGAAATCTTATAAATGCCTCACTCAATGCCAATTATATTATTGTAGTTGAAATTATCTTTATTACTATTTACCTATACCAAAGATAATTGATTGGTCTCGCTGCACTCGACTAGATAGAGCGCTATACAAAAACAATAGGTCCGAAAATGTGGCAACTTTTTTTTATAGTGTGTGTAAAAAATTGTCACTTTTTATCACTTTTTACCCAGTTTAGTACAGTGAATATAGTCGTTTTTTTTGGTCAACTTTGCACTATCCTGCCAATCCAATTTTTTTTTTCTATAAGGTTTAGGATCACTTACTGAGTGTAAAATCACAAAATGTTATTTTAAAGTAGAATTTCGTTTTGAACACTCGCTCTGTTTGTAGAGCTTGAGCTTAGAGCACTTTATAGATTTTAAAGGACTTTTTTTTAATTAATTCACTAAAAATGTACATATTTATACCTACATATTTAAAGGTTAGAATTAGATTTGCAGTGTTATTTGGATCTGTGCGAAGCACAGCACCAAATTACATAAGTCTAGTACCTACTACATGCTAAAAGAGAATTCGAACTAATTTACGGTTGGATTAACCTTCAATTTTAAACTTCGTACGTTTCAATATAAAATTGCTATTATTATGTTAAATTTCTGCACAGGACTTATTAATGTTGCTGTTTGCTAAAACGATTGTCCTCAAAGTGCACTATTACGCTACGATCATTTCCGTATACTTAATATTATTGATTACGGTTGAATCACATACATGGACTGGTCATAGATTGTTTGTTGTTGAACACGTCAATGTTCAACAGGTCAACCGTTGCGTAAGACCTGTTTCTTTTTCCTGGAACAAAACTACTGCAAAACACATCAAGGGTAAACTTAAATGGTTGGCACTACATTGGCATTACAGAACCAGTTTAATGTTTTAACATCTCAAATCTATCATACACTAATATTATAAATGTGAAAGTAACTCTGTCCCATCGATATATATTTGTCGTCGGCACATCGTAGAATTGGGCATATCATAATATTCCTGGGCAGATCATATTTCTGTTAAAACTGAGAGGGTCGCCTCACTCCGCACCGCTTCGCTCGTCTCCCCAAATTTATTTCCATGTATCTTAAGATTGCCCGCGAATTCGTCCGCGTTCAAAATGTTGTATAGCCTAAAGTCTTTCTCGATAAATGGACTATTCAACACAAAAAAAGTTTTTTAATTCGAACTAGTAATTCCTGAGATTAACGCGTTCAACCAAACAAACAAACTCTTCAGCTTTATAATATTAGTATCAGATTAGTATAGACAGAGAAAAACATGCCATACTAATCGCAATTACGTCAATTTGATAAAACGTACTGATTGTATACAGTTCTGTTTATAAATAAATTCGAGAAACCCTAGCTACAAAATAATGACGACATTTCGAACATATCCTCCTGCAAAGGTCGAGATCGTCTTCACAACTAAATGTCACAAACGTGTGTTATACCAACTTATAAATACATTATAATATGATAGGCGCATCGCGAGGCATTCAAAACGCAAATAGGCAAGTGTATTTATATTATAGTAAAATAGGTACCTATCTTACAACATTTTTATTTAACTTTAATACTATTTATCTGACATTATGAAAATAATTACCTATCGTTGTTTTTGGAACGAATTTAGTAACTAGAAAATTTAACCAAACCAAGAATAAGATATTAGTTTTGTGTTTCTCCTCAATGTGAAGAGCACAGGTTTCAAGTCTTTTCATTCACGATATTTTTCATCAACGTTAAAGCATAGCTATTATATACACTTGAATCGTTATCTGCCTCTAGTCCAGACAAGAAATCGAAACAATCAAAGGTGGCAAGCCCGGTTGCGTATTTCTGTTTCCAGCTTCAGTAGGAGGAAGCGCTAGATTGAAATCAGCAGCACCAGCAGCCCGGTTAGCCGGGCGTTGTAACGTAGTGTTACTTATTTTATTTACATTAGAGGTAGTACGCGACCCACTGTACTACTACCTCTAATGTAAATTATATAACCAGGGCAACCAAGAATCACAAAGATCATCGCACATCTATTACATTATTAAAGCCAGTGCACGCATCTTTAGCTAAAAGCGATCGATCAAATCATAGTGAGGTAAAGTATGAGCAATTTAACAAACTGTTTGCCATTTTAACGGCGGTACACAATAGTTACGGAACATTATCGGGAAAATCTTTTAGCAATAAATTATTCGCGAAACGAGTTAGTTAACCGCTGAAGAAATAGGCCGCGGTGGCACTATTTCTGTGCGTCAAAATGTCACGCAATGGTTGCGCAAGCGCAATGTCAGCTACCAGCCGCGGATCATGTTGTGTAGGTACGTACGTATCTAATTAATCCCAGATTGACGCACGATAATAATAGTCCACTGGCAGGTCGTGATTAAAGTTTTCTATGAAAAATAAACTGTTACTGTTAAGTTACTGTTGAGGGCAGATACTTGAAGAGTTAAGGTCAATATTGAATAAGCAGACCGTCTGTCTGGTGAGAGTCAAGAAGCGAGTTAATAAAACAGTCGTACAAATGGTAAAGTTTTAAAGGCAAAAATTAATAAAGTACATACACACTTTGAAAAAGAAAAGCTTTTATAAATCAGCTTTTATTTTTGTTAACTGTACTTTAAACCGGTTAAGTTTTGGGACGAAACATGAATCTTAAACAGTTATGGGACGAAGAAGGAAAATTTTGACAAAATATCGGGACGATCGTTCGTCCCGATAAATTGTTAAGGATAAATCTAAAGAGAAGATTACCGTAAAATAATAGCACGTGACCTGTTGAGTTTCGGCGCGTGAATTATACTAGAGCATTTTAACCAATCAGGGTTGGCAGAGTATTTGAATGTCCTCTGGTTATTATATGCCACTTATATGCAGTGTCAAGTGAGTCTTCTATTTGCCTGCCGGCGTTTATCTTAAAAAAAGGTAGAAAAGGTCTCTTTGGCAGGTAGAGTATCAATCGAACTGTGTCAAGAGGTCATGATCAATCGCGTATACCAAATACGAGTACCTACTGTATGTATGCGAAGTTTATATCGCAAAATAGTTTATAGTAAACTTACTTAAACTTATGTTGCACTTAGTTGCAGTAGATGTCCATCGTTTAATGCTTAATACGCTGTTCGCGCTCAAAAAACTTACCTGAAAAGAAAAATTATATTAGAAATTAATTTACAATTTTCCCTAAAAAAATGCAATGGACAAGAAGATATTAAAAACATTGTTAAATAAAAATAAAAAATTAAAAACGAAACCAAAAACTCGTTAACCATCTCAGTATTTTAGCAACTCCATTTGAATTCTTAAGAAAGTAAAACGATTTAGTACATCTGTTAATTGCATATTTTAAAAGTTTTTTTTTTATAATAATCTTCTGACAATATGAAAACTTTTCTCCTAAAAAGTTGATCGATGGTCAACCATATTTTGAAATGTCACATACATAATTATAGTAAGAGAATTTATTGAATTCGATTTCTATTCGATATTGCGTTTAGATCCCGAGTACATTTTAACCAACACATAGTTAATTAAATTCTTTGAAAGACATAGACCAATTTGATGTGCATTTCTGAAATCGTACTGAATGGCGTTCCGTTCAAGCCTTCAAAGCGTTATTGATTGGGTATTTGTGGTATTTTCAGACATTCAGACATAGTTCGCCACAGTTCTTGTCAATTGTCAGACACTTTCCCCTCTGTTCGGCGACCGTGTAAATTGGGGGGAGATTCCACAAAACTATCGCACATCGTGTTCATATTGAGTTCACTTCACTTGATTGGAAAGTGGTGAACATTTATGAAAGATTGTATACCTACTTATATATATAGACTATACACTTATCTAATAACATCTAACATTTGCCGATATATTATCATTACGAGAGAGTGAGACAAAGTCCGCAATCAGTAAGAAACACTTTTCAAAGGATATTAAGGCCGCCATTCACGGGCACTCCATTTAGCAGCGCTCTACATAGATGGACGACATCCGAATTCTTATTATACACAATAATTCATGTGGTTTTCAAATGGAGTGTCCGTGAATGGTGGTCTTTACGACGTTGCACGCATGGATATGCACTATGTCTTAATTTGCATTTTATGAACACAAAAGCCTACCTAACTATTATCAAGATTGAACAATTTTAGACACATTTTCATATCAACCATCGACTTGACTTCTATCTACATACTTATAAACAGAATATACTATCTGGTGCCCACAACCAACCCACAACCCACAACTTAGTATTCCAAACAGTTCTACTATTAGTTCTACGATAGAACTGTTTGGACAAAAAATTCCAACTAGTTCTACTGCACATTGACTGCACAGTATGAAACGCTGTGGTTTTTTTCCAAGGATAAAAAGTATCCTATAATTTAATCCAGAACAAAATGAATAAAAGCTTCTTCACTTTTCTTAAGAGGTCACTTGTTGACTACAGACACTCGATGCTACTTGCAATACCAGAGTGAGTGTTCACGAGTCAATCTCGTGAGCGCCATGTATCAACTAAGAATATTTATGAATATATAAGAATACTACTTGTTTCACGCGACTTTGTCGCGACGCGTAACTTATAAAATACAACCTATGTTGCTCGCTGATAATGTAGTTAGAATTTTTTAAATCGATGCAGTAGTTTTTATGTTTATTAATTATAAAACTAAATTACGAATCTTTTTTTCTCTTTATAATATTACTAATAGATGATTTACTCGCATATGGTCCATCTATGAATGCAACATTTATTTATGTTCTAAACTTAAATCAAGTACCGAAAATATTTACGTATCACATGTGACCTCATCACGCCCTCAGAAAACTGTTAATATTCGTGTTAACTTTTCAAAGTAAATACAGCGTTAAAATTAATACGACAGAACGTTAGCGTTTTTAGATTATTTGGTTCAAGGGCCTCATTGGTGCGTATAATGAACGCCCATTTGGGCGCCCTACGTCTCGAGCGATACCAAATGAATAAGACGGGCCCTAGTTAAGATCAATTTGGTATATTAATGTGTGAGAAATTTTCATATGCATGCGTGCCCCTTAATTAACATCATATTAGGCAATAAATAAATTTTCTCCGTTTAAATCAGACTAATTACCTAGACAAATGTTCTTCTTGAAGATGCCATCAGCTATTACAATTACAATTAATACAGCTACTGCCATCAGAAAAGTTTCCCAGTTTTGTAATGGCAGAAAATGTTTATGACTAATTTTGAATTTAGGTTTTAATTATGAATTTTTTTATTCATTGTTGATAAAGTTTTCAAAGAAAATATACTACACTAAGAAACTTTTAATTTAAGTGACCTTGTGAAGGGCTTGTCTTGCCTTCTTTTATAGAACTTAAATAATCTTCAGAAGTAGATTAATAATAAATAGTAAAATAGTCTTCTTCCGCTTTTACATATACGAGTTACAAATGTTAATAATTTAATGAATAAACAATAAAAACATGTCCAACCGAAGAGCCAAATATAATAACACCACCAGCCAATAATACAGGACAATCAAAAATTGCTGAATGCAGAATACTTTTTCCTTCAGTTTTCACAAATGCGTGGGCAATTTCACAGCTGGCTGACTACACATTAAGAAATCCACACACTTTCGTAATCAATCCGTCAACACTGCGACCTTATCCGTCATTGTCGTTTAAGGGACGTCCGTTAGTTTTAGGTGTGAAAACCCTTTAGTGTTTTGTTTGACGTAAAAACGGTCGAATATCGATTATAGAATAGCCGCGGCGCCTAAAATAGCGGTGTTACGTGCTAGCCCGGTTACCACGCAGAGCGGAACGGACAGAGTGTTCTGCTGGTCGGCTGATTCAACCACGACAACTTTATAAGATCCCCAATACCCAATAAAACAGTGCAAAAGACATTTGCACAATATTTGCATAATTGAATTTTAAATTCATAACCATTCACCGTGTGAATACCATCTAAACGTTCAGGAGAAAACAGATGCCAGATTGGAACTTAGTCTTTGAGACACGAAACAATTACATAAAAGTCTTCAGTTTTTGGTACTGGTGTTGTAAAGAACCACAAATAAAAATGATAGGTGGGTTTGGTACTGACGTGGTTTTTGTACCTTTGCGGTTACAAAAGTAAAATGAAGAGATGACGATGTTAAATGCTTGTCGAGACTAGTCAATAATAAAAAAAAAACATATTAGGAACTGAGCACTTGATACTGTCATATTTCTGAGGAATATTTTTTTTTTAGTAAATACAAACAAGATTGTATTGTATTGAAATTGTATTGAAATCAGAATTACCCTTAAAACTAAGTTAAGATAACTTCATTTATTTATTTAAAAAATCAAAAAATACATGGTCAAAATTCCGGAATTAATTTCTTAAATTTTAACCATTGTCAGCTCGATTGAAACATAATAATAAAAGCCAAACTATTTTCTACAGATCTAAGGTACCCAATTTCCGAAAAAGCGCTGTTTGTTTATATTACAGAACATGTTTACCTTACCCTTACTTACTTGGAGTGAGGTCAGTTTAGACACCTTGTGACTTTTATCGCTTTTACTACATCAAGAGTCAATTTTGCTAGAAGGGGAGCATTGTGTTGTAATTTGTTGTCAACAGTAGGTATTTACCACATGACATATTTATGTATCTTCGCCTTGCGTGGATGATAGTCATTATATGGATTATAAAAAATCTCCGAAGTTTGAGTGAATTTTGATCACTTATTAATAATTATTTAGTTTAAATTTTTGATTATCTTGACACAAGTTTTCTAGAAGTACCTACTTATAAAAATTAAAAAGTTAACATTTATTCTATAGAAATACTTAATGAAAACCGCAGTGTAGATATATATATATATATATAGTTTAGAAGCCGCATTCCGCTCCGCACCTATACGCAAAAGACATAAGCGGATAGCGATTTTGTTTTATACTCTTCAGCAATGCTCTCAATCAAACAAATGTTTCTTTGAGTCCCAAATAGGGAACATACAAGTTTCAAGTACACCTAGTACTTAATATAATCCTCGTAAATTAAGTATATTATTGGTTCGATCGCAAAGGTCAACATTTACACGAACATACCAGATACGTCCGGAAACGGAAATCATACTCTAACTCAAAATGTTACTCACATCAATGTCTATCTTGTGATATATGTATAGCTTGTAAGTACATAGCTATATGTGTAAGTACAAAATGTATTCGACGAATTCCAAACCAAATATGGTTGTACTGTTACTACGTGATATTTATAAGGAAACGAATACCGTGTTGATTTTTTTAATGTTATGTTAAACAAATTTTTATATATAGGTATATAGAACTAAATACGTACATTTAGAATAACATATACATATTGTTAGAATAACATATACATACATAATATACATATTGTATATTTAATTTTACTAAGTGTCACTTTACTCCAAAAAAATACAGAAAAGTTACTATTTCTTATCAATCAATTACTTTTATGTGCATAGCTAAGTACTATTTACTCTATCTATGGTATAAGGAATTCTCTCAAATTCCACTTTAGTAATATTATTGCCGAATCATAATAAACGTGTGAAAACAGCACTTCAGTGTTTTCTTTTTATATCAGACTTCACTTCTTTCAATAGTTAATACAAAACTTGCAAAGTTATAGGAAACACTGACTGACATCAGACTGACATCCGTTAATTGTATACCATAAATAAAATGTCAATCGACGGAACAGCATATTAATTTTATTAGTTTTTTTATGTGATTATCATGCATTATACTTCTTACAATAAATCAAACATTTATTTTAAACAATGAGTAAGTACGCCTAAAATGGTGCTTCTTATATTATTGTTAACCGGAAGCGATTTTAGACACGGGTTTTTTTTTTTAATTAAAACCTCAGACAATAATATTCTTAAGTAGTGTAGTCGCCTCGACGAATAAAGTGGCTAATTGACAACAATATTATTCATCTCAGCCGTAGGTCTTTCGCGTTGGATAGCCGTGGCGGGGCACCGAAGTCGTGTCATAACGTTCCCGTGACACCGCCCATCAACGGCCGCGCTAGAAAGTCGTTGGGTTTTAGCCGGTACGAATCCGGCATAACCCCGCAGTGTCCCCTACACTGCCGGGTATCCAAGAGGATTTCCCAACGTTTTTTTCTTAAAAGGATGTCCACTGTTGTTACGTCCAAAAGTGGACGTCCTTTTAGTTTCTAAAAGTTTCCAGTGCCTCTCTCTCCTATAAGTTTCCAGTGGGGCCGGTCACAAGAAGCTAGTAAGTATCCAGCGTCTACTCGCGGCCTTTATAAGGTGATCAGTTCATCTTGGTGCATAGAAGTCTAACGCTGCGCTTGCCGGTCCGTAGTTTCCGCTCGAAAACTTTCCAACTCCAGTAGTTATCGGCACTCTTTACTAACTATGTGAATAGTATGAGGGAATAAGCTGACATTCCTTCCTCATATATGTACAGAAACAGCATACTACGTGCTTTTATTTCACCCTTTTATATAAATTTATTAAGGAGTTGTTACTTTCGCCAGACTGATAATTTTAAAACGCAGTTCCTGCTTCTCCAATGTAATAAAAACTCCTTAAATCTTATTACATAATTAAGTAATCTTTAATTTAAATAATCTCTAATCGTATTTTTAAAACTTCTATAGGTATCGATTTGAACACCAATCGGAATGAGACTCGATTCTTGATTCGATATTTTAATATTGCGGTCAAATATTTCGTCACGTGGTCACGTGGTCAATTCATAACTGCGCCACAATACTTTTGCAGTTCGCAAAATGAACTAATGCAAACATTACATTCAGAGTTGCGTGTACATTCGTCGACAAATATAAGTTGGCGAGTCTTGTATTGAATATGTCTGATACAGACAAGTATGTACAATTGTACATGCACTCAACTTGGCCAATTGAGATGTGAATGGAGGCATTGTGATTGAGTGAGTCGTTTGACCGTTGAATTGAGTACTTTGAACGAGTAAAATGTTATATTGATTTTATAATGTCCTATTGACGGCTGCGGAATATTTTACTATTCATCGAGACTTTAGAAAATATTATGCATGAATTAAAATTATTAATACACTAGCTGGTGTTCGCGACTTCGTCCGCATGGAATAGTTATTTTGGGAATCATTTGGGTATCTCGAACGGTTTTCGCAGCGCACGCAACGGAAGCCCTCAAAGATGAATAATTTTCCCCGTTTTTTTCCACATTTTCGACTGTTTCTTCGCTCCTATTAGTCGCAACGACATATTATATAGCCTTCCTCGATAAATGATCTATCCAATACCAAAAAGAATTTTTCAATTCGAACCAGTAGTTCCTGAGATTAGCGTTTTCAAACAAACAAACTCTTCAGCTTTATAATATTAGTATAGATTATAATTATTTATTTGTTATTAGTTATTTTAATTTTGATGGCTTTGCTCTTGGCCAACAACCAGCTTCTTAGAAAGGATGAGGCTTATGATGGAGCAAGCTCACCCAGAAGGTGCCTATTCACTCGAACTTTGAAAATTAAATTAAATTATTAATTAAATTATACAATTACATTTCAATATTAATTTCAATATTTTATTAATATGGAGAAAATTCCAGGTTATATATTATCAAATCAAAGAATTTTGTTTTTTATCTTATATATTTTTTTTTCTCATTTATAATATTTAGTTAGGATTGTTTAAGATAAACAAATCTTTTCTAATATAATATTTAAAAAAAAATAATAATCCAGGAATACCTACCGTATGATTAGCTTATTATAATAGCGCCGTTTCTTCGCGGGGAGCGATTTCAATAGAATTCGAATTGAAAAATTATTTTTGTGTTGGATAGATCATTTATCGAGGAAGGCTTTAGGCTATATAACATCACGTTGCGACTAATAGGAGCGAAGAAACAGTCGAAAATGTGGAAAAAACGGGGAAAATTATTCATCTTTGAGGGCTTCCGTTGCGTGCGCTGCGAAAACCGTTCCAGATACCCAAATGATTCCCAAAATAACTATTACACGCGGACGAAGTCGCGAGCACCAGCTAGTAAATAATAAGTTCTTACTATCTGAGCTCGTCAACTTTGTAACAGAAAAATTTATAAAGTACTCTCAATAAATGATTGGTCAATTAAACTTCAAGCCACTTTGATGTTACTGTAAAGGCAATGTGATTCAGATGAATAGAGAAATGAGAGTAGATCAATTAACGGCTTTCTTTTAATTTTTTCTACTGTGGGTGTGTGTCTATTTGTTCGTGTGTGGTTTTTTTATTTATGTAAATAACTGTTCTTTGTAACATTGTTATCGATTTTAATGCAATTACAAAATTAAACATTATCGGTCTTACTACAAAAGATTCAGTAAGCACTGTTCAAACACATGCTTAGTTAGACAAGCATTAAGCATTTAAGCATTGGTCAGCGAGCGTTTAAAATGTCCCTACCACAAAACCTTATTTAGCGCTTGTTTCGGTAGACAGTGTTAAAGTACGTGAATGTTATTGAATTATGGCAACCTTGGCAAACATTCATTCAGTCACTCGCCCTGCATTCATGTCGTTTTCATTTTACGCAGATCTGATAGGCGTATAATGAGGAATTTTGGTTTTCACAAGCTATTATTACGGACTATATTAATAATATCAGCAAATTATAACATTGGAATAAGTAATAAATTACAACAAATACGTTAGATTATTTATAAAATTTCGTAATACCAGAAAATATTGAGCATAATGGAACGTAACTAACACTGACGTAATTGTCAAATGTGGTCAAATGTAAAGTTTGATTTGTTAAAATTGTTAAATAAAATTTTTATTTGAGGATCCACCTCTAGCATCACATGGTAGATCATCCTTTATTAAATAAATAATCTTGTTACCAAAGTTATATATTCGAATGGATTAATTTTCTCACGATGTATTCTATCTCAAAAATTATCCATGTAATACATATCCTCCATGTCAATTAAATTTAAAATATCCATATGTACTCATTTATAAAATCAAAAGAAATATTTAATATTAACTATTAAGTATACGCAAAACGAAATTTGAAACAATACGTCAGAGGAAGAGAGGCCGTTAACTGGATAGACTCTCGTTAAACTAGCATATGGCGGTGGTTAAATTTAAATAATGCTCAAGCATTGTTAAACCCTAAACAATGCCTAGACACTCTTTTGTAGTAAAGTTTTTTTTTAACACGTGTTTTAAGCCTGATTAAAGTGTGTTTAATGTTTTAGGGTTTAACAATGCTTGAGCATTATTTAAATTTAACCACCGCCATATGCTAGTTTAACGAGTGTCTATCTAGTTAATGGCCTGTCTTCCTCTGACGTATTGTGTCAAATTTCGTTTTGCATATACTTAATAGTTAATATTAAAGATTTCTTTTGATTTTATAAATGAGTATGGATATTTTAAATTTAATTGACATGGAGGATATGGATTACATGGATAATTTTTGAGATAGAATACATCGTGAGAGAATTAATCCATTCGAATATATAACTTTGGTAACAAGATTATTTATTTAATAAAGGATGATCTACCATGTGATGCTAGGGTGGATACTCAAATAAAAATTTTATTTAACAATTTTAACAAATCAAACTTTACATTTGACCACATTTGACAATTACGTCAGTGTTAGTTACGTTCCATTATGCTCAATATTTTTTGGTATTACGAAATTTTATAAATAATCTAACGTATTTGTTGTAATTTATTACTTATTCCAAACTTATAATTTGCTGATATCATTAATATAGTCCGTAATAATAGCTTGTGAAAACCAAAATTCATCATTATACGCCTATAAGATCTGCGTAAAATGAAAACGACATGAATGCAGGGCGAGTGACTGAATGAATGTTTGCCAAGGTTGCCATAATTCAATAACATTCACGTACTTTAACACTGTCTACCGAAACAAGCGCTAAATAAGGTTTTGTGGTAGGGACATTTTAAACGCTCGCTGACCAATGCTTAAATGCTTAATGCTTGTCTAACTAAGCATGTGTTTGAACAGTACTTACTGAATCTTTTGTAGTAAGACCGCAATTGTTTGTTAGACGTTATTAAATTCACACACAGAGATAGTATCTCTCCTCCGCGAGTACGATAATTATTGCAATTGTTTTCTCGTGAGCTCATTAAACACAAATCACAGTTTATTTATAAAAATATCTTCATTTTGAATATAGAAAAATTAAAAAAAAAATATTGCACGTGCTTACCTTTGGCCTTATCTTATCTTTAATTATCTTTGGCCTGTTACTTGTTTTTATTTTATTGTTCCGTTGGAAATTTCAAATAAAAAGTGTATAATATATAAAAACACTCTTCTGTTAAAATACAAGGTTGCGTAAAAAAATTGAAGTCAATCCAAAGGCTAGTTTTCTAGTTTTGTGGACATCAACATACTTAAGCGAAATTTTTATAGTATAATAATATAATTTAAAATTTGTCCTAAATATTCACTAGTTAAATACAAAATAAGAAAAGTTAAAAAGAATATTTTCATTAATATTATTTCATATCTGATTCGCACGAAGAGTTGTATCATTATAGTTAAACAAACATAAAAAAAACTTGGTCGGTGTTTGGTTAATGTGCAAATGACCATATATATACAAGCTTAAGAAAAAGCCATTACTTCGAATTGGTTCCTTTGACTTAAGTAACGAAACTTTGTAACAGGACAAGTTCTGTTATTTCGCGGTAGTCATCTTGTTTCGCGGTAATACAACTGGCGAATGTTCAGTTCAGAGTAATACCATATAATAATACCTAATACCTAATATTATAAAAGCTATACAATTATCTTCGGAGCGCTGTTGAACATCATTTGAATATAATATTTTCCACAGAGCTGATGCAAACAAATATGATCGTTTATATTTTTTTACTAGCTGGCGCCCGCGACTTCGTCCGCGTGAAAAAAGTAGCCAATCCTGTGTCCCGTATACGTCTAAATGTTTATCTACTAAGTTTCATGAAAATCAGTTAATTAGTTTAAGTTATGGAGGAACATATATGACATACTTACAGATTTATTATTAGTATTGATGAAGAGGATGAAATTCGCATCGCTTCTTTACTGATTTCACAGTAGGGTAGCCAAATAGCAATAAAATATCGAGACTTCCTTCATACCAGTATTTTTTTGTTTAAAAAATGATTACACGTCAATAATAATATTTTAGCTTATGATATTTGTTTTTATGTTAAGTCGACAAACAGGCTGACTATCAATTTGATGGTAGGAGACTACCGTCGCTTATACCACAAGCAACGCCACAAGTTCAGTGTTCCAAGTGAACTGCCGATTGGGATAGGAAAATGTGCTCTGGCATCCCTAACTCACTGAAACACATACTGTTCTTTTATTTACTTTTTAATTTATGCCCATTTCTTAATACAAAGGTTCGTATGAACAAATTATACAAATAAAATAATCCAACAAACAAAAGTTTAAAAAATATTAATTAATTGAAGAGCTAAAAATAAAATGTATGTGCAAACAACCACTTTTAACTTTTCTCGTACCTATAGTAAGTTGCAAGACAAGTGACACTCCCACGCGAAATCTGCAATTCTGTTAACGGTCCGTTATGATAAGGTCGCCACTTCAGTGTAAGCTTATAGCGGGAGAAATAAGCATTGGTAAAACACACAATTCAATTATCGTGTGATGTATGACTAAACAGAGTTTTTAGAAGAAAAAAAATATGTTAGGGAATATCAGCAACGTATGAAAAAAAAAACCAAATTGTTTTATATGTAAACAAAGAGATTTTTCTTAAAGTTCTGAAATTAATGTCGCTAAAGATGAAAATTTTAACTAGCCTTTATTTTATAATTTATAAAATCATTTTTATTAGACAGCCTTTCTGGTGGCAGTAACCACCCTTTTACAAAAGACCATCTTGAAATAACAACTCTGGGAAAACGAACAGTGAAGGTATATTGAGTGAGGTTTAACTGTCTGAAAACATCTAGTAACTATATCATCGACAGATAAACTAATATATACGTTAATGAAACAAAAAAACCCTTATTAAACCGCTCACACGCACTGACACCACTCCGCCGATTAAATACGTGATTTCCACACTGCGCCTGATTAATTGTCCCCGGATTGAAGACGGCGCGGCGGTGACCTCAACGGGATTAAATCAGTTATTTTAAATTGGTTTTTATATAATATAAAAACCATGGAGGCAAACATCCAAATATACAATATTCGTTATAAAGAAAATCACTGAATAAGCCAAATCTATAACTTCTAGATATTTATTTTTGTTTGCAAATTATCTCAAAAACTACTGGACTGATTTTAAAAATCCTTTCACCAAATTAAAAAAATTATTATTTTTTTTTACATTATCAGTGAATAACATGGGCTATATATTTTATTAAGTTTTGCGAACGAAAACGGGTGCAACAGCTAGTTCCAATAAATAGTACCTTCAATTTATGACAAATAATATGTACTTACTTAGTAAATGTACGCCTTCAAACCATTAAAGTTTCTTTTAATTATTTTGTATTGTTAATAATAATATTTATTTATTAACAAATTTTAATCCAAAACAAATATATTTAAAACACATTCAAAAGCTTTGTAAGTCCCATTTCATGGATCATTATCAATCAAAAAACAACTGTTATATATATATAAGTCTTTCACACTGAATATAAAACATTAGAGCATTCGGTTAACTAAGATCTACATAATCCATTTAAGTATTAGTCGTATTGAGAGACATTGGTACTTAAGAGAGCGTGTGCTGTGTGCAGCATACTTGTTCCATAAAACAAACAGAGCGAGACTTTATTATTGATAATAACCTAACAAAAACAAGGCAGGTATAATGTTGTTACTTTATTAATATTATTAAACATACATTGTAATTTATCGAATGCATATTCAAACAGAAGTAACTATACCGCTTACGTGTTGCTTACCATTCTTTTAATATAAATTTTATTATGACCAAATGTCTAGGTATTACTTTTCGAGTTTAATAAAGAAAGTTTATTGAATTCATTTTCAAAAAGCAACAATGTTATTGATCAAATAATAGCGAATATTATTTGAGGTTTTCATAAGATTTCACGAGTGACTCAAATGAGAATCACTTTTCACAGAATTTTGTCAATATTTTATTCATACTGGAAATCCGGAACGATATAATTACGGAAACAGTGATATTGACAATGACGTGGAAACCATATAGATATATAAAATTTTATGTGTTTAAACAGTATTCTTATTAGTGCGTTTGCAATGCGAGGTCAGTTAACGAAGTTATTCGTCATCGTGCAAGATTAAACTGCTGCACCTATTGGTTATGACTACATAAGACAGATTCATTCTATCACTGTGGTAACGTTCAGTCATACGTGTCGCCATACAGTCATAATAGTGCTTGGAACTATAGGAAAAAATAAAATAGTTAAATTAAATTATAAAATATATATTATTTAATAATTAAATGAAATTATTAATTAATTAATAATAGGAAATATAAAATTAAAATCCAATCTTCCCTTTGCTTCACATTTTGCTGTAAACCAAAACAATGATTAATGTTAACTCCATTATTGTTCATTTAACGTATTCTGTAGTAACTACTTTATTACAGCAGAGATCTATGTCTACTAAAATAGTTTCAATTCTATATATTATATATAATCCCTACAAATCCGCTATTTGTAGGGCTTTTAAAGCCTGCGTTCGCCTCTGTGTTTCGCTTTTATTACGACATAATGTATTATGTATAACTACAAACACATCATACATAACAATATACGTGATTGCTTAGCGTTATACGAATTAACAATTTAATTCTAACATATGCCAACATTTAAATATATCAAACTTTTTCCCATTTCCGACATCTTATATAACTTTATAAATTCTTACAGCTCTAGCTAACAACGCAAGGTTTGAATAATACAATTTTATATTTAATATTTGCACGTGGCGCTTTTAAATTAAACGTGTCAACTGTCAAAGTCAGTCACATCATAGTCACATCACATCTTAAGTAACAACGCTGACACGCGATCCCCAACCTCATTATTAAAATCGACAGTGATCTTCCCCACCTCCAACTCGTATATGCTTATCATAACTTGACCTCTACTTAGTTACTGATTTATTCATCGCGTTCTTTGTCTGCGTTCATAAAGAACGTTATGTAAGTGAAAAAAGTTTGTGCATTGCTTAGTCATTTAGTTTCTAATATATTTATCAATGCTAATAATAAATCATGGAGTGAGTTTGTTTTCAGATATATCGTGCTTATAGGCTCTATACATGATATACTGAAACTAAATTGACGATTTTTAGAATTTTTTTCTGTATGTATATAAGTATGTTTGTATTATGTTCATCCATAACTCTTAAACGAATTAACTGATTTTTATGAAACTTGGTAGATAAAGATTTAGACGTACGGGACACAGGATATAGGCTACTTTTTTCAAGCGGGCGAAGTCGCGGTCGCCAGCTAGTATTCTAATAAAATCAGTGCTCTATTTAGGTACCCTAATTTCAATGTCCTAAAACATTCATAAAATATTTTAGTAGTGAGTTGAAATTGCGTTTTGCAGTCATTTGGGCAGCACGTCTGCAAGCAGTAACCACCCTCTTACAGTGAAATAACAGCATGTTGTGTTTCGGTTATGTGTGCGAGTAAGGGATGCCAGAGCCCATTTCCTCCCAATCCCAAACGCTTATCCTCAATCCCACTATGGTCGGCAGCGCACACTTACAGCTTACAGCACTTGTGGCGTTGCTTGCGTGTTAAAGGCGACTGTAGTCTGTGCACACTAATCTGAGAAACTGCTTGCGGCTTTCACTGATGTATTGACTAAATTATAGGATACTTTTTATCTTGAAAAATTTTAGGTTCCTGTGGGATTTTCAGCGCTTACGAAGTTGCGGGCGTCAGCCAGTATTTTGTGAGAGAATTGAACGTATCGATCGAGAATTTAGCGAGAGTTGAAAGCTACAGAGACTTCGACAGTGCAACAGTGCAAAGACTACAATAGATGTGTCAGTCACCGTGGGGCACAGGTCGTGTGGGTTTGGCATTAACCCACTTTCCGTTGCCCGTGGGAGGCCGTTCTAAAAAAAAGTCCGCCAACTGTTTGTTTGTATTGCGCGTACGCAGTTAGCGCAACAGTTAAGAATATAAGTATGGCATTGAAAGTCTAGGCATAAACGTTGACTAATGATAATTTTGAAATATATTTTTAGTGTGTATTTTAGTGAGCTCTCTAAACTACTCAATCGGGCACTAACTGCGCTGTTGTTGACCTGAAAAAAAAAAACTTTAAAAATCCAACTTATGAACAGACCAGGCAGAGATACAGTTAGCGACGTTTTTAAATTAAGGGCTGAAAGTAATACTATAAAGATTGACTTAAGTATAATATATTTATTAGTTTCCTACATACATTGCGCCTTTCATGCATACGAAATTGCTTTCGGGTTATTACGAATACTGTCGGAGGATATATTTTTGTATATCCTCCGACGAGGATATATAATATAATGGTGAGATTTTAGTAATCTAAAAGGAAACTCATTCGTTTTTGAACGGCGTGGCGGCGTGGCGCTTCGTTCCTCCACGTGCGGAGGCAAATAACCTTAGTGAGTATAATAAAAGTAAATAATAAAAATAAGAAGTAATATCTATAGCTTGGCAATTTTTATTTAGTTCGACGAAGACTGTGTGCTTTTTTTTAAATTTATCCTACTAATTTTATAAATAAGAAAGTTTATGAGAATGGATTGGATGTTTGTTACTCTTTCACGCAAAAACTTAATATGTACACAGATTGTTACGAGACTTACAGAATTATAGTGTACAATAACTGTACACTATTATACAATGACATGAGAATAAGTTACACATACATAAGTGAATGAATACAGTTTACACATAAGACACATCTTAGAAAAGTTAGTCTACAAAATATAATCTACTTCATTATTTTTTACTTCATAAATGGGCTGATGATCGTCAAACGCCCCTTACAGGTCTTCAATAATTATTGCTAAGAACCATCAAAAATTATAGCAAAAAAGCAAGATACACCAACAAACAAACACACACACACACACACACACACACACAGCGAACAGGAATTGCGTTCTCTATAGGTGGAGTGAATTTATGTGATGCAAAATGCAGCAGCTCTAGCGGCAAATCACCAAAATCGTTAGCGAAAAATGAAGTCAATTTTCTCACCCTAAAAATTCAACCCTAGTCACAGCAACAGTGCGACTGTATCCCTAAACTGTATTTGTTATTCGTCACCCTAACTAAAGCCTTGCAAATAACAAGGTGAATTATAAAAGTTCATTATCACGAAGCATCACAGAAGAAAACGTGAAGAATTTTCACGCCTCCGCTTTTGCAATTTTATTTATTACGTTTACTATTGTTGAATTTCTTTTTATAATATTATTTCTTTTATGTGAGGATAGAGTTGTGGAAGAACTCGATTTGGCTGTATTCCAATTGTCTATGGAGGTGGCTGGCCGGACCAAGTAGCAAGTTATTGTTATTTTAATAAATTCCTCATTTTTTGCAAAAAAAAAAAAAAAAAAAGCTCCAGAATAATCTGAAATCTAAACGAGCAAATCCAAATGATAAATTATTCCCTAAAGTGCGTTTCATAATTCGAAAATGCGTTGCGTAGTTTTTGCTTCACTCCGCTCCGCTTCGCTCGGCTCCCCAAATTTATTTTCATGTAAACCTAACACGCTCCTCCTCGCTTTGCTTCGCTCCGCTCCTCGTCGCACCTATTTTTGACTTTTGGTGAAAGATTTTTGATTTCATACTTTACGATCTGCCCACGACATACATACAGAGAGATAGCGGGAAGCGACTTTGTTTTATACTATGTAAAGATTTTAACTTCAATAATAAATAATTATTACAGAGAACAGATGTAGTTATGTAAAATAAACAATTCGATGAATGTGTGCGTGACTGTCATCGATCGTTCCCGAGTCCCGACATTCTGTGTGACCTATTTACGCATAAATTGACCGCTCTAAGTACGCCGCGCCACGCATAATATTCCAAGTGCCTCACTGCGCCGTCGTCGTAGTCGTCAGTTAAAATCAAGAGTCACCATAATATATTACACTAGCTGGTGCTCGCGACTTCGTCCGCGTGGAATATTATTTTGGGAATCATTTGGGTATCTCGAACGGTTTTCTCAGCGCACGCAACGGAAGCCCTCGAAGATGAATAATTTTCCCCCGTTTTTTCCACATTTTCGACTGTTTCTTCGCTTCTATTAGTCGCAACGTGATGTTATATAGCCTAAAGCCTTCCTCGATAAATGATCTATCCAAAACAAAAAGAATTTTTCAATTCGAACCAGTAGTTCCTGAGATTAGCGCGTTCAAACAAATAGACAAACAAACAAACTCTTCAGTTTTATAATATTAGTATAGATTAATAAAATTATTATGTCGCAGGTTTATTGTAAAAGCCGTGACATTATATTTCACTAGTGAGTTTTTAATATCACATCTTTTACAATAATCCTGCGACATATGGGCAAAGTATGTTCGTTCATATATAAAGCTGCTCTGAAAACTGACGCTACTGAATTATATTAAATTTCTTTGCTAATACAAACATCAACCAACGAATCGGGGAAAGGTTCCTCCAATCGGCTATGTCAGTCCGTTGTACCCAAGTTGTACCTATCTGACTCGTAATATTATATCAATAAGACTCGATTTAAAAAATATATATTTTATTTTTGATATTTGTAATTGTAGCATAAAATATAAAATTTACAATATATTAATATACGCGTCGACTTGAGATCCTCCTCCGATTTTGTTTTTTCGTCGGTTGAATATAATTATAAGACATTCGGGTTGATTTTGAGTCACCGTATATAGATAGGGTCAAGTGCAAAGAAAAGCCAAAATAAATATGAGATTTTAAAAAAAAATCTTAAATGGTAACATTTTTAAGCGTACAGAGTGGTTGGTACTAAATGACTGGCAGGTTAGTGGCGAGCGCACAATTGCATCGGTCGAGAGGTTGAACCGCTTGCTGTGAAGTGACCACTTCAAAAGTCTCTAGGAACATCGGGTAGACTTTTAGCTAAAATTAGACTATAATTTAAAACATTTAAAACTCTAACAGGCCCTACAAAAAGTTCGTAGCACATTCATTCTGTTAAAAATGAACTTTTGTTATGTAAGTAGGGCCGGCAGATAAATGGTTGATGGTTACCGTCGACTATAATAGAAAATCAAACGGCACATTAAGGGAACTCCCCTGCCAGCGTCTGTGTATCCGAGCTCAATAACCCAAATATTTTCAAAGTTCGAGTGAATAGGTCATCTTTTGGGTGAGCTTGCTCCATCATAGGCCTCATTTTCGCTACATGGCTAGATGCTGCCCAGGTGGAAACTCAACTCTAATAAAAAAAAGAACCCAGTGTGGCATGTCTGCTTGCTTCTAACTATTGCTTGTCATTTGAAACGAAATGATAACATAATTAGGGATATTGCTACCACCGTAACAATTATATGAGGCCCCGGGCTAAAGAAACCCCGAAATGTGTAAGCAAAATACTCTATCCACAATTACACTTGAAAATGTCTGCTGAGTTTTCCGAAAAAAATCTTGAAAAATTTTCCAAAAAAAATTCTTGAAAATCAGTGTCGGAGAATTTATAACTAGAGCTAGAATAAAATATGTAGAGATGAGATAATTTTTAACGATTTGCTACATAATGTTTGTAGTGTTCTGAAAACATAATATGAAATGAAAAGTTAGAGCAAGTTTAGAGCTTGACGTACGGCCAACGAGTTTAACTTTTAAGAGTTTTAGTATCAAAATGCATTGCTTCTTAAAGCTAGTTTTTTTATTCTTTATTTTTTTTTTTATTAAATGGTCTACAATGTACTCATCAGTAACATGATAATTACAAACACTTGCATACATTACCGCTATCGTGTTGCGTAAGGCACGATCAAATTGAACTGTCGTTACACTAGTGACCTGTGGCATAATGTAATCAACATAATTCCGTATTGCAGTGTTTTCATTAGACTACGTTGATTAATACCTATTTTATGTGTTTGCTCCATTTCCTCTGAATAATGACGTTCTTGGCATTATTTCAAGGAATGACAGGGTTTTTCCTGTCATAGGCATAATATGCACATATGGACATAATATAGGTTTAGGTATCTTAACATACATATACCAGAATATACAATACGAAAGTTTGTGGGGATGAATTTTTGTTACTCTATAGAAACAAAAACCACTTAACGAATATTTTAATGAAACTTTACAGTTATATACGTATAATACATAAGAATGTTAAAACACTAAGCAATAGTTTATAAAGATAACAAAAATTTAAAATGTCAAATTTTTCAATTTGAGTTCAAATTCCAGTTCAAATTTTCTTCTGAGCGATATAACGAGAAAACTATGTTCGAATAGTTATTTAGGTTTTGTTAAAATTTATCGCTTCGATAAATAATTTAACGTTAATACATCCACGCCAATATAAATAAATGAGAAAGTATGTTATGTTTTTACAGCTGAACCACTGAGTACGATTTTCATTAAATTTGAGTATGGATTGGATATGCATGCAACCCGATGTATAGACAAAAATTATCTTAGTAGCTGATTATGAAACCCTAGTTGGGTTGGCTAAATTGGCAGATAGAGTAATTTTTCATTTTTTATGCAAGCTAGTCGTATAAATAAATATAAATAAATATAAATAACAGCATTTTCTTTGGAATGTTAAAAAAATGTATTTTAGACGCTTTCATTGTACAGGGCTTTTTAAATTAATAAGTTCTACACTTTATAATAATATTGATATATTATTATTATTAACTAACTAACTATATAAAATCACATAAAACCACACTAATTATACAAACAATGGTTATTGTCACTATACAAGCAAGGATTGTGATTTTGTGAGAAAGGACGGTGTCATTCTACGAAAAAAATTTAATAAATGAAAGTCGAAATAACAACAATATATTTACAAGTTTAAAAGCAAATGGTAGAGAGAGAAAAGCTCCAACAACTTATGATTCATAAATTCATTTCAGATACTACGCACTTATTTCAACTTCGATGTTAAAACAAAAGACCCTATTATGTTGCTTTAACTCGGAGCTTGCTTTTCAAGTAAGTTACGTTTCTATAATAGGACTGTCTCGCATTAGACAGTTTGGTGCAAGACACGAGCGATTTTAGGTAATTTTTCGTCATACAAAAATTCACTAACTATAGTTAAAAATTAACTAACTAAATTAGTTAACTAATTTTTTAAAAGTTGTCCGATGACGACGTGCTGTATCTGCGACACCACAGCATTGATTTTATGATAAACTAGTAGCGTATACCTGAGACATTCTCTCTGAAGAGTTAAAAGCAGTCTAATACATAGATAAATGATTGGTCTCACTGCGCTCGGCTAGATACCACCCTCGTACTTGTAAAATGCGGCATAAAATAGTACGCCGAATTCGGCGTACCCGAGCCCGTCACACTGCAAACTGTCTGTGATGTGCACGTGCCGAATGTTTTATTAAATTTTAGGCATAATAAAATACTAGTATGCCTAGTGAAACTGCGTAAAAATATAATAAAACTGGTTAAAAAGTGACGATTTTTTACACACACTACAATAAAAAGTTGCCACATTTTTGGAGCTGTTGCTTTTATATAGCGTTCTATCTAGTCGAGCAAAGCGAGACCAATCAATTATCTTTGGTCTAATACTATGTTTTCACCATGATTCAAACTTTATCCATAAAAAATTACATTAATCATGAAAATCTTCAGGACTCTTTCATAATTGTAATATTACAAAAAAAAATAGATGAAAATATTTTATAGTAAGGTTTCAGAATATAAACCAATAAAATTCCTTTTTTTTTTTAAAAAAAAACTGAAGATCTATGTTTCAATAAGAATTAAAACAAATTGTCACAACCAAATCACTGAAGAGGTTTCTGTTGATTTTTTAAAATAAAATAATAATAATAATAATAATAATACTGTACAATTTTCGTGATGAATATTTATATCGTTGTCCGTTCGCAACTTGAAACAAAGTACATTTCAGTGATTGGCATAAGATGGCAAAATCGATAACCGTCGTCGCGACCGTATGACCCAATTCAATCTAGACGTTATCTTTAAACGCAGTCTTGTTAAACAAAACGTACCTACAAAACAATTTCTCGTATCAATTCGCGCGTAACTAACATAAATAAAATTCGAATCAAATAAATATCATTCGAATCAATATAACTAACTATGTGTGATAAATAATATTAAACTGTGTGTACAGTATCATAACAAAACATTCGATAAGTTCGATAAAATATATTTATTAATTATTATAATCAACGAGCATTAAACAATCGCAAAATAATAAAATATTTCTAGGTAGAGTCTGAATTTTCTTTTAGTAAAATTAAACACAATATTGCAATAACATAATTTATGTTATTGCGTTTATAATTAGCCATGTTTATTGCAGTAAAAATAGAAATTCAGAAAATATAGGTCTCGAGGTGGATGGACAGTGCATTAGAACAAATAAATCATGAAAATAATTATGGCGATCCCGGTCGAACCTCTCGTGGGTTGGATATAATTTGTCCAACCTATACTGCCTACCCAGAATCAGAAAGAGTCTGGCAATAAGGGATCAAATCATTTTGATATAGAAGTTACTTTGATATAGGAGGCAGCATTGACTGGAATCTCACTAACTAATTAATTAATAATAAAAGTTAATAAATTAATAAATAAATGCAAAAGTTTTTTTACGGTTTCACGCAGCATTGACTAATAAACCGTACATTAAATTTGGATAGACGTTGTCAGGAATACAGAAAAGAAACCTTGTTCGAAAGATCAACTAGCTAAAATTGAAAAATTAAAAAACGCTTGACAAAAGCAAGTTATTGTCAAATTTGTTGAATATTCCTAAACAATTAACGCAGAGTTGTTCGATGGCGAGGGAGCTTAGAAGGCAACATGTAAACAAACACCATTGCTGCCGACGACCTCAGTGTATACGAAAATGCAACCATGGGGAGCAATGGGACGGACAATTGAAGTGACATGCCATGCGTCTTCGTAATGGGCTTTGTATAAAGAGTAGTTATTTTACTAAAATATATTACAACGCCGAAGTAGAGTAGAGAAGTACTGTGCTATCATTGGGTTGCGCATTACACTACACAACATTAAACGTAAACAATGAAATACGCGAATATCTTTCGTAAATCATGTTGCATAACGTTGTTACCTACGCCCACATTTTATTTGCGTAGCGTGTCCGCTATGTTACGGTACGCTTGTTTAGCGAAAACTCCTAATATTAAACTGGTTCCAATACACCAAAATGTTGCATTTAATCCAGTTAATACCTCCGACAAAGCTCGGCTCCCGACTTATATATATACTGTATGTTTCAACAGGGAATAAAAAAGTTTCAGACCCATTCCTCAATTTTGACCATATAATTTAGCTGTCATGATTTTTATTGATACATTTATGGATAGCTATACAGTGTATCTATGGTGAAAACGGATGTAATAATCCGTACTAATATTATAAATGCGAAAGTTTGTATGATAGTATGGATGTTTGTAACTCTTTTACACAAAAACTACTAAACCAATCACCATGAAATTTTGCATACACGTTGTCTGGGACACCGGAAAGGACATAGGGTATGTACCTTTCATCCAGAACACGGACTTGAGTCGCGGGCACCAGCTAGTAGTAACATATTTACGCCTAAAAGGTCTATCCACATACATCAGTGCCATCACAAGACCAACAGTTCCGTTAATCGCCGACGACCATACTTTAAGGGTTATGTTTATGCTACATTAATTATGATACAAGCTATCAGGGTAATACAGCGTGAAAATAACAAAGTTATTCCTATCTATGTTGACAGAGAGCTTGCCTATTTAATGCCCGTTTAATGAGTCAACGCTAATCGACTTCCGTTAATGTAGCCTTCATTGTGCACTAAACTAACTAGATGCGTAGTAGTTATTAAATACCCACGTTTCTGCTAAGGGAGTCGCGTATAAGACAGTACCAGAATAAGTCACCTTATTTATTTATACTTTTAATACCTACATATTTAATAGTCTAAAGTCAAACAAGTTTTTTTTTTTTTTCAATAAATAAACATAACAATATGTAGAAAGCGCCGCAAATAATAGTGGCTAAAACTTATCTGTAAGAAACGAGAAATAATATAATAATAAAAAAAACTTTTTTTTACTCGTGATAGTTATGAAATAGTTTTTAAAACATTTGGTCCCAAAACCTTTTTTCTTTTATCAAAAGAAGTCTTTAGAAGAATACAAAAGTAACTAACTAACTATTAGCTCATTGAATTGTGCACGCATTCTGTATGCAAGGACGCATGTGCTCAAACAAAGGAAATATTATATATGTACCTACTATATACATTTATAATTAAGAAAAAACATTTTTTTTTGCAAAATGCAGGAACAAACATAATAGCTTGCTATAACACATAGCAACGGTGAAAAGAAATTTCATTTATTAATTACTAGAAACACTTTTTGTATTATCAGGGATTTCATTTTCAGACATAACTAATTAATTATTATATTAAGTATTTGTTTAAGGGCATTAGCTCTTGAAAGTCTTAAGGGCATTACGATTAATTCAGACCAGATTCACTAGCACCGGGATGGAGAACAGTTACCATTTTTTTTTCTTCAAAATAACCAAAATATACATCCACTGAAATGTAATTCTCACTGAAGGTTCATTATTTAGTTTCATTATTTTCTCAATAATCACTTAGTTGACGGCACGTTTATGGTCTCATTAAATATATATTTTTTAAAATGGCACGTAGGTCCATAAACATTTCTTTAGAAAAAATGGCAAAGAGGTTCGCCACCCATGCACTAGCACAATAGAAGTTAAGTGTCACGATTAAACCAAGAGGAGCATCCGTTCAAAAATGCGAGACGGCCTCGGAAATGGAACACCTGCACCTCCTCATGGCCAGGTAGTTGGTATTTATAAATACAAAACCACTTAGCTGCAGCTAGTTTGCGACCAATAAAGACTCGGGCATACTCCCGACCGGTTCGGGTTACGATTTTTTTTTTCACTCTTCGACTGACTGTACTGAATTATTGTGCGTCGTACGCACAATAAATTCTGGTCGCCTTAATTTTGTTGTTTCAATGCATGCAACAGATTATTCAAGACAATTAATTTCAGACATGTCCCGCGTTAATTTAGGTACCGTTACTACAAAGGTACATTTTTCACTGCGAATGTATTATACGGTGATAAACAATCTCGTTGGCAATTAACTCGTTGGGTAAATTTTCCAAAATAATCTAGTTATAGTTTTAAAATCTAGTTAATAGACTAAATCTTTGATTATGCTGTACTCCACTAAAAGCTACTTTAAACCTTACCCACCCACCCCACCATACATTGCTACACTGTCTTAGTAGGCGTATAGGATTAGTTACAATATTTCTATGATTGCGTGACAGACAGACCGCAGGATTGCAAAGCGCAATGACAAAATGCCGGCACGACAAAAAACGAAATCTAGACTCAAATTCCCTAGAAACCAACAAAAAAGAAACGCCATGCTGCCGTGTCTAAACGCGAAGCAATCGTAAAACTGGAAAACATAAAACTTTGCCTATCACTCTGTTGCAGTAATAAAAAGTATTATTATAATTATCTACCTACTAATATTATAAAGAGAATAGATTGGTATTTTTGTATGTTTGTAATGAATAAACTCAAAAAGTACTAGACCGATTTTAAAAAAATATTTTCTGATTTTCACCCTTAGAAAGCTACAATATAAGCGAGTAACATCTAATAGGCTAAATTTTATAAAAAAAAGTTACGCGGACGAAGTCGCGTGCAACAGCTGGTCTTTAATGAAATTAATAAAAATGTTTGATGGTAAAGTAAATTGGTTAATAAATTAATATAAGATAAATAATTGATAGTAAATCTAATATATAAAAAAATAATGTAACTAATTAATATAATAATAAAGTTATTATTAAGATAGCCAAGTTGTCTGTGCATACGAATTGGGCAATATTGTTGCTCTATCTATATTTTAATGAACTGAACCCAGCCACGCTTCGCTGTATTATACCAATAAAACTAAAATCTTAAATTTTTTTTGAATTTCATGTAAACTTGCCTTTAAAACGTGCGAGAGAGTTTGCAACTAACATTACACAAAAATATAATAGATAAAAATATTTAAATACCGTTATTTGAGCACTTGTTATTCGCGCGTTTGAGAATCAATGGTCAATTAAGAGGTTTTATGACCGCATAACGGCTAACCTGAAGCTAGATTCAAAACACCGCTATCTAGCAACACCGAAACGTTAGTCACATTTGAGAGTTTATTAAGCGTTGCGTTGTTTAAAATTAATGAATGACCGTTGCGTTAGGCACATCTGCAACAGACTGTAACGTAACAGGTAGAATTATAGTTATGGAATCTACCAAAAAAAAAACTCTCAGGTAGTTAGTTGCACACCCAAACAAATCCCTTTATACTCTGGTGATGATGCAACGTCTGTACTTTAGCATTTTTTTTTTCTTTTATAAAACCCAAAGAAAATCATCGTCTACTAAAAACATCGTGGTCTACTGGAGGTGTCGCACGCACGCAAGTAAATAATAATGTATGCGAAATGACTACTAAAAATACATTTAAATTAAAAGTTGTTTCTTCACACATTTCGTACAAAACAAAATCGTGCGAGATGACAACTATACATTATTCAACGTGTTATCCCTTCTCTTCTTAGATTGATGCTTTTCTAGTACATAGTTAATCAAATTTTAATATTAAATTGATGTAAAACTCTTAAGAGCAATAAAATCACTGTACGCTTTCCAATGGATTTAGATAAGGTTTCCACTAATGGAAAGAGTGATAATTTACAAAATATGTATAGCTTCGATGCCTCTAGACTAGTGATAAAACAGATTGGAAATATATTTCAAGTATTCATTGGTAATTATGTTATTTAGGAATTGAAATTCTTGGTTCATAAATGTTTTATACGGACAGTGTGCTACAATTCATAAATCAACATTTCTTCTTGTTTATTCTGTATTCTCGGGTACATGGACATAACAAACGATTAACTGGTTCAACTTGTGAGTTACATATGGAATGCCAGATTCAGTATTGAGGCCATATAAATTCGTTAACCGATTACAAATGAGTGTACAGGTACACAGCACAAGTGCTCAGACGGATTGGAATTGTGCGTAGAAACAAATCAGTATTCAATGGGAACAAACCGAATTATCTTATCGCCGACTAGGTATCAGCGACACCAGTCCAGCTATCTAGGCCTCACCTGAATCAATACAACGTGAAATTTTTATACAAACCATCGCTTTGTTATTATTATTTAGGATACCTAAACTAGATTGCGTTTTATCAGTCCAATATATCGTGCGATTAAAGATAACTTAAATATATACTTTTCGACTTAATTTTATTTTTATTTTATTTAAAATCTATTATCAAATAAAGCCTCTGTTCGCTTGTCTGTAGAAGTAGGGCTTACTTCCTCTAAACCATCCAACGGATTTTGATACGGTTATCAACTTATTACTAAGTTGTCATTGGGAACAAGATCTGTATAAATTGATGGAACTTGACGAGGCGCCGAATCTAATGACGTCATCCGTATTCGTCTGGGATTTAGGTACGTTTCGAATTCTTTCCGCGTTTCGTCCGATTCTGTGCGGATAAGTGTAAGTTAAGTCCGATTCTGTGCGGATAAGGTTTCATAGAATTTGTAGTTAGGGGGCTTGCGTGGTTAACTATGGACAAGTATAGACAAGTTTGATTTATGAACTAACTAGTCAGTCAAGTGAGTTAACTCAGAACTTCTGATGACGTCACTTCGCTGCGCTCCAATCACACAATAATATGGAAGGATTCACATTCCAGCGAGGTAGCAAGTGGTACCACCGTATTATTGGTTCCATATTAGAGACGTAAAAATAATCAGTTAGTTATCTGATTTATCATAAATTTTCATACCACGGGCTTATTAATATAGGTTAAAAATCGATTTACATAAAAGCTTGATGGTTGATTTTATTCATACTTTCTTTACTTACCTACTTATCAGAACAACTTAAAATATCAAGATTGTTTAACTTTAGAATAAGCACCAGAAACTACAAAAAATATTTTTTATAACAATAGAATCTAGGCTGTCCAATAATTGGGGCCGTAAAATAATCCAGTTGGTACCGATAATACAATAAAATGTGTTTTTAAAAAAAACCTATGTGGTGGGTATTGCTTAAAGAACCATCAAAATGTGAAATATTATCTAAATAACTACTCGCAATAAAATATTCTAAACTGCAAGTAAATAAGACTGTAAGTAAATAGTAGGTACCAATAAAATCAATTTGATGCTAAATATACATTGTCACTTAAAGTGGGTCGAAATAATTTAAAAAAATTATTTAGAAATTTAATGTTAAATTGCTTTCAACAGTTACAGTGTCATTATGGAGAAAAGTGAAATAAAAAAAACTAGTTCATAATTTTAGAATAAACAAACAGCTGATAACAGAGAATAATAAAGAAGGTAACTATAGAATAATAATATTACATTGAGATAAACATTGAGGCATTTTAAAGCAAAAAAAATATATATAAAATAAATCTTAAATGATAAAATAATAATAATAATAGGAAATTTTTTATAAGTACGTTATTCTGAACTGATATCTATCTGGAAGTACATTTTCTGGGCAATTGGAATTTTGCTGATAACGAATTTCTTGTAACTATATAACTGTCTTATCAGACAGTAATGAAATTAGGAATAATATCTACCATAATAAACACAAGTTATATAGGCTTTGAGTAATAGCATAACTAAGTATGTTTAGTTATAGTTAGTATATAGTATAATCTTATAAGTTTATAATAATATTAAATTTCTAGATATATGTACGTAGTTAGTTAGGTAAATTCTAACTATTTGGACACTGTGAATTTTTGTCACTTTTTAATTTTCATAATTAATTTGTATATTTTTTTAAATGAATAAACTCAAAAAATACTGGACCGATTTTACAAATTCATTCAACCTATAGAAAGCTACATTATTAGCGAGTAACATAGGCTTATAACTACCTACTTTATAAAGTTACGGAGATGATTGCTTGCAATTTAGTAACTATAGTTAGATAATAAAAAATCTGTTAACATCATAAATATGTAGCAGTATGTAAGCAGAGAGGTGTTTTAAAACAATTTAAATTACTATTCAAACGCCAGTCCAATATCAAATTCCAATACGGAATCGGCGGCTTTACAACGGCTTTATCGAATATTCGAGATTGTGATGAGATATTAGACTGATAAAAATAAACAAGATAAAAAGCGTTGTTGCAAATGCGTTAACGGTTTTCATCTTGATTCGAATACGAACAAGTTGCATTGACGCCAGTGTCGGTGTGTGGTTATGACGTAAATAACCACGTTCGTATCACATGGCGGTACTCACAATTTTTACAAAACGTATTGGATCCGGATATTTAAAATAGACATAATATTATAGTCGACTGAACTGAACGACTCGACAAGTAAACGGCCGATGATTTTAATGCGTACAAAGCCACGGCACCGACGTGGCTATATTATAATATTTATTAATATTATGCAAAAATATAAGCCTAAAAATATAAATATACTAAGTGACCCCACTCTCGGCTTCGTCCAGAATAAAATATACTAACTGTAACCGCGACTCGCGGGGTGTAGTTCGTTTTTTGAAAATCCCACAGGAACCTAAAATAATTCAGGATAAAAAGTATCCTATATGTTAATGCAGTTCATTGGCATCAAACAACATGACACTAGGTACATTTTTATACATTTACTTAAATATATCAGGATTAGGATATTATAATTAGGTATTACAACTACCTATGTCTGTGCTGGGCTTAAAGTGTGCCTATGTAGTACCAATATACGTTACGTAAGTATGTATGTATAGTATAGCAACTGAGTTCCATTTCTTTAAGTAGGTGTGGCACAGCCCAGCTGATCTCGCAAATGCCCGGTCTCTTTTAGCTATTTATGAAAATTACGCTACACTATTGATTTTAGACCGCCTTCAGTGAGCCCCCACTGACCCTGTGGGCCCTTCTAAGAACACATTATAAATAAATAAAGATTTATAATAAAAAACTAGCGACCTCATCCCGGCTTCGCACGAGTTAAAATTTTCATAAATCGCTACAGTGGATGCTAGTTTATGTTATAAAATGAACATAGTATTTCTACACTTAGTAAGTTTTTGCTGTGCGTTTATCATCTATGTTTATGATAGTTAGTCGGGACCAAATTTATATAGGAAAAAAAAGCTAACCCACCCCCGGCTTCAAACAGAGTTGAATATTTCATAAGTCCCTTGCAGCATACAATATCTTATAAACAGCAGATTCTTATTAAAGATTATAACTAATGTTCCAAATTTCAGCTTTCTTTCTAAAGTTTTGACTGTGTTGATGGACAGTCAGTCAGTACATACAATCTAGTTAACTTTATAATATAATATAGTACATTTTGGCGAGTTTATTCCTATTTTTCATATATATATTTTCAGGCTAGTAATAAAATGAATGAACTAACCTTTATGCCAGATCTTCCCTGTTGCTTGAGCAGCACATTCTCCGGCTTCATATCGCAATGTATTATCCGACTCTTGTTGAGCGCGTGCAGACATTGCAAAAGACTATGACAAAACTTGCGTACCAACTGCAGGGAGAACCCTTGGAACTTATTCTTCCTTATCAGCTCGTACAAGTTGATAGAGAGAAGCTCGAACGTGATACACGTGTGGTTTCGGAACGTAAACGAATCGAACATATGTATGACATTCATCGTGTTGTCCTTGTCTTGCTCGCGGAGATGTTCCAATATGCGTATCTCCTCTTGCGCCTGGCGGTGAAATCGCTTCTCGTTCCTAACCATTTTTAATGCTACGTTCTCGCGTTTCTTATGGTCGTACGCCTTTACAACCTGCCCGAAGCTACCTTTGCCTATTACTTTGAGAACTTCGTATCTGTAGGCTATGTGGTCGTGCGGTATGTGTATATATGAGCCCTGCTCGTTGTCGTATTCGCAATTGTTTGGGAACCCTACGAGGCCGGGCCGTTTTTTGGCGTTAGCGCCTATGAAGTACACTTGGGGATAGTCGAAGATTTCTCTATGCTCGTAAGGAGTGAGTTTGTTCATGTAGAGCTTCATGACCTGTTCGGGGCTCGCGGCTGCGGCCGGCGGACGTTTGTCGGGCGGCTGCGCGTTAGTCGCGGGCGGCGCCGGCGGTCCGGGCTCCAATGGGGGCAGAGCCCCGTCCCTTACTAGAGCGCGCCCGAACGCGTGCGCGCTCCCTAGAGGCATGTCGCCGGTCATGGCCGTGCGGCCAGAGCCAACTCCGCGCACTTCGCTCGCCGTGGCCGAGTCGACCCACGCTACTTCGCACACACCACTGCACCTCACTGCACTTGCACTAGTTGAAGGCGCCACTTCGGCACACTGCACGACATCTCACATCGACCGGGAGGAGCGAGACCCAAGCTTCCACTTATGAGGGCACATTCCGTCTCGGACACGACGCGACGATGGAGCAGCAAACTCGAAACGATACCGTGCGACGCGAACGCAAAACGCAAACAAAGGCCTCGTTTCTGGCCGACCCGACGACAGAACCAGAGAGAAAATAGAAACTGGTCGTCAGAGTCATTGAACCGTTCTTTCGCACAAGCACTCGAGTACGAGCGAGATAGACATAGCTCAGTTAATTACATGTCTCGCCAACAGATGTCTCTGAAGTATTAAGTTTAAAAAATCATTATTGAGGACCGATCATAGAATCGAACTTATTTTGTAATATTCATAATTATACTATTCGCAATAGAACACTGTGCACAAAGCCACGACTTTGTAGAAAAGTAAATTCATATAACCGCTTCAAAGAACAGTTCCAAGATAAGTTGCTACACTCTACTGTTACACAAAATTTTAACAATTTTTATTATAATTTAAAAGAAATCTTTTAGTAGAACACCTATTGCATTGATTTTTAAATATGTAATTGGGTACCTATATATAAGATATTTAACTAGAAAACAGTTTGAAACATAACCTACATGATACCATGCGATCATGCGATACCTACATACATATTGCAGCAAACTTTATTTAATATTATGTACTTAGAAATTACTCAGAATTCCTTTATTGCCGTTGTCTGTACATCGTTTTAACGAAATTAATGTTTTACATTTATTTTTAATAATAAAAAAAGTACGTATTTAAAAATCAGAACTGGCTAAAACTGCGGCATTAGCAAATAAATTATCTGATGATTGCCTACTGAAAATCTTAATGCATTTATTTGGTAGACTTCAGAATTAGGTAGGTTGAAGTGAGTGGCTATTGAATGACATGATTGGAAATGATAAGGTATTTTAAAAATATTGTGGATATATTATTGTGAATCAATAACTACCGTACCTACTCAAAATAACATAACACTCTGAATAACATAACAATTTTAGTTTTCTCATATTTCTGTCCCACACACTAGGCTCACACTAGGTTCTATGGGGGAAGATATATTAAAAATCTTTTTGCAATATTTATCAGCTGTCTGTTAGTTATTTATAAACTATATATTATAAAGAAGAGACAAAAGATAGTTTTTGAAATTTACTTTTGACAACTTCATTTTTAATCTACCCTCTAAATAAAGAAACTAAACTATATTAAAATAAGAATAAAGAAAATAGGTCTCCAATAATGCTACGGGTGGCACATTGTCTATGGCTACACTCGTACGCCATCTATCATAATTGTCAAAAAAGTCGTGATATTTGTTCATGAAACCATCCGGACGTCTTTTGTATTCCGTTGTTTTCTGTCATAAATCGTAATTCTATTCTATAGTGGTTTTAAATATTACATACTTTATAATAATAAAATAAAATGTCAATGTGCAGAAACTGTGTGTAAAAAGTAAGATTATCAAGTATCAGTGAACCTTCGTTTGTAGTGATATAAAAATGTAAGTATGTAATTTTTAAATAAGCCGATTTTTTGTATTTACTTATTCTACAAACTTTGATTTTATTATTCACCTTTTACTGTTTAAAAAGTACATTAAAAAAACTTTAACGAGGCATTTATACTAAACAATCGTTGCCAAACATTTTTCCTTCATTCCGATAATCGCTTTGATATCACTATAAGGTCGTACTGAAATCTAATGATCTATAATTGAACAACTATCAAAGAATCGTACGGATTCCATTAAAAATTTATATATTATTAATTTCATTATTATTCTTGCATGTGTGATTGCCCTTTACAATGTTTCAAGGCAAAGGCACTTATGGTATACCTAACTGCTTATTTATTGGAAGTACATATATAATTTCCTTGTTGACGGCTCATACAAGGTTTGTGTACGATATTCTAGTTATTTGGCTGGCGGCCAGTCACTGCACTAATACTGTAAATGCACAAATATTACTGTATTGAACGAAATTGTATTTAAACCAGTAACATTTTCACCCTTTGTTTATTTTTTTTAAACGGATGAGTCACAGCTCTGTTATTAGTATAGCCAGCCAGTGTGAGTAGCTATCAGCTGAGTCATGAGAACAATCCTTAACCTTTGTAGTACATACATGTTTATTGGTATAAGGAATGCTATGTGATTAGTTGCAACAGGTTTTATGTAACAGTTTATAACTACTTGCTTGAAATATTAACAGGTTGATATGAAAAAAGGTTGGTCTGAAAATTAGTTTTGTTGTTTTGCAGTGATCTATCTCCTAGGTTTTACATTAAGCAGTATTTGTGTGAAGCAGTTTATTAGGACTTGACTGATTAGTTGATTGATTACCTTAACACATCTTGGGGATTTTTTTAATCTTAAGGAATTGTTCGTTTCAATCTGTGTACAAATGTTTTATAATGTGTCTGTATCTGAAGTATTAAATCAAAATTGTTATAGTGAAGTTAACTATAACATGAATTTCAATATAATACAAAATTATTTAAAAAAAATTTAAATACTGTTATAAAGGCTGGATAATTATGATATTTGCACTGAAGTAATACAGTCTCACAGCGACCTAATGAAAGTAATACCTACATTGCTTTTAGAATGTTATGTTCATAGGGTGTCTCACTTTAATGTCTTTCAAATAGGTAGCCAACAAAAGCACTAGCTAGACTTTTAGAAATTTCTTATAAGACAATTAACACCACCAAAGTTCTCACCACCATAGTTGTTAATCAAATGCAACCTAATTAATTTGATATAGTAATATTGACCAAATGAGTATTCTATATCAAACCTATTCTATTGTTATTTAATAATTATTGCACAATAATAAATAATTATATAATATGTTATTTTAAAGGAAATTATTTAAATTATTTGGGTGATATAAGGCCATAGATAGTTCTGAACAATATACAAAGTTATTATTCAGTTTACAGATATAATATCTATTCAATGATAACCTTTATACCTAAAGGCCAATCTTTGTCAGTGAAAGGAAACTGTGAATGAATGCAGAAAGAGGAATAACAATAAAAAAAAAAAGGAACACATACCTATAATATTATATTAATTTGTTCTGACAGTAAATGTGTTTTGTTACTCTATTTGGTTTTATATCTAAAAACCACTAAACGGATAGTATAATTTTTTTTATAGGCCCAACTTAACAAAGACATAGCATAATTAAATTAATCAACTGAGTAGTGGTAGGGTACACTGTGTTTTTCAGCTATTTGGGCAGTCCAGTGAGTGAGTAAGGGAAGCCCTATCCCTTTCCAATCTCTTATTATGCTTAATCCTACAATGATCACAGAGAACACAGTTGCAGCACCTGTGGCTTTGCTTGTGTTATAGCGATGGTTGCCACCTACCGTTAAGTGGATCGTCAGCCTATCTAACAATCTTAATACCTATATAAAAATAACTACTCATACACGAGCAAAACCGTGGACAAAAGCTAGCATGGCGCAGTTATCTGTGCGTGGCATATATATATATATATATATAGAAATAGTTGTAATTTGAAAATATGGTATCTATTTTATAGTGTACATAGTGTATGGTAATAAAAAAATGGCAATGTTTCTGAAGCGTGTTTAAAAATCCATTGTCAGGAGAAAGTGTGGCTTGAAATGCTTTTGATGTAGATGGCGAAATAAATGTATTGTTACATTGCACTACTAAATAATTCTAACTTTCACTGACACAGAACAATGTAATACGAATTTGCACCGAACAAAATATTTAGTATTTTGTTGCTCTGTGTTAAAATCAAATGATGAACTCGGTACATACTAGTACACCATTTTAATACAAAAATACTGCTTCAAAATGGCTTCAAATCTGTCATTCCACCATTTTTTTTGCATTTTGCAGTACTGCATTTAATTTCAGTAATTTTTTGGAGTTCTATATATTTTTTTATGATACAAAAATGTGAACCCATTGTTTCTCAACGCAAACGATAGGCATTATTGTTTCACTCCGAATAAGCCTATTTTTATCTCAGTGAGATGAGAACTTCGAGAGATAGGTTGGGAAGTGGATATATTTAATACAATACACAAAATATTATCGTAAATATCGCATAATATCTATTCGGACACACTGTATAATTTGTGTTGTAGTATAGTACCTTTAATGCCTTAATCTCATTAGTGCCGCCAAGCGACAATAATACTCCTTATGTGTACATAATATATAAATTAGCACATACATACAAACTATTTAATGCACGCATAATTATGTTAGGCGAAATCAATTCCTCTAATCGTGACTAAGGACTAAATACATAAAAAAATGACATAAATACATAAATAATAATAATACATAAATATAATGACAGTATTATAGTTATTGGAAAGTGTTTTGATAAGATAATAAAAAATATTA
Organism: Synanthedon tipuliformis; assembly: GCA_947623395.1. Taxonomy (NCBI): domain Eukaryota; kingdom Metazoa; phylum Arthropoda; class Insecta; order Lepidoptera; family Sesiidae; genus Synanthedon; species Synanthedon tipuliformis. The sequence continues at coordinate 2,287,719 of OX392432.1, read as the reverse complement.
TCCGAAAATATTTAGGATAATAACTGATAACGATATAGTTTAACAACCTACATAAATGTTAGGTTGTTGAAGAATAATGGAGTTAGTTATTTATTCGTTTTTGTGTATGAAAATTTTTATGGTTCGTTAAAACAATGTGAACAGTAATGAAGATTTTAGTTCAACTTAATTATGAAAAAAAAAAGAAAGTGGTCTTTTTTTTTAAAGTTTTTTGAAATTCCACTGCTCAGATGAGAAAAGGGTTGGAATCGGGTGGAAAGTGGAAAAGTTTTTATATAATTAAATAATAATACTAGCGGCCCGTCCCCGGTTTCGCACGATTTTTTTTTTCTGCAAATTATACTTCAAAAACCTTCCTCCTTTAACGCTCTTTACACTAAAGAAAACCGCCTTAAAATCTGTTGTGTAGAATAAAAATTCTAAGCGTACATACAGACGGACAGACCGCTGAAAACAACTTTGTTTTAAATTCTATGGAAAGATTGGCAGTTTCCAGTACGGCGAGTGAAGCGTACACGAGCGAAGCGTGGCTACGCTTGGATACATTAAGAAATACATAGGTAGATGGTAATCTGTCTTTCTCATCTGCATTATAGTAATTTTATAGTGTGCTTCTACACCGCCTTAAGGTAGGCAGTGTAAGAAGGTACATTCATTGTATATTTCATCGGAATAAGCGTAACATTTTTAACTAACTTAGGTCCGCGACTTCGGCCAAGCATGGTCTTGTTCAGCTAGTAAATACATACTTATAAAATCGCCTGTACTGACTGACTATCATCGAAATATCTTTGCAAAGCTGAAATTTGGAACGTATAGGTATTATGTTTACTTTATAACTTAAGCATTCGCTAAGAAAGTTTTTTTTTTTTTAAATTTCAACTTCGTGTGAAGCCTGGGGCGTGTCTTAACTTCCACACAAATATTCCCCACACGTTGTGTGTGTGCCACACAACAAGGCCATACCCGCCAAGTTCAAAGTACAAAAATTAAAAACAAAAGGTTATCGTTTCTATTGGAGTTTAATTAGTTGAACTGATTATAACTAGGCATTAATTAATTTAGGTTTTGGATGGGAATCAATTGTTATTTCTTTCTTTTATTTAGTTATGGTTTTACAAGTTGTACTAGTAGACAGACAATTTTGTAGGTATAATCGGTCTGAGCTGCATTTGTCTCCATCGTACAATATGGGGGAAGGCTGGAGGTTACAACTATTTTACAAATTCTGCTGTATCCGCGTTCCCTCTTAATGCTAATATGGTCAGCAGCTCACTTACAGCGCCGTGGTGGAGTTACTGACTTGTGTTATAGGCCAATATAGGCAACGGTAGTCATCTACCAACAGGTGGACCGTCAGCCTTGTCTGTCGAACTTAACATAAAAATAATAATACTCAAGGTTTGTTTGAGAAGAGTACTACGTTTCTCCTAAATTGTTTTTGGTCTAATTATTATTATTATCACGCTCTGTAATTTGGCGAACAAATCTTTAGTCAAGTCAAGGTTCATTTCATTTGCAATAGTTCATATAAAACGCTTTGCGCGGCTTGCAAGACCAAATACATTAATCATATTAGGTATAGTTGCACCCGGAACTGAATAAGGCAAAGGAAAAGCACAATTATACAGCCAGTTGCACCGTAATGATAAGTTTGTAATTATTTATAGTGCGCTTGCGCAACTAGTCGTTTGGGTGAGCTATATACACTTTGATTTGGTACATCGGATTTGAATGTTATCCGGAAATGCGGGTTCGCGAATTGACTGTATTGTATATGGCTGTTATAACAATAAAATGAATGTATTATTTTGGAAGCTATAAACAGTAGGTACCTCAGAAAATTTTAGTAACTATTAAGATATTAGAAGAGACACAGAGATATCTTTAAATTACATTATCTTTTTTTAATATAAATTAGTTACTTTGCTTTAATGATTCTTCGACAGTGAAATATTCTAAACTAACTGATAGTTTAGAATACAAAATATTAAGAGATGCATATAAAAAAAAAAACTAAATGCCCAAATGACTAATCAGCCATGCGGTCGTTGCCCCAAATGAAGCTACATCTCATTTCTCATGTGACCAACAACTATGGGATCAGTTGTTTTTTTATTATATTTAACAATGGCTCATAAATAAACTGTTAAACATTTCAACTATTGTATGTAGAATAGTTTTGTGTGCACGTCTAACGATTTCACATTAATAACGGAACGATGTAATATTTTGTTCAAATAGACATAACAATTCAGGTAAATGTTAAGTTTAGTAAAATAACATTTTTTTTGTCACTAAGCAAAATTAACACGTTTTAGATTTTTAACTGTCTCGTTGATGCACAATACAAGATCTGCACTTGCGACCTAGACATTACAAGATTTGCACATTTTGGGATCTGCACATTATAAGATCTGCACATTTTGCGTAGCCTGCACATTTTGCATACCCTGCACATTTTGCGCAGCCTGCACATTTTGCATCTGATGCTATCGTACCGTTGATTTGTTTAAACAATTGTTGTTTCGAAGTTGTATAGGTAACTTTTCGATCTATTTATTTACTAGGTGACCCGGCGAACTTCGTACCCCGCCTTAGAATAAAAATCCGTTCCATACAATAGATGTCAGTATTAGCTGGGAACATTGCGTCCAGCAATCCGGCAAGTCTGCACATGTGCCCTATATGTCTGATTATATAATAGTCATATTTAGTATGTAAGGTTTTATTGTCTTCTGAATTAAATGTGATTTAAAAGTAGCTGCATTGACTATTCTGGTAACGTCACGTCCGCCATAGTTACTATGGAAGAGGGGATCGGGAGAGCAGGGCACAGCACGGGGCAATCCCGGTCGGTGAGCAGTATCGAGTGGACGCGTTTTGGTTGTATTAATTAAGCTTAAATTAAATCTAAAGTGAACGCAAGTGATAATGTTAAAATAAGTAATTGGAAAATATAATATGTGATTATAAAGGAGCAACCGTGTTTGTTTAAATTCCTCGGAGGCTGTCCTTACAAGTACAATTACTAGCAGTTCAAATTATAATGAGGAAGAATCATATATGAAACCTCGTAGATGCTCTGTTCGAAATAACACTAAAATTTGTATTCATTTAATTTTGTTCCGCGCCATCTATTGCCGTGTCACATTTGAATGACATATCTGTGTTAATTGTTGATAATAATTAGAGTTGATGAGCGCTGTGGCCGTATTGTTTGACGTAAACACTGACATGTTTGAATAACAAAGAATGTAAAGGAACGCATATTCAGGAGAACATTCTCTGCGTGTTAACGTGTTGGTTGGTGTTGGTCAAGATTGGTTAAAAAAAATATTACATAATCATTTATCTAACGGTATCCATATCGGTATTTTCGGTTACTCGACTGGGCGTGAATTCACTTCAGGACCATTAAGGCTATGGCCGACGCAAAATTGGGAAAAATGTCAAATTTTCAATGACGATTTTTCAATAGTTATACATGTATTTGCTTCAAAAAAAATATATATTGTAGGTCAAACTTTCATCTTGTCATTTTAATAATATCAAAATAATTAGGCAATTAGACATTTAAAAAATGTTGATTTTATTTAAAGGATTAAGTGGATTCCTTGCCACATGGCCGGTTGTTGGCCAAGAGCTAACCCATCTCTTATAAAAAAAAAAGAAAAAAAAAATAAATTCTCTGAAAGTTTGATATATTTATATTCTTAATTTTTTAACATATGTAGTTTAAAGTTAAACAACGAGTCAGTATTATTATCTTAATTTAATTTAATTTATTTATTAATACTTATATTCATCGTTTTCTAACTTTGTACACCATGTTTAGACCATTATGTTGACATTTAATAGCAATTTGAGCAATTATCTAGCCCATTGCAATGTTTTATTACTTGATATTTAATTTTTAATTGTACTCAAGATCAGTAATTTTCCTGCTTTGGACTCTTGTAATATGTGTACCTAATTTATTATTTGTCTAAATCGCAACGTCATATTTTATTTCTCTTTTACAAAAAATATATTATAATTACTTTAATAATAAAACAGCTCCATAAATGTCCCTCGAGTGCGTGCACGAGCCTGTGAGATATCCCAGTACAGGCACTACAATAAATCATCTTAGTCATAACACACATAGACTAATGTTAAGGAACATTTACTACCTATACTATAGCAAAGTATTTGTTTATGTAGTCTTACTATGTTATCAATCTGCTTCGGAACGTTAAAAAATATATCTAATATAGGTACGACTCGTATGACATACATATCACAAACACTCCAGGAATTGAACATAAACTAAACAATGGCACTTTGATAATAATTTTTTGTCAGTTAATGAGGTTGTATATCTCTGATTTTTATTATCATCCCAGCCAACCAGTTACTTCCTGGCCGGTGATAAGCAAACGTACAGACGCAAGCAAAAATGCTCCTCTCAGTTTCGGACTTGGCCATTGGCCAAATGGCAATATAATACTATCTCAAAAATTAATCTTGCTTCTAGTTTGACGACGTGTTTGGTCTAGTGGCTAGTAACCGTAGCTGTTAACCAAACGGTCGCGGGTTCGAATCCCGCTAGGGGCAAATGTTTATGTGTTGATATTTTACCTTTGTACCTGAGTCATTGATGTTTGTATTTATAATAAAAAAGTAATTATGTAGTATATCAACTGTCTGGTATCCATAATACAAGCATTAGTTGCTTACTGTGGAACTAGATGGTGCTGTTTGGAATGTGTTAAGATATGAAGACGTGAGTGGATGAAGGTGATATGTCGCATAATTCCCAAAAACCCAAAAATGCGACATATCACTTTTATCCATTCACATCTTCATATTTATTTCGATATTTAATTATTTATTCTAGTTGTTTATAACTAGAGTATAACTAGAGTTAGAGGTAGGGTCTTAAGTATGCCTAGTTCGTCAAGTGTTGCCATTACCAAATATCAATTACAGAAGTCAAAAATGCTCCTCTCAATTTCAGACTTGGCTATTGATTGGCCATACAATTCTATCTCAAAAATTAATCTTGCTTCTCATTGTTACTACATTTATAAAGTTATTAGGGTCTTAAATATCGAACGTAATTCGAACTAACTATATCCGGGAGCGAAACTAACGAGAGGATTTAGATTGTCACCTACACAATAAATCGTGAATAATGTTTTACGGTTGCTTAATAATTATGGTCCGTTTAATTTTGTATCGCGCAAACGGACATAAAACACGACCCAATCGGTTATCTAAAGGAAATTGTTGCAGATGCAAACCATTGGTTGGCACCGATAGTTGCGCTGCCCTGTTATCGTATCCGGGGTATATGGTCGTTTGGTTGTGTTGTGCGTTGTGATTCTAATATAGCCTCAAGTCGAAAAATACAAAGCATACGATTCCATACGAAATTATTATTGAAAGTGGGAGGTACGTACGCCCGTGCGAGCAATTTTATGTCAGTATCAAACACATACGATGGATGCCAGCCAGCATTGTAATTGCCAAAGCAATTTTTAACACTAGAAAGACGGAAGGGGTCATTTGACCCCAATTCAAACTTTCATGGTTGATTATTTTATCACTATTGGTTTATATGACTTCGTGTCTCGTGACTTTTAATAAAATACAATTAATTTCAAAATAAAAGTGTTTACATAGCAATATGATCCTCCAAACATTAGTAAAAACAGCTTTTACCAACAAAGACGGCTAGGGTCATTTGACCCATTCAACAGATATTGTTAGTAACTGAATATTTTTTTATTGACTGGTCTTGTTACACACACCCCTAATTATCATAGTTTCATTATTTCAATACACTAAGTACTTTCGTTGAAAGATTATAATTTTTTCTGTTTATTATTCTGGAAAATGGCTCGGCTTCACAGTGAAGAAACTTTAGCATATTTGCAGTTTTTTGCCAGAAGATGAACTGGAAAGTGAAGGTGAAAATGTAGCAGTACTACTACAAGTTGAAGATAGACATTCATATACTCCTGCATCAAGTTCTAGTGATGGCTCATACAGAAATCTACCATTAGCTGAAATTCTACGTCACCAAGTAATAAAGGAAGACCATCTCAGATTCAAGTACTCTGTATTCATTCGTTTTGTGGAAATAAACCTCATAATAATATAATATCACCTTGGTGATATTATATTAGTGGAATATTATGGAAAAACCTCGAAACTGTATGTTTTACAATGCTACTAATTATGGTGTTGATGTTATGGACCAAATGGCAAGATACAGTACCAAAGCTGCTTCTAGAAGATGACTTTTGCAAGTTTTTCATAACATTAGATTTATCTGCAACAAATGCCTGTAAGTAAGTAATAAACGATTGCATAGAAGGAATTTTATTCTGAAATTGGCGCTCGAAGCGAGTAACATATCAGAAGAATCTGCTCCTGAGACCTGGTTGCAACGTGATATTTCGTTAAAACTACAGCTTCTGAGCCACGAAATAGGCGTTACTGCTACCAAACTCACCGTAAAAATAAAACTAATAAAATGTTTGACCAATGTAAAAAAAACCGTTATGTGGAACTTGCAATCAATCAAAAATGTTTGTACGTCGTGAATGTACGACATCAGTACATAGCGAATAAATTCTTTTTTTCTGAAATAAACACAAATTTGTTGTAATGAAAACCTATATATTTCTATATACATCGTTTTCCATATGGCTAACTATATACATATTTATATATGTTAAGAATATATAAGAAAAAATGTGTTAGGTCAAATGACCCCTGGCCGTCTTTGGAGGTTAGTTGTTTTTTCCGTCTTTCTAGTGTTAAAGATTTTTGACCCACTGGTCGAAACTATAAATCATTTCGAAGTTGAGAGAAATAGATTAAGTTACGATTTATTAAATATAAGTAATTCTTTTGAAGTAGTTATGTATAAACATTACTAGCTGGTGCCCGCGACTTCGTCCGCGTTCTGGATGAAAGGTACCCCCCTATGCCCTTTCTGGTGTCCCTGATAATGTGTATGTAAAATTTCATTGAAATCCATTCAGCAGTTTTTGCGTGAAAGAGTTACAAACATCCATACATCCAAACAAACTTTCGCATTTATAATATTAGTAGGATTTGCGGATTTCTCTTTAAACTGCTAGGCGGATAAATAAAAAAAAAACGCTGGTTGCGATGTAAATCAACAGCTAACAGCTAAATCGATATAATTTCAATTATTAACTTAATTTTACTTCTTACCGAGAGATGGCGCGAGTAAAGCCGCAATTAATAGCTAGTAATGATTAAAATATCCATCTAATAATTAATGTATCGTAACACAATAGCCATCAAGGATTATCTTTCATGGCTTGCTTGTAATTTGCCGATACCGTTACACACAATAATAATGCACGGACAAAGGTTTTACGTCAGACGTCAGAGGTCAGACAAAGTGAATGTAGGTCAAATTATGATAGACGCCTGTGTTCCACAATGGAACCTAGTTATATGCTTTCATTGAGTTTGTAATATATAATGAGGTGTCCTGCAATATTAATACATATTCATCAGTAAAAGTTTTAAAATGTATCGTTCAACTTTTTTAAATTGCCTTAATTGAAAGTTTTTGCAATTAACATTCAAAAGAAGGCATTTGTTTTCAGCTGACGGCTTTTCCGTCTTCATCATAACTATTACCAAAATCAGTACCAACAGTTAATATAACAACAAAGAATTATTTTTTATGCGCAATCAATTCAAGGATACACTAAAAATTAACTAAAATTCTAAGCTAACTTAAAATAAGTCATATTTTTGTCAGAGTTAAAGTCTCGTTAATTTATCGTGTTCCTGTTGTTTCCTTTTCCATCTCATTTTGAAACCGAAACCGTTCTTGCATCACCAATGTGCATGATCCTTTAATTTGTATAGCCTTTAGTGTCTAATATTCGAGTAATATGGTATGATAAAACTACAATATTTTTAGATTTCTTCACAACATTTCTTGATATGAATTGTATACGTACAGTGCTATACAGTTGTCATTTGTAGAAATGATTATCACAATTTAATATGATGCGTGTATGTAGGTATAGCAGACAAGAAAAGTGCTTTATCAGTTTCGATTACAAATTCCATTCATTTCATAATTCGCTAAGGCTTAGATTTGAAATAAATATTGATTACTGATTGACACAATTTGTCATCGCTAATAAAGATAGCAATAGAAATTGTCACTTTGAATTTTCAAAGGAAAACAGACCTTATCATTCTACAATATACAAAGAATGTTCAATCTTAGGGTGATAAATACTCCCAATTATACTTATATAGTCTTTGGTGATAAAGCACTTTATTTGTCGTAATACTGATTAAAAAGAATGAATATATATAAATAATGTATTGGTATTGCGGTGAGCCTGGAAGGGTCACGATGGAGGTGACGTCAACAGCAAGGTCGTTGTACTTACGTAGCCCTCGAGAGCGTACAAAGAGTTCACTTTCCTCAACCCCAAACCGGACGTTCACACGAGAAGGGCCCTGAGATTTAGCAATTCTTTTAAATGATCTTTGGCTTCTTTTTTTTAATCTTTGATCAGAGATTAGGAAGAAGCGTAAAATACTCATCAAGCTTATTATTTTATCTGTGGAGATATTGTCTGGAGTTTGTTGCATTCAGAGGTTTCAGGTTATAGTTTCAGGCAAATTGGCAGTCTTCTCGCAAACGTAAGTTTCATCGCGATGTGTTCTCCATATTATACTTATTTTTAAATAACGTTATTTGGAATATTCTGGTGCGGGTCTATGCTCTTTTTTATTTTTTTTGGTTTCCGTTGGAACTTCGGAATATATTTTTTCTCCAAAAACACTCTTTTAAAAATGAATTTTGTGTAAAAAGTTCAAGTCAATAAATATTTTAAATGTGTATAGAAGATAGATTAGGTCACTGTGCGGCATATTTATTCTTCTGAACAACACTATAGTTTCAGGTATTTTAGTGACGTTTAGATGGTTGCGTTCTTAATTTATGAAAGTCAATATTTGCAATCTATATAATCGTTCTTCCATTCCAATGCCGCTTAGTCAATCAGTAGCACAGCATCGATAAAGTTTTAACTATCCCATAAAAGTTTTATGATATTAGATCCAACGATAACTTCAATTAATGGCCGAGTCGTTTAATGATTCAATAAGTGTGCTATTTTAATATATATATTGTTTTAAAAATACTGTTAATGTTTTGGTTTCTACATAGTATAAAACTAAGTCACTTTTGGCGTCTGTATCAAGTCTGTATTGTTATCACCAAAACCACGCAACTGATTTTAATGCAGTTTTCACCATGAGTTAGATTTTTTTTTCAGACCACGTAACTTTATAAAATATAGTTGCTGATAATGTACGAGTAGTGGAGAATTTTTCTATAGTGGAGAATTTTTGAAATGTGTCCAGTGGTTTTTGAGTTTATTCGTTACAAATAAAAATACAAATCTTAGCCCTATTAGATTAAATAATTTCTGATATTTCTAATATTCTTTCTAATATTGGCTGAGTGAAAACGCTCTCTTGTTGCTCTATTGAATGCATTTTTTTTTATTCACTATTAATTCATTTATTAATTTTATTGGAATATAATAAGGGCAAGCAATTTTTCAATACCCATTAAATACTTGCACGCTAGCAAAGCGTGAATTTTTAATCGTCCATTGGTCGAACAAAAATTGGCTCAAGTCAATAATTTCTAGCTTACTGGCATTTGGCACGCAGTCAGTCACTTTGTTCTGGATAGCAACGTCACTGTAACGTAAACAAACATAGCTGTTTTGCCGACTGTAATGAAGGCCCCCTCTATAAAACATCCGATGACTTTTAAATCGTGATTGATTTTTATAGTTCAACATGCAGACGGACATTTTATAAAGGTACCTAATGTTTATTTTTTGGAAACACATTAGAATCAAACTCAAATCTTTCTAAAGTTCGAGTGAATAGGCATCTTCTGTGTCACCTAGCTCCATCTCAGGACTCGTCTTTGCTACACAGCTGGTTGTTGGCCAAGAGCATATATTCATATCTCTAACTAGCTGGTGCTCGCGACTTCGTCCGCATGGAATAGTTATTTTGGGAATCATTTGGGTATCTCGAACGGTTTTCGCAGCGCAAGCAACGGAAGCCCTCAAAGATGAATAATTTTCCCCGTTTTTTCCACATTTTCGACTGTTTCTTCGCTCCTATTAGTCGAAACGTGATGTTATATAATGGCCTTCCTCAATAAATGATCTATCCAACACAAAAATATTTTTTCAATTCGAACCAGTAGTTCCTGAGATTAGCGCGTTCAAACAAACAAACAAATTAACTCTTCAGCTTTATTATATTAGTATAGATAATAATAAAAAACTTTTGGGCGGTACATTTTTATTTAATTAAAAAGAAAATAATTACAAAATCAAAAATTGAAGCCATATTCCCGGTTGAGCCCCATTTAGAAAAGAACTTGTATAAGTTGGATGTGGCCTGGGTCTTGCAAGTAATGGCATACATGGTCTGCTTTACATGGCGTTTACTAGTCATTATAGGGAAACCCGTCTGACGGCAGTAACGACTGCGAAATAACAGAATGTGTCCTGTAAATGCTTTGCCTATACTTTCCTTAGCACCTGATGTGGCGTTGATTGTGTCATTAGGCCACTCTAGTCACCTACCATCAAGGTGTATCGTCAATCTGTAATTACACCGGCACTTGCAAGCAAGCAAAACTAAGTGGTCCTATGCAATAAAGAATCTATACTAATATAATATTATAAAGCTGAAGATTTTGTTTGTTTGAACGCGCTAATCTCAGGAACTAATGGTTCGAATCGAAAAATTCTTTTTGTGTTGGATAGATCATTTATCGAGGAAGGCTTTAGGCTATATAACATCACGTTGCGACTAATAGGAGCGAAGAAACAGTCGAAAATGTGGAAAAAACGGGGAAAATTATTCATCTTTGAGGGCTTCCGTTGCGTGCGCTGCGAAAATCGTTCGAGATACCCAAATGATTTCCAAAATAACTATTCCACGCGGATGAAGTCGCGAGCACCAGCTAGTTATTTATAAAATATTTAATCAAAGACTATATAAGTACCTATAATGGTAGATTTTAATCAGAATTTACGTGATTTTAGTAGTATTTAAAGAAACAAGTTTCTCGAAACGTCTTCCCTAAACTAAAAGCGTGTATGCATACATTTTCCGCGTTGCAATCACTGGGACTCATTCTAGCATACCTCTACGTACTGAAGCTAAACCCTGTCAAAGGGAATCTTTTGTTCACAAAACGTTGCGCTGGTAATCAAGCATTGCACAGCCCTGACGAAAAAAACCTTTTCACTAACATTTGTCTTTCCTCTTTTCAGATAAACGCTAAAGGCAATGGAGACGTCGCCGGCGAATCGTACAAACTCAAACAATGTAATATTATGAATCGCATACCACCCGGAAAGCAATAAGCGCAAAAAGCGAGTTCCTTTTTTATGTCTGTGATCACATTTACGTTATAGCTTTTGTGATATTTTGTATTGTGATAAATACATGTAAGCTTTCGTTTGAACCGCTTCCCGTTTGGAGGTTATATTGGCACGGCAATGGATACGTTACATGTAGGCCTCGGTCACAGTAAAGGCTCCAGTCGGAGTCAGTCGCCGTCTACTTCGGAGTTGACTAGGGATCCGGCCGTGACCGATGACGCTCTCATCAGGTCCAGGGTTCAATCTCCGTCGAGTGTACACCACGTTGTCAGCGTGAGTTCGTTTCCTTATTGTATAAAATATATAAAATCTCGCCAGATAATGAGGCTGAGTGTACCTTTTGTGTCAGGCTTGACATTTAATAATGAAGACCTATAGAAAATCAGTCATTTCGGGAAAAGTTCTTTATGAAGTAAGTACGTTATGTGGATCAGTACATTTTGACATTCAAACCTAACCACCCGGAAGGTAATTATGTTAGTTTCTATTTTATATGTATGTATTTACAAATAAAAAATAATCTGTATAGAGTAGACCAGGTATATCAACTGTCTGATATCCATAATACAAGCATTAGTTGCTTACTGTGGAACTAGATGTTGCTGTGTGGAATGTGTGAAGAAATTTTTTTTTCTTTTTGGGTTAGCTTTTTTAAGGTCGACAGACATGCTGGCGGTCCACTTCATGACAGGTGGCTACCGTCGCCCATAACACGAGCATAGCCACAAATATTGCAATGCGCTCCCGTCTATAGTGGGATTGAAGATAATTGATTGGGAAATTGAAGTTATTTCTGGCAACATTCACTCGTTCACTGACACACAAGAGCCTCATTAGTAGGGCTGCCCCGTCCCCTTACACTGAACACTGTAAGGGGACGGGTTGCCCAAGTGACTGCGAAAAGCAGTGTGCCCTGCCACTACTGTCCGTATCTAGACCAAAATAACTTTGATCAGTTGACCCAGCCGGGAATCGTACCCACAACCGGAACCCCTGGAAAAGAGCATTAAGGCAAGCACCCTAACCATTGGTCCAACGGGCTCGTCAAGTTCTTATTGGTTCATTTCCTTATTGGTTTCCTTGTGTTGTGTTTTAGTTAATTTCCTCATTTTGCGTGACTGCATTTCCTTAATTTTTTCTTCTATTTTTTCCTTGCGTCCAAATAATCTGTCCTAAGGAAAAATATGCATCTTTTTATTTATTTTACTTATAATACATTCATTATTTTAAGAAATAATACATAAGCGTAAGAGTTGTGAGACAGGCTGCCGGTCGACTCAATGGATGGTAGCTTTGGCTACTGTCTTCTATTAATACAAGCAAAGCCTCAGAACGATTCACCTTGATATTGATTGATAAAAATTGATGACGTCTGGAAAATTTACCAGGTGGCGGATATCCATCTAAATTTAAAAATACTTACTAAGACTCCTACTAAAAGTCACCATACTAACTTCCCTACTAAACTTCCCCACCTTTTCCCCACAGACCTACATCACAGTGTGTTTTAAACAAAAAATCTGTAACAATATTAGAGGCAGGGAAATGTTTTTTTACAATGTGTGGTACATATTATGGTACTTGAGAACGGCTCTCAATTTATATCTTACCGTGGGCGGCCCCCGCGTGCCGTCGATCATCAATATCATTAAAGAAAACAATTTTTTTGTTTTTTTTTTTTCAAAATAATTCAAAAATTTAAGATTTTTTGATTTTCTTCCCATAATTTTTTTCACTTTTCCAATATTCCACTGTATATCTATGGTTCTTTGGTATGATCTCGCTCAATTTGACTAGAGGAGACTAAAATAAGCCGCTTAACCCACGCGCTCTTCCGATAATAACATGTGAATCGAGCTCTCGACTTTGACCGACAAATTTGACCAGTGAATGGTCCGGAACAATTTAAGTGCCTAATGGATTTCGCGCTCGGGCCATGCCTGCCGTGTTATGTTATGTGTATATGTTATTGCCTCACACAACACCAACGTTTGTATTCAATGAGGACGATATAAGTTTATGGGGGTAATAACGATACTGTGTGAATCGCTTGCTTTTTAGTACTGAGAAAACGTCTTGCAGTAAACTAAGGCTGTATGCACATTGTGGTTTATTTTAATAATTTTTTTTTTTAAGTTAAGGTCGACAGACAAGCTGACGTAGGTGGCGACCATCGCCAATAACACAAGCAACGCCACAGTTCCTGCTGGCGACTAATTTTGGATTAAGGATAAGCTCTGGCATCCTTTACACACTCACCGAAATAAAAAAGCAGACGTGCTGTTAACATAGCGATAGAATATAGAACTTATTTACTACATTAAGGGCCTCTTTCACCAACTACAAGTAAAGTGTTGATTAGTTACTTTTAGAAATGTTTATGTTATGTTTTATTAAATTAATGACATGGTTTAGTTAGTGCATCCTTCGATAGGCGATTTATTTTTATTGTTTTCTTTTTAATGTTTGCGACTTTTACCGTACAAACAATGGTATATAAACTAAATTATTCCCGGTGACAGGTGACTTAGCCTACTTGACAGACGGTGAAAGAGGCCCTAAAAATTTTACAATTCAATTATTCAAAGATAAGGTGCGCGAAGCCGTCTACACCACTCGCGCGCACTCACTAAGCTGTGTGATGTGAACTGACCCTTAGGGTTCACTACATAGCTGCCTATAAAGACAAACAAAATGCTGCTTCTTAGCATAAAAAAAAATTATGTTTTGGAGATTTGACGACCTCATTGGTCGAGTGTTTAAGGTTTGGCTTGGCATTGGCTTGTCTTAGGGCTCTAAAATTCGAGGGTCTCGGATTCAATTTTATCGACAGGGCCAACTTTGGAATAGAACTTTTCGTAGTAGTTGAATCAACTATGTCAATTTTACTTTTAGTTTAATTAAATTTGGTCTTTTCAAAACAACTATAGTAAATCAACCGAAAAAGGTATATCTCAAGAGTTTAAAGTGTAAATAACACTTATTTTCAGGAACCCTCGTCAAGTTCTTCGTCGAGACACGGCGAGCGTGGCCCTCACCATGTCAAGACGCACTCTAGGGATCTTGGCAACAGTCCGCTATCAGCCAACACAACTGGAAACTCGTCCAGGGAGTAAGTACCTATATATTTCTGTAAATTATAATAGTACCAATCGAGTGCCAACAGAATCCAATTGAGTGATTTACTGCATTTAGGTACAATTTAAGGTGTTATTCTGATACAGATTTCATTTGCCTAAATTTTACTTATATGGCCTTCGCACTATTCGCAAGAGGGAAGAATAGTACGTAGGTACTCGTACATACAAAAATAGAAAATGTTTTTCCACTTCTAAATATTTTCCAATCTCCATGATTTTTTTGTATGTTATTGACAAAAATGTCGCAAAAAAATTTCATTACTAGCCACAAAAGGTTTTTTTTTGGGAAGTAATTTACAATTTAATTCTTTTCATAATTTAAGGCGAGGCCTCAAAAATATCTATTTTTTTTATTATGAAAAAGTCAATAAATAGTTTTTTTAAAATATTTATACAGTGTGCAGTCCATGTGTATTTATAGTAGGCTTTTTCTGTTCTATACCAACGTAAGTATCGATTTAATGTGAGCATGTCACGGTTATACTCATAAATAATGAAGCTAGTTTAGTGCTACTCTTGTTTCAACCTTTTCAATCAATAGTAGTTGCGATACTGTGTAACATACATACATACATACATGAATATTATTAACTTTTATACTTGATATTCTATCCGCGCAGCGATAGATTTGACGACAGACCCGACCACCTGACGATACCGCAAATGGTTATGAATGTCGATAAAATATATGAACGCAATTAAGAACTATATTTTAGCATAAGTTAATTTAGCAAGAATTAATATAATTATGATTTTTTTTTTTCAACTTTTTGAGAACACGAAGAAATACAACTACCTTGAAAGACAATTTTACATAAAGTTGGTTTAGTTTTTTACTGGGTGATTTGTGATATATATATATCATTTTTCGGTCAATTTCAACATATCAATATTTTCCTTAGCAAAATGCTTGGGAAATTGTTGAAATAGCCTCGGAAAATGTTGAAAAATTAACCGAAAAATGGTATATTATCACGCAGAGGGCACACAGCGATATTTTCCATACTAAACTAACTTGAGCTTTATTTTTCAGTTTTCAATCAAACTTTGTATTGATGTGTAAATATTATATTGTTTTATAATTTGAAAAATTATGAAAAAAGAAATATTATTTCAATAATTTTTTTTTGTAATTGAAGTAAAATATAGAAAATATTGACCAGTATAATCTTTTAAGAAAAAAATTATTTTATTAGAAATAAGTACTTATTATGTTTTTTTTTTCTAAAATAAATTAACAATCAAGAATGATGCACAAAAGTACGGTCTTAAATTATTATTCTAACTTCATTGCAGTTTGGAAGATTCGCCACAGAAGAAGATGATGTCCGGTCTGATAGCGCCAGTGGATTATGCGAGCTCCGTCTACAGTCCTAACGTATCCTATACACTTTCATCGGCCGATGAATATGGCTCGCCAGCGTACAGAAGTAAGAAAATTAATTTATTTATCAGTGTTGTGGGTAGATTGTAAAGTATGAAGTCAAAAATTTTTCACTAAAAGTGAAAAAAATAGGTGCGACTAGGAGCGGAGCGAAGCAAAGCTAGGAGGATCGTGTTAGGTTAAACATGGAAATAAATTTGGGGAGCCGAGCGAAGCGGAGCGGAGTGAAGCGCGACCTTCTCAGTTTTAACGGAAATATGATCTGCCCAGGAATATCATGATATGCTACTTATTCACAAGACAGCAAATACGTACTACAAATAAATCATGCTAGTCGATTTTGAATGTAACTTTTCATCCCTTTCTTTAGATAAAGATTTATATTTTGAACGGGCTATAAAATTTCTAGTGTTTTGTGAACAATTTTTTTTCAGTCAGAAATAAGACTTTAGTTTATCCCTTAGTGTTCTGCCATTTTTTTTTAATTGATATGTATATATAATCAGTAGCAGATTCACACATTTGCCGCCAGACATCTACAATTCGATAGGCTTACACTTCACAATCATATTAATTACATATTTTTTTCTGTCAATGAAATTGTACCTTTATGATTTGTGCACTATAGTTCTAATTACACCATTTTTTTTCCTGTAATTAGTATGTTTATCGTTTTTAGAAATAGAACGATTTTATCGATTATTTATCGGTTTCCCCATGCCTTAAAATAAATCTCTCACTGGCAGTTTCATACTACGCATTTGTAAAATGTTGCTAAAAACAATCTGTTATTGTCTTGCAGGTCAAGACGGGGACTATACGATTCAAGGTATTGTTCAAAGTACATATTATTAAATTATAATTACAATACAATAACAGGAAAATTTCAATATGTAATTATAATGCAACCTGAATTAATATCACCGCTTGTTGTTGTTGCACAGACTTCTGACTTCCCTATATTTAAACTATTTTATTTGACAACTGCATTGTATAAAAATACTAGCCGATGCCCGCGGCTTCGTCCGCGTACTGGATGAAAGGTACCCTATGTTCTTTCTGGTGTTCTTCCCAGACAACGTGATGCAAAATTTCATGGTGATCGGTTTAGTAGTTTTTGCGTGAAAGCGTAAAAAACAAACAAACAAACTCACATTTACATTTATAATATTAGTACGGATTATATGTATGTATTATATAAGCGTTGTACATAAAAAGCTAGCAGACGGGCCATTAACACAAGCAGGTCCTGAAAATGCGCTGCTGACTTTATTAAGATTAAATTGGCTAAGGGATCTTGGCATCCTTTACTCACTAACCGAAACACATAAGCACAAGTGCTATTTTTTTTTTTTTTGCTGCGTTTTCATTTGCAATCAGTCAGTTCCAAACTATAAGCAAATCTGTTGTGTGTTTTTCTGTCTTTTTGAGGTCTCTTTGAGGCTGGGAAGACCCAGCAGAAATTTACAACAAAATACCATATTATCTGGGGCATAATTACCGCACAAATAAATTAGTAATTCCTACAAACAATTTTAATAAATGATTTGTTTAAATGTTATATATTTGTCACCAACAACATGTTAATTGACTTTATTTTCCTTTTAAATTAGTTAATCACTACATTTTACGCGAACAAGTCATTGTCGAGTTGTGTTTGATCGACAAACAATTTAACGTATTTTGTGTATTTCTTTTTATTATTATAAAAAAAAAAAACTAAATATGTCGACATTTTAAAATTAATTAATTTTTTTCTTAACTGATTTAAAATATAATAAATGAATAGGCTTTGCTACGTCTGTGTGATACTTTTTTTTAATAAAAAAAAAAAATGTTTTTACACGTTTTTAACGATAGCGAAGGTTTAGTTGTAAATATGTATGAAGATGTATGGTTCGATTACAAATATTACAATGAATATAATACAGACGAGATGGACGGTAGTACGGGTGTGACTTCATCGAAGGCTTTGACGGCCATCGCACACCTCAACAGCAAAGTGGAACGGACCAAGGATCTTATAAGACTGGAGCAGACTATAAGGGATGGTAAGTCTAGAGCACTTGTATCAACTTTAGTAATTTGATTATTGCCTTTGATGTCTCTTAGCTATAGCTTATAAATTATAAATATAATTAGCTTATAAATTATATTATAAATATAATATAATTATTAGCTTTATAAATTAGCTACAATTTTCAATTACATTTACATAAAGAAATTTTTTATTCATATTAATAATAATAAAAAAATTGATTCGTAAAGTTTACTTATATTGTAAAATGTCTACATTGGTACAAAATAAAATAAGTAACTTGTTTTAATGTACCTAATTGTCGTAAGACAGGATCTAAATAATTGTCATATTATAAGTGCTTTCTTTTTTCAATTTTAATGTTGACATCTTAGATTAATGATTGGCCTCGCTGCGCTCGCTCGACTAGATACCGCGCTATCTAAAAACAATAGCTCCGTGAATGCGGCAACTTTTTATTGTAGTGTGCTGTGTAAAACATCGTCACTTTTTATCACTTTTTACACATTTTCAATACTCAATCTGGCATTTTATTTTGCCCAAAATTTAATAAAACATTCGCCACATACACATCACAGACAGCTTGCAGTGAGACCGGCTCGGCTACGCCGAATTCGGCGTAGTATTCGTTGCCGCATTTGACAAGTGCGACGGCGGTATCTAGTCGAGCGCATCGAGACCAATTATTAATCTAAGGTTGACATTGAAATGTTAATAAAATGTGCTCATTTTGAAAATATATTTTCCTCCATATCAGACAATGTGAACGAGTATCTCAAGTTGGCGGCGAACGCTGATAAGCAACAACTGCAGCGTATCAAAGCGGTTTTCGAGAAGAAAAACCAGAAGAGCGCTCTGTGCATAGCACAGTTGCAGAAGAAACTGGAGGGCTACAATAAGAGGATCAAAAGTTGGGAGGTAATAATTATTAATTATTATTATTATTTATTTTATTACTAGCTGAGCCCTTGCACGCTTCGCTGTGGTTTTCTTTGACGTTCAACAATCAGTGGCTGCCATGACAACGGCTAACTGCCACTTTAAATGTGACAGCGGTCCTCGATGGCGAGTTAGTTCTTCTAGCTTTCGGCAGGTGGCACCGTAAAAAAGATGTTTTTTTTTCACCCTCGCGATAGAGGTTATTACTTATTACTAACTTAAAATATATTGCATAATTATGTTATGGTGTAAAAATTTTAAGTCAATCCGCCGGCTAGTTATAAAAATTATATATTTACTCCGGCGAAATAAAGACCTCAATTCAATACCAGTACAACTTGTTTGTAAAATACTACCTACCCTCTCTTCCTCGACTAACCATCGAACGGCTGATCTTAGCCGGAGACTCTGCCCACTCAATAAGCCATAACAGCCAGGCCAAACTGAATGCGCGGGTGCTAAAGGCCCGTACAAATTGTCTAAGAATATTATCTATTTTCAACTCTATGTCTTCGACTTAGAAATCAATTTAGTGTAGTCTGATCACAAAGTTCACTACATAGGTTCCTAAATTGGTCCTACAGATTGAAAAGTGTAATAAGTGCTGTAATGCACTCTGAGCATTTATACCACATTGATATGAGAGTACATATATGATATCTATTTATAATTTCAGCAACACGGCACCAGTGGTCAGGCTCACAGACAACCTAGGGAGGTGTTACGAGACATGGGACAAGGACTCAAGTGAGTGTTGGATTTTGACTACGACATTAACCTACGCAACAAACTTTACATCACACGAATTCAAATACAATAATAATAATATTATTTTCCATTGCAGAAATGTGGGAGGTAACATACGCGATGGCATCACCGGTTTGGGTGGCAGTGTTATGGCCGCCCCTAGAGAGTTTGCTCATTTATTCTCAAGATCGAATAGATTTGGTTCAGCGGACAACATTTCACAGTTAGCCGGTGTGTATTTTACTAATTGTTTCATATTTTATTAAAAAAAAAAAAAATTAAAGAGTAATTCTATGTTTACTCGACGCTGTGAGATGTCATCTCAAGCAATTGTGCGGCTTTTTCTGCTTTAAAACTTTGTCCCTACATACTGCTTTTGGTTAGGAGTAACTGTTAGTTGTTTTTCTCGTTCAAATGTGCTTTGAACACATGTTGTAATAAGTTATGAAGAAGGTTGCGTAAGATGTAATACTGAAGAAAATATAATACTCACTGTCAGTCCACTGCCGGACCAGCCAATTTAGGAACATGTGTACTACTAAATTAGTCAGTCCACTGTCGGACCACCCAATTCAGGAGTATGTGTACTACTAAATTGGTCAGTCCACTGTCGGACCAGCCAATTAAGGAGTATGTGTACTCCTAAATTGGTCAGTCCACCGTCGGACCAACCAATTTAGGAGTATGTGTACTCCTAAATTGGCTGGTCCATAAATGATACATAAATTGGTTATTTTCCTCGGTCATATAATAATATATTATATGTCTTTGTTCGAATTTTGCAAAGTACTTTCGCAGCACCATATATAATTTTTTTACCTCAATTTAATATTTTAATATTATTATATTGAAATTAATACACATTTCATTATAATATTATGTGAACATAAAACACTCTTGAAACACTATATATAAAAATTGTCTTCATGTATTGTATTCTTTCTCGCAGAAAACACGGGTCCCTGTAAGTACAGAGAAAAAAAAATAACAACTTTTTTTTTTAAAAACCGACATTTTTTTTTTCATACATTATTTTCAACACAATAATTT
Source organism: Synanthedon tipuliformis (assembly GCA_947623395.1). Lineage (NCBI taxonomy): Eukaryota > Metazoa > Arthropoda > Insecta > Lepidoptera > Sesiidae > Synanthedon > Synanthedon tipuliformis. The sequence continues at coordinate 2,266,932 of OX392432.1, read as the reverse complement.
TATCGTAACACATTTTTTAAAAAAGTACCTACAGAGTCATCTAGTTATTTAATTGCATGGAGTCTCACTATCTTAACAAAGAATACTGCATGAATCCTATATTTATACTTACATAATCATTCTTCTAATTTTAAATATTATTACTATTTATAAACAATCTTATTAATCGATATATATTAACCGCTTTCACGTAAAACTCACATACACTCTCATCAAAAATCAAGTCTGTAGTCATAGATATATTATTGGTCTCGCTGCGCTCGACTAGATACCGCCATCGTACTTGTAAAATGCGGCATAAAATAGTACGCCGATTTCGGCGTACCCGAGCCAGTCACACTGCAAACTGTCTGTGATGTGTACGTGCCGAATGTTTTATTGAATTTTAGGCATAATAAAATACCGCTTTGCGTAGTGAAACTGTGTAAAAAATATAATAAAACTGGGTAAAAAGTTATAAAAAGTGACGATTTTTTACACACACTACAATAAAAATTTGCCACATTTTCGGAGCTATTGCTTTTGTATAGTGCTCTATCTAGTCGAGCGCAGCGAGACCAATCAATTATCTTTGTCTGTAGTTTATATTCAACTTATTTAAATTTGTCCTTAGGACGTATTAAAATTGTTTCTTTTAAAACAACTTACCTCAACAACGGAATACCATAAAAGAGTACGAGTAACCCACGACTTTCTATTGAGCCCAAACATACTATATCTGCTCTAAGTTGTTGATGAGTTAATTTTCATCAACTAGGAAACGGGCTGATAGTCTTTAAACGCCTTAATAGATCTTAAACTCTTAAGAATTATCTCGATCACGTCAGCTTTCATAACATAGATGATCAAAATCGGCCAATCCATTTGGGAGCTACGATTCCAATAGACAGACAAATACACAGACACATATGTCAAACTTATAACATCCCGTAGATCTTTATAAATTACTAGCTTCGTGTACGCGAATTCGTCCGAGTAACTTTATAAAATATAGCCTTGCTATAAAATAAAATATGTTACTTGCTGATAATATATATAGCTTTCCAACAGTAAAAGAATTTCTCAAATCGGTCCAGTAGTTTCGGAGTATTTATAATATTAGTATAAATAGGTAAGCATTATCCTGATCTCGTCAGCTTTCAAACAAAAGTGAATCAAAATCGGTCAATGCATTTCGGATCTAAGATTCCACAGACAGACATACAGACTCTCTCTCTCTCTCTCTCTCTCACACACACACACACACACACACACACACACACACACACACACACACACACACACACACACACACGCACACACATGTCAAACTTGTAACACCCTTTTTTTACGTCGGGCGTCGGACGTTATAAAAATCGGACATTAAAATGCGAGATTGCTCATCGCGAGTTGAACGATGAAAACATACATTCGAGAGATAACGGGATTCATGTCAATGTCACGATCACACGCCGTCACAATTGTGTTACATAAACAGTGAGTCATTCATAATAATAATTTATGTAGTTGTTACCTTGTGATAGGTTTATTTATGTGAGACATACATATTATTTATTATGTTGTTTGGAAAGTGTAAAAAATGCAGAAAGAAGTGTAAATATATACATATTATTATTATTATTCTTATGCGAACATTCTATGGTTATTTGTTTAGATTGTGTTTCATAAAATTTTCTTTATTTTAACAAGTGTAGATGAACATTGAACATAGTATGATTTTGATATTAATTTCATATTTCTAATATTATTAGAAATATGTTATTGTTGAAATAAGTTGCCACGGCAAACTTGGTAGAAGTGAAATAATATTTTTTTTATAAATATGTCAAGATATTCGCTTATTTAGTAGAGATATCAAAATCGTTTCAAAATTTCAATGAATTTGTCTTACAAACATTTTGAATTGCAAGAATTTACAGTATGATACAAAATGCTATCTTAATGTCGGTTGATATTAAATTTGTATCGAATCCATAATTTTGTTTGTTTATTTACTCACTTAAATATTATTAATAATGATTTTTAGTAGGATTTAAAGTGATTAGAACAGTTAATTTTTTTTCATAGGTGATTAAAAAAATAATACAGGTTTTAGTAATTATAATTAATAGAGATTTAATACGGTTTTGGTAGATAAATTGTTCTGATAATTTGTAAATAAATATAATTTGATTTTTCGAAGAATCACATATTATTTGGTAGAGATTTTAGAAAACTGGTCCGTGAAACAAGTCCTTAAGATTTTTTTTCATAATATAATATGTTTTTTTAACGTTTTTTAAAGTTAATCTCGTAAAACATCTATAAATACTTTCATGATTAGTACCTATTTAAGATAGTTTTACGATTTTAGGGTAGTAAGCTGCAGACGCATTTGATAATAATATCCTACTGATATTATAAATGCGAAAGTTTGTGAGGATGATAGATAAATTTATATAATTTCCACCATCATGATCATCATCATCATCATCAGCCTGTGTCTCTCCACTGGCTATAGGTACTTATATATGTTCACATATAGGCCTCTAATCCCCCAAGGCTCGCCATATATGGTCATCTGCCCATCGTAAAAAAAAAAAAAAACAAAAAATCCCACCCACCACATTTTCACACCGGCTTCTAGTATCAAACACAATCTACCCACAAAATTAGCTTTGTGTAAATATTTTCACTGTTGTTTGTTATATACACGTGTATTTGTAGCTTATGTTGTTGTTTCGTTCTTGCACGCTAGCACCACAACACGCGGAACTCAGAGGTAAATAGACAAACCTGATTTATTGGACGATTTGGTTTTAAAGTCTTACGAACTTTTATTTTTCATACAATTTTTTTTTTAGTTTTAGTTCGCAAGCGTTATTTTTGATCGAGGTGTAATTTCTTAAATGTACTTAATATAATATTTTTATCTTTGAGCGCTGAAAAACTTAAATTGCTCGAGTTAAATCTCGTGAGCGTAAGGGTTGCTATACATGTAGTCGGGTCGGCACATTTCATTCGGCAATGTCCACCGCCAGCAGGCCGCTGGCTTTGCCGAAACGGCTATAGGTATAGCAATTTGTCGAACGTTCATATCTACATAAATATTCTATTCTACCGCCCCGGGGCCTTAGCCGAGAGCACACCAATGCAAACGTTCCCTTTGCGTACTTACGAAACGAAAGAAATAAAGCCCGGTGATTGGTTGTTGTAATTGTAACGCCCACATAAAATATTGACAAATCGCAAAGCTTTCTCTCGAGCGTAGCGTAGGCTGAGCGTAGCGTTTACGACTGTACGTTTGCTCTTGCTATGCCGGCCCGACTATACATATTATGGCAACCCTTATAACAATGTGTATTGAGTTGTGCTACAACGTCCAGCGAACGCGTCGTCGGAAGGGTCCCGGGCATCGGAGGCCGGTGAGACGGCCGCGCCCAGAGGGTCCACTCTGCCCAGGGCTGCCACATCGCCAGCTCCCAAGTTCTCACCGGACGCCTCGCCCAGTTCCTCGGTCACCAGCGAGGGGGCGCCGTAAGTCACTTACTGTTTTACAGGCGACGCTTTTATATATTGTATAACCTACCTGATTTGTTTCTTATAGTTCACGTACAAAAGCGGGTCAGCGAAAATTAAGTCACATATTACGTGACTGATTCGCGTTTCGCCGGACGATTTCGGTCACATTTGGTTCACAAAATCTGTACTTTAAAATTAAGTGTATGTAATTGTTGTTATTTTATATTTTAAAGATGACAAAAGGTAAATAGTACTTATGCTGAGTTTCTTTTCGGGTTTCTTCTCAGGATCGTAATCTTGGCCTTTTTTTCCGAAACCCAATTGATAAATAAATATTTTGATTTTGTTCATGCTCTTATAAGGGTTAAGGACCATTCTAATGTAATATTTTATTTGAGAACTAAGTTTTGAGGAAAACAACTCTGAGATCTATTTGAAATGTTTTATTATTCAAGTTTAGTTCATTTTTTTACAATGTTGCATCTGATGATTTGCAAAATTTAAATTACAAAAACTTCCTTTTAGTATTTAGTTTGGTTTATTTATTAGCGACGCTGGCGCCACTCATAAAACAAATTGATAACAGGTATCCAACGCAAGCCGGTTCTAACATGTCGGAGGCGACGTTTTCTCTGAAGCCAATACTGAATGAGCTGCGCGAGCGCAGGGAAGACTACGAAAGGCTAGCCGAGAAAATGGACGCAATCAAAGTAAAACTTATTGGACTATAATTTGACGAGTATATTTCTAAATATATTTCTAATATTTTATATTATATTTTATAATTTATTTTATAGTATATTTCTAATATTTTATATTATATTTTATAATTTATTTTATAGTATATTTCTAATATTTTATATTATTATTTTATTATTTATTTTATGGTATATTTCTAATATTTTATATTATATTTTATAATTTATTTTATAGTATATTTCTAATATTTTATACCTTACGTCCACTCACAAGGTGAAAACAGACGATCTGACAAGGACCGTAGGTAATTTTGGAAATTATAGGAGAAGCCTATGTCCAGCCGTGGACGACCTATGGATGGCCATAGGCCATGATGGCGCCCGTCTTTACGTGCTCTTCATTCGTCTGTTTAAATTTTCAATATCATTTTTAACCGATATATTTTGTATATTTTGTTCGTAGTTGCGATTGACTAATTAATTAATTAACTTTGTTTTGTTTTGACAACTTACTTTTTATTTGTACAACAATTTAATATTTAATAATGCACAGATAGAAAACTTTTTACTATAAAACTATAAATATCTCCTACTGTAACCAAGTATTCTAGCAAATTAATGCATTATTATTATTATTATTATTTTTTATTGAAATTGAGAATTTTATAAATAAATCACGGCCAAAAATTTTTTGAAAAATTAACAACTAAATACAAAAAAATGCTTTTATTTTGAAAGAATCTTTTAAGGAAATTTAATTTTCAAGCTAAAATTTTAACTGTTTTTTTTTTAACTAAATTGTCAACATTCCTGCAGAATCTGTCACAAGAAGTGTCCTTCCTGTCGGCGGCGTTGCAAGAGGAACGATTCAAGACAGAAAGGCTAGAGGAACAAATCAATGATCTCACAGAACTACATCAGAACGAGGTAATCTAAAACACCTGTGGCGTTGCATAATAATATGTGTTATTGGCGACCGTAGCCACCTATCGTACACTGAACTATCTGAATGTCTGACGAACTAAATATTAAAAAAAAAACTCATAGCCTATAGTCATGTTAACCTAGACGAAGGTTCACTTTTTTTTCTGTCCGTACAGGGCCAAAGCCATCCTATATTATTATAAATGAGATTTTTTTAAAGTAATTAAGTTTGGATTTTTGTTGTTATATAAAGTTATTATATAAACTGATGAAATTTGGAACACAGGTAGCTTATTATCTTTATTAACATATATAGGATAAAAACATATATATCCTGGAAATTTTTTAGGTTAGTGTGTGATTTAAAAAAACCAACAACATATATTAAACTTATTAAAATACATTAAATAAATTAGTGAGAAAGTGCGTTATAAAGTGTACGAATTTAATACATACATACTGTTGCAAAATTTGCATTTGATCCATGAAAAATAAATATTTGAGTTAGTAATATTAACATTTCCGAGTTATGGATTTCAGGTGGAGAATTTAAAACAAGCCCTCACCGACGTTGAAGAGAAAGTGCAATATCAAAGTGAGGAGCGAATTAGAGACATACACGAAGCACTGGATCTCTGTCAGACCAAAGTGAGTCTTATCTGCATTGTAATATAATTCATTTTTACCTGTGCGAGCTCATTCACATTACTCCGCTCCGGACGTTCTTACGGATCCGGTATAGTGTGATGTGCGTATGAGATGAGAGTATCTATCTGTAATGAGGAATTAATAAAAAAAAAAACACATTGGAGTTTAAAATCAATAATAGAATTTGCTCGTTACCACCACCATTGACTTTAACCATTGACTCCGCCATGATTCCGTTTTAGGCGTACTTTTTATGTGCCGCTTTAGCATTTGTGACGCAAAATCCATAGTTGTAGAGTAGATTGATGTATTAGGTATCTTAAAATAATAATTGAAAAAGCGCTGTTGTAAAGTCGGGGTACGAAAACCTTCGTCAGTTTTCAAATTCATTCCTTTGTCGAAATCGTAGACTATTAGTTAACCCTTTGAAACTAAAGCACTAAGCAGAAAACTGACAGATGTTTGAAATGCAATTTTGGTACGACTTACAAATTGTCCCGGTGCAAGTAAATGTCGACTTGAAGGTGACTAACCTTTTCTTGCCCCGACTGTACTCAATCAACATGTTAACAACAATAATATTATTGATCACTTTGAAGGAGATAAGACTTCCTCATTGGCTGTTGTTGTTGCTGTAGATAAGTAAAATGGAGCAGTGGATGTCGGGCGGGGGCGCGGGTGGGGCCGGGGGCGGTGCGGGCGGTGAGGCGGGGGGCGCGGGCGCTTTGCCCCCTCGCCTCCTGCTAGTCAAGCTGTTGAACGTGGCTCTCACACTGTTGCAACTAGTACTGTTGTTGGTCGCCACTGTCGCTGGGATCGCGATGCCGTTCCTGCGCACCAGGTAAACTCGACAAATAAAGTGCTTTATCACCCTAAGATTGAACATTATTTGTATGTTGTAGAATGATAAGGTCTGTTTTCCTTTGAAAATTCAAAGTGACAATTTCTACTGCTATCTTTATTAGCGATGACAAATTATGTCAATCAGTAATCAATACCTATTTCAAATCTAAGCCTTAGCGAATTTTGAAATGAATGGAATTTGTAATCGAAACTGATCTTGTATGCTTTACACACTTGTGTTGTTCTTTAAATACGTGAATTATGTCATCAAGTTTTCTTCCATCTTAGTCAAGTCCAAAATTAAATTAATGATGTGTATTGACAGAGTGCGAGTATTGACAACAAGCGTAGCTGTAATGGTGGGTGTAATGGTGCTGAAGCAGTGGCCTGAAGTGATGCAACTCTCTGAGCACCTAGTGAGGCGACTCAAAGAGTATCTGCTCGATAAACATTACGACAGGTAATGTACATCACTATTTACCGCTAAAACAGGTGAAAGGTTAACGATATACTAGTTAGTCTGCGGGTGTGTCAATTTGTTGAAATGTTATATAAATTGTCACAATTATGTTATGTTCGTTTTTGAAAAAAAAAAAACCGAATATTTATATTATCTAAATAATTTAAGATTATTGGATATCTCATATAAGGGAGGAAAGCCTTTCTAGGGATCCCCAGTGAATATAATTTAAATTATCAAAAAAAATTAAGGAACTTTTTAACTTTTCAAGGTCCTATAATATTAATATTATAATATAATATAATTATTAAATATTATTGGTCTTATAATGATGACAATCATTCAAATAAAGATAAATCTTTGTAGCAACCTCTAGTGACTTTACTGTTGCTAAAACCGTCCTAAAGAGGAGTGTTCTAGTCTAGTGTCAGTATATTTATTAAAAAAAAAAAAAAACAACAAATTGGCACTCCTGCGCATTAAATAAGAGGATAAGTAGGTGAAACAAATGTAGCAATTATTAAATAAATAAATAAATGTTGATTCAGAATGTTTATAAAATAATTACCTAATTGATGGAAAAAATGAAAAATTGTTCTCATACAGTCTTTTAACAAGTCAATAAACAATTTATGCGAAAAAATATATTAAAAAAAAACCTCAGTGATTTTTTTTTCTTGCTTTGATAATTGTGATACATAAAAAAAATTTAAAATATTTTGTTCATTTGACATTTCATCGGGCAACCATTTTTAATTTCTCAATAATTCTAGATATTATCTCTCCTTAACGAAGTTTTCATGGTTTTTTTGCAATTTTTTGAGACTTGAGTTTTTCGACTACACATTTTTTGAGACAATTTTGATCTTTTTTTATTTATGTTCAAAAGAATTTAGACTTTTAGTTCTTCACATAATATACGTCTAACTAAACACGTTGCCAATGAATTTTTAAAATATTAAATTGATTAAATCTGATAGCTGATAGTAAAAATAAAATTTATGCTTTGAGAACAATTTTTTTATTTTTTCAAAAGCAATATAATAGCTTCTATTGTTTTCATATGTAATTTCATATTTTACGGTGACGCTTCGTTATGTACTATATTTTATGTATGTACTTACAGCTATATTATCATATCATAAAAATATATATATTATATATATGAAATAATGAGAAAAAATTCTCTAAATGAGAATGAGCAAAAACTTATATTATATGTCATTTAGCGGTGATAAATGAACTTAGCTTTGGAGTTTTTTTTTATTCTTTTTGGAATGTTTTGTGACATTTTTAGGTAATGGCGCATATAATGTCCTTTTTGAGATATTTTTAATAAAATATGCTTTTAAAGCATTTTCTTATTTTTTAAAAAAAAAGTCACTTCATAAAATAACTCAATTTATGGTTTTGGTGATCTGGTTTTAGATTTTTTTTTGTTTTTTTTTTCCATTTTTTTTTTAATTTTTTTATTATTGTTTTATTTTATTTTTATTTCATTTTTTCACTTCAGGTACGAATGCAAGTCGCTATGTGGTTAATTTTAATTTTACAAGTAGAAATCAATAGGTAGATGTACCAAAATGTATTGTTTCTTTTTACAAGTCGAAACACGACGGCTGTACAATGGCGGACAACGTTGTCGAAATGTTATTATAATTATTATAATTTAATATGAAAATGTTTAGCAAAATTTTACCGCATTAGTTTATTGAAACGGGTACAGTCACGGTTTTGTATACTTATAGTATTTTTATTTTAAAGATTGAGTTACTACGCATTGTACATTTTTTTTAAAAATTCTTGACATTTTTTTTAAAATTATTATAATGCAGATGTGATGTGTAAAGGCTTATTTATAATAAATAAATAAATACACACTGTGGCTGTACAATTTTTTTTTTAATAAATTTTCTTATACATTAAAGTTAATGGAAGGAGTATTAAAATGGCGTCATGTTGAATGAAACTTTGCGGGTAGACACACATTTAAAGATTAATGTGTGTGTGCGTGTGTGTGGTCTACACAGTGATATTCTTAATTAATTAATTAATTAATAATTTAAGATTGTATACGGTTTGCGTTTTCATAAGCGAAATTTTGGTTTAATAGTTGAAGAAAAAAATTAATGAGTTTTTGTTTTTTTGAAAGTTATTCGAATATTTTAGTTCTCATAAAACTTACTGGCTGTTGCACGCGACTTCGTTCGCGTAATTTTATTAAAAAAGCCTCTATGTCACTCGCTGATAATGTGAAAGAATTTTCAAAATTGGTACAGTAGTTTTTGAGCTTATTCATTACAAACATACAAAAATATAAATCTTTATAATATTAGTATAGATTTATATTTTGCATTGAAAATATTATTTCGGATCGAGATGAAACTTTTCAAATGTATTAGAGAGGATTAATTAATATGTCAAGTTTTACAAATTTCTAATCCTTAATTAATTTTACTAAGGCCAACAGCGCGTTAAAGCATCTGTGGCGTTGCTTGGCGACGGTAGCCACATACCATCAAGTGTCATCTGTCTGTCTGATGATCTTTACATTAAAAAATGTTTTAATTAATTAACGTTAACGTGATTTTTTAACAAAGTTTCGCTTATGTAAATGTGATCAATTTTTTAAAGTATAATTTAATATTAAATCGAACGGGGCTGGGTCCCGTTAATTGCTGTATAGGTAGGTTTCATTTTTTTTTTTAGTTTTTGGCTCAATTTTTTTGGCTCGACAAAACGGTGATAGCATTAAACCTAAATAGTTATTTGTGAATGATAATAATTTTTGTATGTGTAACTGGGCTGGTCCAAGTTTAAATCGTCACTGTGTATTGAATTTTTGAAAAAAAAAAATAAAGAAAGAAAGAAAGAAAAACGTACAACGCATCTAGTTAGCACTAGTTAGTTTGTACCTACTGCAAGATGTACTGAAAATTAATTTAATTAATATTAATTATTAATATTAAATGAACCCGTTTAGAGATTTGAAGTCTTTTATAAAAGTGTAGCTTGTATTCATATATAATCTTAGAGAACTATTATAAATAAAGCCCATTTCACACACGTAACTATAATATATACCTATTATAGCAAGCTACCACAACACACGGAGATGATGCTATAATATATATTCATTTCATTGATGGTCGTAATATGTCTTGCTATACCATAATATGCAATGATATAAATTACGGTATACTTTTTTAATAAATTAATATTGGTTGATAATAATTGATTAATAATTGATTAATAAATTGGTCTCGCTACGCTCGACTAGATACCGCCGTCGTGCTTGTAAAATGCGGCAACAAATACTACTCCGAATTCGGCGTACCCGAGCCAGTCACACTGCAAACTGTCTGTGATGTGTACGTGCCGAATGTTTTATTAAATTTTGGGCATAATGAAATGTCAGTTTGCATAGTGAAACTGTGTAAAAATATAATGAAACTGAAAAAAAGTGTTAAAAAGTGACGATTTTTTACACACACTACAATAAAAAGTTGCCGCATTCACGGAGATGTTGTTTTTGTACAGCGCTCTATCTAGTCGAGCGCAGCGAGTCCAATCCTTTATCTATGGGAGGAACATACATTACATACATACAATCCCTACACTTACAGATTTATTATTAGTATTGATTTATTATAACTGTGTGTGCGATCACTTTAATATTTGTATAGAAAATATATAGTAATATATGCCTCGCTATAATCTATATTAATATAAATTATAGCTACGTATGTATGTGATGGGTCTAAATCTCGAATTTTAAATAAGTTACTTTGATGTAGTATCCATACAGACTTTTATCTAACTAAGCAGACGAAATATATACAAGACACGTGAACTATGTATTGTGTTGAGATCTTTTCTTATTAAGTACACTAGCCGTTGCACGCGACTTTGTCCGCGTGACTTTTTAAAATGCAGCCTATATTACTCGCTGATAATGTATAGCTTTCTAAAGGTGGAGGAATTTTCAAAATCGATCCGCCAGTTTTTGAATTTAATACATTACAAACATACAAAAAATGCAAATATTCTCTCTATAAATATATTAATAAAAAAAAATTAAATAAAAGCATTTTTTTTTTAAATGAAAAGTGTCACTTTTTTGAGTCTGCTAGTGTTTAGAAGTCTGTGGTAGTTTCATAGCTTTTCTATATACGGAAGAATGCCTTACCATACTTTTATTTTATTAACATAAGATGCAATCACTTGTAAGGCGGGACAGGCTGTTTGTTTGTTTGTGTCGGTAGAATAATTTTCGTATTTTAATATTTATATAATGTATCATATTTTTTTATTACAAAATGACATAATATATGGCACAATTTTTTTTTTAATTCATTGCTGCTGTAATGGCGGTGTTAAATAGTAATAGTAGTAATGATAAAAAATAATTTAAATTATATACTTATGTAATGACATTTTTCCATTTGAATTTTTTTTATTGTTAAAGTACATTCCAGAATTAATTACAAAAATGTGTTGTTAAGTATTAAGTTTATTGCTGATCAATGTTTTGGATTAAATATTAAAAAAAATTTTTTTTCTAAAATCTCTTCTTTTGTGTTTTTCTTTTTATCGATTAATATTAAATAAATTAGCATTACAAATACAAAAAAAAAAAAAAATTCCATTTAAACGATTGACTTTTGATTAAAATGTTTTTATTACAATAAAAACGGAAAATAAATAAAAAATTTGCTGTTAGTAATGAATTTTATTGTTGAGTTGTAAATTGTGTAAATAATTTTTTATACCCTATGTTGTAAAATTGTTAATAATGTCTACGTTTCTCATAAAAAAATATTATTGTATATATATAAACATATAAAATAAAGGATACTGTGTTAGCTCATGTGTATATATTATAATATGAGGAACGTTCATTTTTTTTTTTACTTTTTTATAAATAAAGTATCAACATTAAACAGTATTGTAAACTAACACAGTGTTCGTTATTATATCTTTAAAAAAAAATCATCATGAACATAACAATTCAGTTTTAATAAAGTAAATAATAGAATTTTATTTGAGAATTGACATTTGAGTAATATTTTGTATTGCGTTGCTGGTATGGATTGAATTAAAATCGTTCACACTTGATGTGTTTTTATTTTAATATTTTTAAGACGATATAGTTCCTTTAAGTAACAGAATACTATACTACTAGCACAGCATACTTATTTACTACAGTAGGCCGACGCCTTTGATGTTGGGCGATACCGCCGCCTGTGTAGGTATTTAAAAATTACGGAAGGGTTGACACAAATTAAGTAATATAAAATGTGCTTTTATGTACCTTTCTTCATCGAGCGTAAATTGATGAAAGCTTAATTCGTTATTTATGCGAGATAAAGACTTGCACGCACTTCCAGCACATGCCGTATGCACCATTTTGACGCGATAGCCCTGGAATATTTATCCCAAGCTACTAAGAACGAAGAAGTATGCAGTTTGGGCACGTCCCACTCGCGCCTCACCCCTCACGGCCCGCACGATTGCCCTGTCTAGACGTCTCCGTCGGCCTACTGTACGAAATAAGTATGCTGTGCTACTAGGGATTCGCCCGGGGTGCAATTTATATATCCTATCTTTTAAGTTGGACCAAATTACACACAGTTACCAAGTTTTATCAAAATCGGTTCAGTAGTTATGGAGTTGATCGCGAACAAACATGCGGCACGTAATTTTTATTTATACATATATATACAGGGCGTCCCAAGACTATGCGACATGAAGGGAAAGTACCTTAAACATCGTAGATAGGATATTTTGCTAAAAGAAGACTGATATTTTTAAAAGTTAGTAATACTGTATTCAAAGATTTTCTGAATATTAATACTCAATTGACTTCAGCAGGTTCAAACTAAGTATGTTTTTATATTGTGTTAATTGTGAAAACAGCATCGAAATCCGTTGCTTGGTTTAGAAGGAGTTAGCGGATATACAGACAGACATACTAAAAGGATATGTGTAGATAGAAATATAATAAATAATAATATAGATAGAATGTATTATATAGATAAGTTAGTGTTTGAAATAAAATTTTCGGCAATAAATCGCAAATGTCTATTATAATATTTATTGATTAACTTTTTTACAGTAACAATAGCGTTTTATTTAAAAAAAAATACAAATATTATACCAAACATAAATAGTTCCTAATTGTACGTCGAACTGTTCGTGCTCTGTGCCACAGTCTTATAGTGAAAAACAATAAATTAAGTAAGGTAAAGTCTGGGTAAGAAAAAGTTCGTCACATTAAAGTTGACAGGGCAAATATCAGTCACGGAAACGCCAAAGTTTCATTTCAAACGAAACATTGATGTTTGGTTAGTGCTTTAGTTTCAAAAAGTCTACGATTTGCATCGATAACGATTTCATTAGCAGCCAGTTGCAGAAACGTTCTTTAAATTATAATGTCGCCTTTAAAACCTAAGGAATCATTAAAGTGCTGCACAAAGCTACATTAACGTCAACTTTAATGCTCCAATTAAATTTGACTAAAGAAGTGTCAAACAAGACCTTATCTTTAATCTTTAAGAGAAAAAGCGTTGCACAAAGCGACATTAGCGCCTTTAAAGGAGGCGTCAATCGTTTTGTGAAACGTCTTTAAAGTTAATGTACCCATTAGGGATAAGGACTCGTTAGTTATTTAAAAGAATTAAATTTAAAATTTAAAATTAAAAATTTTAAAGAAGCTTTGTGCAACTGACTGAAAGGCATGAATTTGTTAGCTAACGAAGGTTTTCGTACCCCGACTTCCAAAAAATATCTATTTTTTATAATCGGTCTATTTTTGGGCTAAATGATCTACGACGTTATGCCATTTCATATTGTTGGTGATCATTTTAGGTTTCGGAGCGATGCGAGGTTTAGTAGCGACGATTCTGGGTTTGTGAGTTACGCCGTCTATCTCCGACCTGCGAATATAATATGAAAATAGATGAAAGGCTTTCAAGGGTCTTTAATATCGCTTACACTCTCCCAAAGTAGATTGTAATACCCGGACTTTCTTTTGAGCCTTATTTTAATTTAAAAGATCCACTTAGTGGATAGCTGTAGGATGGCTCATTAATTAGTATTATGTAATATTCTCAAAAAATTTGCACGCCCCATAGGGTAGAATGTAGCGAGTATACCATGGAAATACCAGTATACTGTGGTTACCTAACAGTATACCAAATTTAGTCAGTGATATCCCTTCGTCACTAAGAAATTGGCTGATGGTCTTCAAACTCCCTGAACTGATATTTATAGATTATAGCTAAGAACTACGACCACATCACCTTTCATACAAAAAACATTTGCCCTAGCGGGATTCGAACCCGCGACCGTTTGGTTAACAGCTAGGGTTACTAGCTACTAGACCAAACGTGTCGTCAGATACTTACTCAAAAGGCATCTCTTCAAGTGGAAAATACATGGACATAGATCGCTGAAAAGGTATTTCCTCCGGAGCACGATTGTCGAGCACACTTTGCGACCGCTTAATTCCGGTGCCGTTTTGAAAATCAATTATATCGCCTGGATATATAGTTTCTTCGTAGCTATAAAATATAAGTATACGTGATAAGCTCTGTTTAAAAAATCAATAATTTAATTAAACCTTCACCAAGAAATAATTTTATTAGTATTGCAATAGAGTTAGAAAAATAATAATAATTGCATAGCTGTTAAATGTCAGATTAAAAAATAATTTAGTAATTTCTTTCTTCTCTTTTGAACTGTCTCTTATAATTTGATATTTTAAGGCTCTTAACACCTCATAATGTGCGTATAATTAACTCAACATACTTACGCACACTATGCAAAGTAATAAATAGGTAAATGGGCCCATATTTAAGAAAGTTTTTGTGTCTTATTTAAGTGGCAACACCCACTTAGCCTCCATTTTAGCAGCCCTCCTAACAGCAGTATCTATCTCCTTAAAGAAGACCACTGTGTGTTATATTTACAGAATATAATTATTTATATGCTGTTGTGTTTGTAATCCTTCATCCTGCTAAGGTCTGCAATATTTTACAATTACATCATCAAGTGACAAGTGATTTTAAATGACGGTTAGCCTATTGACAGATGGTGAAAGAGGCCCTCATTCCCAAATGAAAAAATACACACAAGCAAAACAATACATGAATGACAAATTATAAGCACCCAAAGCCATTTAAATATATATCAAGTATTTAATAAAAAATTACCTTTTTTGAATGTTGGTAAACTTAAATTTCCTAATTGTACGAAATATGTATATTACACAAAATCACATTGACATAGAATTTTATTACATACATACAAAATTAACGTGAGATTCTTAACTTCAGTTGCCAAGTAGAAGTAGGTATACTAACATCTTCGTTTATTAAAAAAATAGTTACCTTAAGGAACTAACTATAGTTATTAAGCTCCATTCGCGTTTTATGATGATTTTGGTACACTTATGTACAGTTCCGATACTATCAGCCCTTATTTTCATCACTAGTTTGCTAGTATTTTATTTTATATTGTGTTAAAAAAAAATACTAGCAAACTAAATGCATAAATAAGTCTAAGGTCTAGAAAAAATATAGAAGATTTTTTTTAATTAAAATTAACTTTCGATGGTTTTGATGCTTTTTCCTTTCGAGTCCTAGTTTTCTTTCTTTTTAGTTAAAAAAAATTGTTTTGTTTGTTTTATATTCTATCAGCTAAGCTAAAGGCTAAAAGGTGTGTTTCCAATATCAGATTTAAGAAAACCTACTATACTAACTAGCTATAAGATCTCCGACCTATGTCAGAGAAACACTTAATTGAAAATAAAAAACCAAAATCTTCCAACAAAACGCAAATGGAGCTGAACAACAACTCCCTAAAAGAAAAGCCATTATAATTACAATTTGTTATATTTTATTATGGGGTTGTCAAAATAAAAATATAAAAAAATAATGTTACCAATTCCGCTTTATTTATTCGCTTACAATTATATGTCAATAAACATACATTAATTCATAGCTAGCGTATTAATTGCTATCAGACAATACGTGATAAATCTTATATACTGTTAAAATAGTACATTATAAATTGGATCCCGTAAAATACTAAACAGATTTTTTTTTTTAAATAAAAAATAATTACAAAAATATACGACATTTATTCGGGAATGTTTTAAGAATTGAAAAAAAAAAAGACGAGGAAAAATATAATTTACAAATGCACAATGGAAATATTATTCGAGTACACAGAGACCAATCAAATAGGGAATGCCGCAAGAGAAGGAATGCAGTGAGACTTAAAAAAAATTAATAAAACTATCCAATTTTATTATTACCTACAATAATAAAATTAATTATTATAAAAACTGATAATGGCTTAGATTCGTAAAAGGTTATATCCTAACGTTATACATATATATATTATATATATATGTTATCACACACACATATTGCCAACTTCCACACGAAAAACTTACAACACGACCTACCAAAAAAAATAAAAAAATAAAAATAATCAACGTCGAAACATAAATGCTACAAACTCTTCAAAAGAGCGTCAACCGAATTCAATTAGTTTGGAAGCCAAAATAAATTTTATTCAACACCCCTTAACGCAGTTATTCGAGAATAATTTAGAAAAAAAGCTACTTTTTTTCCACTTTTTTTCATTATCAGAATCAAACACTATGAGTGAGTATCAGTCTTTGTCCATAAAAAAAAGTTTTGTATGGATGGATATCAAAGGTTCACGTGATCTCAATAAATGTATAATAATTTTGGTTTGATCTCAATAAATGTGGAAACTGATTCTTTAGAGTTCTATAAAAGTCTTATAGGAGCTTCGTTTGTATGTAAAAACATAGAACTTCAATATTAAACGCTGAAATGGTATTATATTGAAAACGCATTAAGCGATATACCAAAAAAAAAATAGTAAAATAAATTACGCTTTCTCAACTACTGCGCATCGGGATGAATTATTTTTAAAATGAACTAAAAAAAATCATTTAAAATTTTAACATACAGTTTCATTTCATTCCAAATAAGAAATCGCAACATCTCCCTTTTAGTTCAAACCGAATCCACTAGATGGCGCTTTTTACGATTTACGCTAGCGGTTCGAGGGGTGTAAACGAAAAAATAAACCATAAAAAAATACGAATCTAAAACATCTTACATAAAATAAAAATTACTTATACAATTCGTTGTTTGATAAAATTTCAAAAATATAAAATTACACTAACATTTCTCTTATAAAAAAAAATGGTACATATTTAATATATCTAGAAAACACTAGACTGACTCAATTCATTTAAAAGCGTCGTTTAATTTAGAAAGCAATTGACTTTTTAATCTTTTTTAAATTATATTATATTAAAGGATGGCAGACAGGCTGACGGTCCACTAGCTAGATGGTTACCGTCGCAATTTTAAATTTCAATTTAAAAACAATTTGGCAGATTATGTTAAATGCCCTCAAAAAAAAAAAAAAAAACAAGAAAAAAATTCAACTTTTTCTAATCAAATTTTTATAATAGAACGAAGTTAAGCGATTTCATAGCAAATAGAACAAAAACACCAATATGTCACTTATGTCATTAATCATATAAATTTTGTATAGAGATTTCGCTTTACCGGTTGAAACTTGTACCATAATGTTAGGTAAGAAGTTATAGAGGGAATATTTAGTGTAATTTGATAATAGACATTTTAATTTTTTGTATTATTAAAATACCACGCATTTCCCCAAACGTAAGTCATCATCATTTTCATAATTATAATTATAATATATTATATTTATTAAATCTGTAAAATTTATATTTTGAATATTATAAATCTGAAATATTCCCAGGAAATTGCAGAAAATAAATAAAGACTTTTTTACCCGATTCTACAAAGTGAATTTGAAAAAAAAAAAAAAAAAAAAAAAAAAAACAATGGCATGCTTTTGAATTATGTCCTTTTTCGATTTGACCTGTTCTTATATATAGAAAAAAAAAAAATTTTTTTTCATCAATCGCTTCCAAAACTAAACGCACTATACCTAAACTACCGAGTTGTCGTTCAAGTAAAATTATTTCGTTGTAAAAAAAAAACACATCATAGAAAAACATTGACACATTGACAATATTAATAATACTACGCGTAAGTACTAGTTAAGCCGGCCTGTGGTGGCGCTTTTTATAAACATTTTGACAGATCACAATTACTTCAATATACATGTATAGTCTAAAATAATCCGCTGGGAAAAATATAGAACAGCTATAGAACGAAAATTGGAATTACTTTATTACATAGAGTTATTTTAGAATATTTATAATAATTAAAATATTCTCTAACACTTTAACTGTTAGAGAAAGGTTCAAAATATGTTCAGTATTTTTGAAGTAAATCTAGTATTAGATCGAGTAATTAGATGATGAACCAGATAATTCAAAATATTTTTATGTAACATACATTTTTCTCTTCTAGATTTAATACTGTATGTAATTCAAATTTTCTTTAAAAATTGAAATACAAAATTTAAAAAAAATAATAATTTTCTGGCACTTCGCTATTATTATACCTAAATATTTTAATTCATTTTCACAAACATTATTTTCAAGAATATCGCTAGATGGCGCTAATGAGCAAACGCATATTCGCACTCGATGACATTAATATGAATTATTTTATATCATAATTCCTATGAAAAAAAAAATAATTAAAAAATTAATTCCTACAAATCCTTCATTGTATTCTGTCAAAATGTTCAATCGTTACACAAATTCATACAAATAAGTTATAAGTAATAATAATATAATTTACATTAAATATAATTATTATATAATATAATATAAAAGCTTACATTATACATAATATGTATGTATGTGTGTGTATAAATGTATAATTATCCCACTTTGCGTGTGAAGCAGACTTTACAAAAAAAAAACAATACACACAAAAAGTGATCTCCCTTTAAAATGGAATGTTTTTTGTGTTGCGATCAAAGTCCGAGGAAAAATAGTGACCAAAAAAAATATCTGGTCAAACTTTGACTGTAACACACGAGTGAAACACAATTATTTTTTCACATTGGTTTTTTTGAAAAAGGTATTTTCAAAAAATCTTCTTGTACCAAAGGTGGGCTTAGCGATTAATGGTACTTCAAAAACAGTCGCATGCAATGAAAAAAAATTTTTTTGCCTTTTTTTTTACGATATTTTGCGAATTTTTTATTTTTATTTTATACAAATAATGCCTTTTTCTAATGACAACATGGCAACATTCAACTTGTGTAATGAAAATGTAACGTTTTCTGTAACATTCGACTGCAATGAAGTTTTTTAGACCTTAATTTTATGAGAATGTATATATTTCAAACAATCAAATGCAAATATTTTTTGCAAATTTATTCGAAGATTCGTGTAAAAATTGATTATTTATTATATTTGTTAAATTTGCAACAAATATTCAATTCAATTACACATAATAATATAATATATATAAAAAAATAAAATTTACAAATACATCTAAAAACAAATATAAAAAAAAAAACAAATTTCGTGACCCATGATGATTTAAAAACAGACAATTAAAAATCAAACACGATTATAAAAAAACATTTGAAAATGTTCCAAACAACACATATGAACATTGGCTCTATTTTTAAATTAAAAAAAAAAGAGTTTATTCTATTTTAAAAGTCAATAAAGTCCAGCACTGACGTAGCTTTAATATCTATTCTTTAAATAGTATAATTTGAAGTTTGTCAGTCTGTCTGTCTGTATAACCGTTAACTCTTGCTAAATCACGTAACGATTTTTTATTCGATTTTCATCATTTGTTACATATTTTTTCATTGAAGTTTTATTATAAATATAAAAAATAATAAAACATAATTAAGTTTTTTTAATATAAATAGAAAAAAAAAAACCATATTCTGCAACCAAGTTGCCTAAAAATAAATATACTTACATGACTCAAGTTGGCTAAACTTTAAGACAAGATATAAAAATGATGTTCTAGACAAGAATTTTAGTTCTTCTAAAATCCTAAGGAAAACTCCGCTATGATATATATCTATCTATCTATCTATCTATGTGATATAATAACTATATTATGAATTTTGACATATTATTACGATATTATAGTCACTTCTGTGCTGGACCTAATTTCATGGAGTCTCTCTTTAAAAATAGCTTACTCTTTTTTATTTTTTGTTCATCGCGGCTGGTTACATAGTTTGAATGGTACACACATCCCGAGAGGATGAACAAATGAGGATGACATTTCCCACTTTTGCTTTAAAATCAATATAAATTAATACGTATATGTATGTATAAGCGGCGAGGGACTGTAACAGCATTCGGCTATCCGTTGGTGAGGTATCGAAGAAAATTTCATACTTGATTGCAATAAATTTAGAGCTGATTATCATAGAACAAAGTTTATCACGTTTGAAGGATTATTCAATTATAGTTTTTTTTAATTTTTTAGCGAACGAGTACCGAAATTTTTCAATACAATTGCTATTGGTACACTCGGCGTAAAATCCGCGTTCAATATAAACGCGTCTAAGGTGCAGGCCCTTAACAAGTGACAGAGTGAGAGAGATATCTATCTGTCTCACTCTGTCAGAGGATATCTGTCTCACCCTGTCAGAAGATATCTATCTCATATCGCACTCTGTAAGAGGATATCTGTCTCACTCTTTCAGAGGATATCTATCTGACTCTGTCGGAGGATATCTATGTCACTCTGTCAGAGGATATCTATGTCACTCTGTCAGAGGATATCTGTCTTACTCTGTCAGAGGATATCTGTCTCACTCTTTCAGAGGATATCTATTTGACTCTGTCGGAGGATATCTATGTCACTCTGTCAGAGGATATCTATGTCACTCTGTCAGAGGATATCTATCTCACTCTGTCAGAGGATATCTATGTCACTCTGTCAGAGGATATCTATCTCACTCTGTCAGAGGATATCTATGTCACTCTTTCAGAGGATATCTATCTGACTCTGTCGGAGGATATCTATCGCACTCGGTCAGAGAATATCTAATCTAACTCACTCTGTCAGTATCTGAAATATGCTAGAGAACATATTTGCTCAGTATTCAGTACTTACTCATTACTTAGTATTCGTTTGTTAAAATTAAAAATCACCTCTTGACAATATTTTATCATTTTCAAATTGAACTTAATTTTTAATTAAAATTCAAGTCTGCTTCTATTATACTTTTTTTTTTACAATTACAGTTTGTTTCAGAATTTGTATTTAAAAAAAAACCGATTGAATTTTCTCTTCGATACCACACGTGCGGACAGCCAATCCAATATAATAATAATATATATGGTCACAAATGAGCCGTGAAATGTGGTCCCCCTAGTCGTCTTACTTATTGTTGAGTGGCGCGTCCATGGTCGGTATGTAGTCGAGGGCCATAAGACAAGCGAACACGGTCATAATCATCTTGGGCTTCCTCTCGGTGATGTCTTCGGGCAGTGCGTAAACGCGCGCACCGCATCGTCGGGCCATAGAAATAGCGTATTTGGCGTTCGCGTGATTCTCCTGGTGAAAATAAAATCAATCTTAACCTTATAGAAGCGATTTAAGTATTTATATTCAACTAGCACACACGAATATACAGGATGTGGCTTGTAATAAGAGCAATAAATTTAAACAATGATTTGGAATTAATTACTGATTCGTTAAAGGGTCTATATTTTAATTTATTGCTCTTATTACAGGCCACATCCTGTATTAATAATAATTATTATCAATGAGATTGTTATCTTTTCTTTGTTTTTTTTTTTTTTAAATGTATTTTTATATATTATCCTGTCTGTTGTTGTTGTTGATTGCACTATTATCTATTTCTCTTTTTTTTTTAATTTACTATTAAGTTATATGGTGTAATTGTTTGTTTTCCCTAATAAAATAAAATTAGACACCTTATAAATCTTAAACTTGTAGATCTTTAGTGGTGACAGGACACGGTGCACTTCACACTTAACCTCTCGACAGAGTCTGTATATTCTTATTTGTTTAACAACTGTATTGGCTACAAAACTGCTTTCTTTTATAAAAGTTAAAAAATGTACGCACCTCTTCGTTGCCACCTGGCAACACCACATCGTAGTTAATGGAGCCTGGCTTGATGGCATCTATCAAGTCGATCACTACCTTGCCGTCCGCTAACACTTCGTCCTAAAACAAAGATGGTCACATACAATTTACACATAATAAAACAATTCGCGATGATATTTTAAACTACTGAACGGTATTTATGCGGTTTTCATCTATCAACAGAGTAATTCCCGGGGAAGTTTTCCTTGAGGTTTTATCCTGGAAAAATGTTACGTTACCGAGAGATTGCAAATTGGAGCATACTATGCACACGTATCTCACCGAGCAGTTCTACCAAAATCCGATAGATGTCACCGCTTCATCTATTTCTATTGTAGTTCAATAGATGGCGCCATCAATAGTGTTATATTTTTTTTATTATTTATAAAAAAATCTTGATTTTGTAGGGTTGTCGTGGCCTGACTCGTAATTTTTTTATTTATTTTTTCAAGAGAAAGTAACTCAATGATTTAAAAATAAACATTACATGGAGAGGAATTTGTCGTATAATATTCGGCTCAGGATAAATGTACACGAAAATAATTGTCGGATAAATCCGTCTGTGGCGACTAAAGGGTTAAAACAATTATTTAATCTTTGTTCTATTCATCAAAGTCGGCTCAATGCACAGAGCAAACAATCGCCGCGACAGAGACAGACACAATTTTGCAATGATTATATCAGTCCTGGGGTCGTACTATCACCTCTTAAAGCGATGCAAAGACGATTGAGTGAGGGAGATGTCGCCTTACATCATGTATTGCGCCATCTCGTTTACTCACTCGTTTTAAGAGTGATAGTAGGCCTTCTGTTCCCTTAAACAATACAATACTTTACCTGGAAGCTTCTGATGGAGGAAGTCTTGCCAGCGGAGTGAAGCTTGTTATTCACCCACTGGACGATCTCGCGTTCTATGATGGGGTTGCCAGTATTGGCCAGCCGCGTCAGCACAGACAGAGTGTATGCGCGCATCAGCTGCCATATCAGCGCTATGGAATTAATTAATAATACATTCAAATAAATCGAATTTTTACTGGACAAAAGTAATATTATCAGTCAATTCAAATGCTAAAAACTTTTGAATATCTCGACACTTTGCAACGATCTACTTACATATTTCAACTTTGATTTTTGCATGTGAATGTATGACACGACACATCTACGAGTATTATACTGAACTAGCTGGTGCTCCCGACTTCGTCCGCGTGGAATAGTTATTTTGGGAATCATTTGTGTATCTCGAACGGTTTTCGCAGCGCACGCAACGGAAGCCCTCAAAGATGAAAAATTTTCCCCGTTTTTTTTCCACATTTTCGACTGTTTCTTCTCTCCTATTAGTCGCAACGTGATGTTATATAGCCTAAAGCCTTCCTCGATAAATGATCTATCCAACACAAAAAGAATTTTTCAATTCGCACCAATAGTTCCTGGGATTAGCGCGTTCAAACAAACAAACAAACAAACTCTTCAGCTTTATAATATTAGTATAGATTATTATTATAAAGAGAGAATAAGACTTCATATTATGTCCTTTCGATACGAAGGCATTTTAATCATGTTGATTAAATCATCGTTTAAAGGCAATAAATATTATGACTGACCCAGGGTGAGCGTGGCGTTGCCCTCATTGATGTCAGCCCCTGCGATGCCTACTAGCGAGAAGCCCAGCTGCCTTCCGAGCTCCACTGCATAGTTGCAGTTCTCCAGACGCTCCATGAACTTGCGAAGCTTCGAGAACTGACGGTGGACCTGAAGGAGCAATACGATCGCTGATTAGGCATTTCTTCTCTGACTGTACATGTACACCAATAGAGACTGTGTAAACTCGACAAATAAAGTGCTTTATCACCCTAAGAATGAACATTCTTTGTATGTTGCAGAATGATAAGGTCTGTTTTCCTTTGAAAATTCAAAGTGACAATTTCTATTGCTATCTTTATTAGCGATGACAAATTATATCAATCGGTAGTCAATACCATATTTCAAATCTGAGCCTTAGCGAATTTTGAAATGAATGGAATTTGTAAACGAAACTGATAAAGCACTTTTCTTCTCTGCTTTACCGTGGTCGCCTGCGATTCTCCTTTCTTTATCAAAAAAAAAAAAAAAAATCTACAGTTTGTATTGAATAAATACAACTTGTAAGTAATTAAAAATTATAAACTAACCCTCATATTTCTATTGAGCCCATACACGCTATAATATATGCTGAAGTTGGTGAGGAGTTTAGTATCGCGCAAATTACTTAAAGAGTCTAGGTTACCATGTCATGGAAATACTACTAAAGTAAACAGTACACCAAATTTAAAATCAATCGAACCTGTAGAAGTTAGTGAAATCCCTTCGTCAACTAGAAAATGGAGTGATGGTCTTCACACGCCTCTTATAAATTATTGCTATGAACGATTCAACTAAAAAAAATGGATCAAAATCGCTCCATCCGATTGGAAGGTACGTTTCCACAGCTACACTCACATACACAGATACACACGTCAAACTTGCTTGTGTGGTTAGGCAACGCTAGCCAACTACCGTCAAGTGGACCGTCAGCCTGTCCGTAAACCTTAACATAAAAAAGTATATTTCTTTCTTACAACCTCTAACGTCTTCTTCTCAAAATGATCTCAAGTGATCCATAGTTTGAGATCTAGCTAAAATGGGAATAACAGTTTCATCCTTTTTTAGTTGTACAATAATTTGAGACCTTTTTCCAGTTGACGATGCCCTGTTTGATGATGTCGAATGATCTGTAATTTGAGATCTAGCTAAAATGGGAATAACAGTTTCATCCTTTTCAGTTGTACAATAATTTGAGACCTTTTCCAGTTGAAGATGCCCGGTTTGATGATGTCGAGTGATCTGTAATTTGAGATCTAGCTAAAATGGGAATAACAGTTTCATCCTTTTCAGTTGTACAATAATTTGAGACCTTTTTCCAGTTGACGATGCCCTGTTTGATGATGACGAATGATCTGTAATTTGAGATCTAGCTAAAATGGGAATAACAGTTTCATCCTTTTCAGTTGTACAATAATTTGAGACCTTTTTCCAGTTGACGATGCCAGGTTTGATGATGTCGTACAGTTGGAAAATGACAAGGCCATCGGTAAGATCGGAGTACAGCCAGTTGACGTGAGGCGCTACGCCCATAGAGTTCATCCAATTGCGGTAAGCTGAAACACAATATAATATTTCCGATGTTACAAACAATCAGTCATATGTAATTTTATTATTATACTTTATATTATACTGATAATCTCTCCTTGATTAATTTTAATGTACCCACTAGATCTGTTAGGTCATACAACCCCATTTCAATCACAATTGCTTGTTCAAATTATTGATATATTTAATTAATTGTAAATTGGCGAAAATTAAGCGTAAATTGACGGCTATACTGTTAAACTGAGTGGTTTTCTTTTTCTTATTACTTTAATTTAAATTTAAGTTATAATAAAATTATTGTTTAGTTTCTAAGCATATGTTATCATGAACTTGGTCGTTACTACTTTTACTTTCGACGCCTTAAGCCTTAATTCCAACACGGATCCGTTTTAGGCGTACTTTTCATGTGACGCTTTGGCATTTGTGACGCGAATTCCACAGTTGTAGTACTTCGATGCTGTTGTCAATAAATTTTTAAATAAGATTCATTTTTATTTAAAAAAATATTTTCCTCATATGCTATTGGCTTTGATTAAGCCAATAGAAGGTCGATTGATATTAGATTCGAATTGTCTACAATTAGTGCAATATGTGACTTACTCTTCTCCTCCCTGGTCTCGTCCAGCTGGTGGTAGAGGTCCGTGTCGGTGCTGGCCCTCTGCAGGCCGGGGTGCTGGTTGAAGAGATTGGCGACGAACGCCAAGTTGAGCTTGTAAACGCCTCCGACTACGTCCGCCGGGGACACGAACGCGCGACACCTCAGCTTGGCCGCCTGTTGCAACATCGTCTCGGCGCGCCTCAGCAGATCTGTTTCCTGTGTGCATTTATGTTGCTATTAATGACATATGTAATGGTAATAGATTTCAGCGAGTTTCATTAAAGGTTAGTGGGATCCTTATCCCTTATCCGATACCTTATCCTTAATCCTATTATAGACAGTGTGTGCCCTTGCAGCATCTGCGGTGTTGTTTGTGTTATAGTATAGGCGACGGTAGCCACCTGCCATAAAATGCACCGTCAGTCTGTCCGTCAACCTTAACATAAAAAAGTCATATTTCTTTCTTAGAACCTCTAATGTCTTCTTCTCAACATGATTTCAAGTGATCTGTAATTGAGATCTAGCTAAAATGGGAATAACAGTTTCATCCATTTCAGTTCTACAGGAATTTGAGACCTTTTTCCAGTTGACGATGCCCTGTTTGATGATGTCGACATACAGCTGGAAAATGACAAGGCCATCGGTCAGATCGGAGTACAACCAGTTGACGTGAGGCGTTTTTGCCGACCTTAGCATGAAAAAAAAATTACCCTGAGAGCATCTAGGGTGACGCCAGCGTCATCTGGTGCGATCTGCTTGAGCAGGTACGAGTAGATCTCGGAATCTGCCACGTCCTGCTGGAAGTTGGTGCAGCGACGCGTCACTCCGGCACTCTGCAGCTGATGGTTCACCCAGCGGAGCAGGATCGCCTCCGGGGACAGCGCGAGCAGGTCTTCGATGCGTTCCTGTCCGAGTTACACATAATATATAAACTACTATAGGTGGTGATCGCGACTTCGTCCGCGTTCTGGATGAAAGGTACCCTATGTCCTTTCTGGTGTCCCACAGACAACGTTTATGCAAAATTTCATGGTGATCCGGTTCAGTAGTTTTTGCGTGAAAGAGTTACAAACATCCATCCATACATACAAACTTTCACATATATAATATTAAAAAAAAAGTACTGATGACTAGTTGCACCCGAGCACGCTTCGCTGCGGCCTCAGTATTATATTAACTCGGCTGCCATAACAAAGGCTAACTTCCACTTTAAATGTGACAGCAGGGGGTTCTCGTTGGCGAGCGAGTTCACCTCGCTTTCAGCAGATGGCGCCATTTTTTTCGATTGGGTATACGCATAGGTAAAATAAAATAGATAACACACCTGATCATTGAGAAGTTCCGTAAGTCCGGGGCAATGTTCGAGAGTGATTTGATTGAAGAGACCGATCCTAATTATTTGCCAAAGAAGACCCAGCACCAAGTGAGGTTTGCCTGTAAGAAACATATTGCGAATAAATCTTTACTGTGGAATTTGATGTGATGTATATGGAATGCGTGAATATATTAATTTATTATTTATTTATTTTAATTCACACACACACACAAACTATTAAAAAAAAATTTTTTTTAATAGATTTTTTTTTATTAATTCACACTTATTTTTTTAATATAAAATTTTTTTTAATAGAATTTTTTTTTAATTCACACAGACACACACACACCGACATTCGTTCTATATAAAAAAAATATTTTTCTTGTTTGGAAATAAATATTACTATCTTTTATGGAAGAGCTTTCCTGGCACAGGCTTCCGCTTAAAAGGAGTCTTCAATCATGGTTATTGTAAAAACGATTTTTCTAATTGTTAATAAGCATTTCTTATTTATTTTATTATTTATTTATTGATTTATTTATTTGTAGGTTACCTTTGGCAAGATCGTGGGCGTCAATGTTGACAATGTTGCATCCGATCGCTTGGGACGAGACCAAGGCCAAAGTGAGGTTCTCGTGTTTCGTGTAAAGGGTGAGGTTTTTCTTGTTTATGGCGCGTTCGTCTATCGTGTCCGGGCACGAGTGATTTATCACTTTGCTAAAATTTGCAAAAAAAAAAAAAAACCAATTATTTTCAAAAATTCTCTATTAATATACTCAATTAATAATAGTTAATTAATTAACTAATTAAATAATTATATAATTAATAATATTATTATTATTATAATTAAATAATTATAATATTATATAAATATTAAATAATTATAAGGCAAAGTTTGTATATTTATAGCTTCGAAACTATTCGAAGTTACTCATCTTTCAACAATATTAGAATATAAGAATTCTCAATTTTTCTTGAATAATAATAATTAGTAAGAAAAAACAGTAAATAACAATGGAAAACTAATCACAACATAACATAAATAATCAGAAGGAGTTTCTTTTATCATTAAGATAATCATTACATGATATTAATATAAGTCTTTTCTTCATTTCTTACTTTTGTTTTGCTACTATGTATTTTAAATTTATCTTTAAACCTACTAATATTATAAAGAGGAAAAATTTGTTTGTCTACATTATCAGCGAGTAACATACGCTATTTTTTTTTAAGTTACGCGGACAAAGTCGCGTGCAACAGCTAGTGTAAAATAAAGTCGTTTTCCGCCCTCTGTCCCTCTGTATGTACGTTTATATATCTTTAAAACTGAGTATCTTATTTTAATGCGATTTTTAATTATGGAAAGAGCAAACGCTCGTTCCATAATAAAAAATAAAAAATTAATAATAATAATAATTAATAATAAAAAATTTCCTCGTTAAACAACGAGGAAATTTTTTATTCCTTAATTTAAAATTAATTAATTTCTTAATTTTTCTTAATTTCTTAAGACTTAATTTTTTAAACTTTCTTGATTTTTAATTAAGAAAGTTAATTAATTTATAAATTCTTGATACCTACTGTGAAACGTTAGGACAGATTATTATGTATTTTCAATTAATTTAAAATTTTTTTATCAAAGGCTTTAATTTTATACACATATTTACTTACCACAGAATAAGTCCATCCTTTAATTTTTCATACAACTGTTTTCCCTCGGCGTCTATCGGTAGTAAGTGCTTCAGGTCAGGGTCATGTTCCAGGTTGCTATTAATCCAACCGGAGAAAGCCATCTGTTCCTCCAGACGTACCGAGTGGGTTGTTCCTAAAACATAAAATAAAAAAAAAGTTAGGAATGGATTAAAATTTATAAAAAAATAGTTCAGTTACACAAGCATTACACATGTTCAAAGATAATATTTAGTACAATTTGTTTACCATCGCTAGACGCTTCACTCATTCCACCCAAATGCTCCAGATTTTCCTTTTTACTGACTGCTTGTTTGAATGTGCTCGCCACCTGAAAATAGCAAATTCACACAAGTTTTAAAACAAAAAAAGCAAATCTGATTTGTTAAAAATTAGTAAAAATTATTTATATACACACAAACAGGTGAGTGAACAACTGAGAGACTTAACCCGTTTGACCATTTTTTATGGCAAAATGTAACCCAACCTCTCGTTAGTATATAGGAAACTTTTGAATTATTATGTTTTAACAACAAATTAAATTTAAAAACATATAAATAAATATGATTAAATTGATTTTGTGTAAGGACAATGCTTAAAAAAGCTTAACGTAATTTCGTAGAGGGTATTTTGCATCTTTGTCTATCCTTAATATATTTTAGAGTTTTTCTTGAAAAAGCCGACCAAATGAATGTTTTCCTTTAAAACTGTCCATTCATGATGACGTCGGAGCTTTTTTTTTCGGAGCCTCATTTAAAGCTCATTTAATCTCACTAGTATTTAAGTAAATAATTATAGACATAGACAAGTTTTTGTCTATGACCTTCTTTTTGTATAGATTCCATTGGATAGGTTGAACTGGTGTGTTGAATTTCTATTACTGTAAGTAAATGTTCGCGATATCTAGAATAAATATTATTTTTACTTTTTTTTATCAGCTTGTAGACACATCCGTTATCAATAGTGCTCGTTAGTATATCGGTGAGTATAATTACAGAAGCTCATATTGCCCAAATGACCTAAGAATATATTTATGCACACATTAATAAATTACAAAACGAACAACGACCCGATAAAAGCGCAAAACAACACCAA
The DNA here is from genome assembly GCA_947623395.1 of Synanthedon tipuliformis. Taxonomy (NCBI): domain Eukaryota; kingdom Metazoa; phylum Arthropoda; class Insecta; order Lepidoptera; family Sesiidae; genus Synanthedon; species Synanthedon tipuliformis. Next base: position 2,236,895 of record OX392432.1, on the reverse strand, counting down.
TGATAATATTTAACAATTTCCTTCGACACGTCATCCCGTTTTGACCTCAATATGGGAGTTAATTTACTACCGCTTAATGCTTTATTGATGCGTTTAATGTGTAGAAAATATTGTTAATAGTATTTGTTGAATTGCCTTCGGGTTCAAATAAATTGACATACTTAATTTATAAGTTAAAATTGTGCATCTAGTTATACTGGAGGTCACTCAGTGATCGTAATTCTACCATAAACAAACGAGTATATATACATCACTAGCTGGTGCCTGCGACTTCGTCCGCGTTCTGGATGAAAGGTACCCTATGTCCTTTCTGGTGTCTCAGACAATGTGTATGCAAAATTTCATGGTGATCGGTTCAGTAGTTTTTGCGTGAAAGAGTTACAAACATCCATGCAACCATACAAACTTTCGCATTTATAATAATTAGTACGGATGTAGTGCCAAACGTGTGTTTGTGTCAACACACACACACATATAACACTCGCATAGCAACTAAATAATAAATAATTGAAAGCAAACAAAGAATTAAGACCAAAATCAGAGACAAATAAACTATTATAACAGTATCTAAATAAAAAGAATAAAATATAACAATAACAAAAAGAAAAAAAAAGGTTAGTCATATTATTGTTAGTCATAAAATCCCATAAAGTGAGTCCTCCACACCATGATATTCTTCATGATTCAGACATATTCTTTACAATATAGTTAAGTATAGATTACCTGTTGTGCCTTGAGGTTGGCGCAGAGCTCCTCGAACTCTGTGAGCGACATGCCATTCTTGCGAGCATCGCCGTTGACACTGCCGTTGACGCCGCGACCGTGTTTGTTGTCGTGGTACTCTTCTATCATGCATCGGACCTGGAAACGATATATCTCTATAATATAATAGCGATCACATACACGTCTGTATGAGTGCTGTGTTATACGTACACCGGTATATTTTGAAGATTTTCCCCTCGTAAAAAACTACTCTAAATAGTAGTTCGGAGGATAAATACGATACATAAATGTAAGCTTAAAAACGCATTAAACGCGTCACCGCATAATCATTAGCTACTCGACGCGGCTGCAATAAAACTTCCAGTTATACCTACTCGTAGGTCCAAAGTAAACTAATTTTATTTATTACGACTAACATAAAGAAACACTTAAATAAAAGTGAATTACGCAATAACTTTTGTTTTTTTTTTAAACAAGAAACGCGGCCGTGAAATTATGTAAATGTATTATTTTACACTCTCCTTGGCAATCAGACCGTGTTGGACGCCTGAAAGCGACAATAGTTTGCCGCTAACTTCATTTTTGTACTGGGATAGTACATCTGCGGACCTGAACAAGCAAAGTTACACTGTTCTCTTAGGCCCTAAGTTCTCTCTCAGGCGTCTGCGCAGGCCCTAGGGCCCTAAGTTCTCCCTTATTAGGCGCCTGCGCAGGCCCTAATTGTGAAGGTCTGCGCGCAAACGAGAGACAGTCCTCGGGGTACTTTTCGCATTATAACTGCATCGAAGTATTAATTTTAAAAGAATACCTATGAAATATCCCTTATGAAATAATAAAATATTTTTGGAGTAATCTATACCAAAATATATATATATAAAGTGAAGAATAAATTATGAATATATATAGGAAAAGTGAAAGAAATATATATATACAAACCTTCCACTGGGGTATTTTGTAGCCGACTCCATCGAGAGCATCCTTCAGCTCTTTCAGGTCTATATACCCGTTGCCACTTGAATCGATCTGTAATAAAAGATAAGGAATACTTATACTTAGTTATAAAAGAACAGCGAATTTACTTAATTACTCACTGATTTATTTATTTCATTTAAGTAGAGTTAGGGCTTACTGCAGTCATTTTGACAGCGAAACTAACCATCCCCTTACAGAAGATCACAAAAGATATACAAATAATAGCATATTTGCTGTTGTGTTTCAGTGAGCGAGTAAGGGATGCCAGAGCCCATTTCCCTATCCCATCCTATATTGACGACACGTTTGGTCTAGTAGTGGCTAGTAATCCTAGCTGTTAACCAAGCGGTCGCGCGTTCGAATCCCGCTAATGTCATTTCCCCTCAACAAAAAAAAAAAAAGGGGGGGGGGGACAAATGTTCATGGTATAACATTTTACCTTTGCACCCGAGTCATGGATGTTTTGTATTTATAATATGTATGTATTTACAAAAAAAAGTAATATCAACAGTCTTGTATCCATAATACAAGCATTAAGTTGCTTACTTTGGAACTAGATGGTGCTGTGTGGAATGTGTGAATATAGGTATATTATTTTTATTTTATTTATTTATCCTAATCCCGTAATTGCAGCATTTTTAGCTTGGCTTGTGTTGAAATAAATAAATATATATTCACAGTATTACATTCGTAATAAATTCAAAAAAATAATTAAATTCTAATTGAGTGGCATGTGTAAGTATGCAGCTATTATTTAATATTAAAAAGCATGTTTTTTGTAATAACAACCTTCATGGAAAAAAAATCAACAACAACAATTAACCGGTAAAGTTAACTTCCTATACGTTTCACGAACTTGGTCGTTTTGCTTATATATTATCATATTATGGACGTTGCGTTGGTAAACAATAAATTTTAATAAAGACACGGTCTGTTTCCAGCCGAAATGTGGAGGCAAGGCCGCCGAGTGTCGTGGCGTTCGTGGCCTAATATGGAACGCTTGTCCTTTAGTGTCACTTGGTATATATATACAGGCCAGAGGTAGACCCAGGTTTGACATAATATATACTAATATTATAAAGCTGAAGAGTTTGTTTGTTTGTTTGTTTGAACGCGCTAATCTCAGGAACTACTGGTTCGAAATGAAAAATTATTTTTGTGTTGGATAGATCATTTATCGAGGAAGGCTTTAGGCTATATAACATCACGTTGCGACTAATAGGAGCGAAGAAACAGTCGAAAATGTGGAAAAAACGGGGAAAATTATTCATCTTTGAGGGCTTCCGTTGCGTGCGCTGCGAAAACCGTTCGAATACCCAAATGACTCCCAAAATAACTATTCCACGCGGACGAAGTCGCGAGCACCAGCTAGTATAATATATACCTAAAGCGTATAACTAAAAAAACGTCGCTTGTTCGCCATCGTTATATTAGTACGATATACGTATATGACATGTACGATATATTATATGACATGTATTTTGTAGGTAACCTAGGATCTGTTTCTTCGCTAACTTGTAATCTATCCAACGGATAGTGATACGGTTTCCACTAACGGAAAGAGCGAAGAACAAGGAAAGTTTGCATCCGTGTGAAGCCGGTGACAGGTAGCTAGTAGGTTTTTATTTTCTAATACCTAAAATAATCATGACGCATGGAATTATCATGACAGGTGTAATTCTCCGAAATAGCATGTAATAAAAATATTACAAAACTATTCTATTTTATAGATATTATAAGTATATCATTAAAACATTACAATCTTAGTTGTATTGCTCATTCGTTTTTTTTTTGCACTTATATTTTTCATTTGATGATTTCATTATCCGTCAAGTACCTATATTTCTTACATGTATGAGTTCAATGGTAAATATTATTACTAGGTAATAAGTTACATAAAGTCGTATTATATATACCGCCGTTAAAACATTATAAGGCTGACTAAAATATTTTTGGAGGGGCTCTTAATTTATCATCTTTTTTTATTGGCAACAGGAGTCATCATCATCTCAGCCGTAGGAAGTCCACTGCTGGACATAGGCGTGGCCTATAATATTCCAAAAGGACCGGTCAGAAGCAGCCTGTGGATCCACCGTCTAGCCGCGGCCTTTATCAGATCGTCTGTCCAAAATGTGGATGGACGTCGTACGCTGCGCTTGCCGGTCCGTGGCCTCCACCCGAGAACCTTCCGGCCACAGCGGCCGTTGTCTTTCCGATTTTTTATAATTAAAATTCATATTTATTTATTCGGGAAGCTACGTGACCTTTAAACCTCAGTGCTTTGGAACTAAAGGTCTCGTCCAATTTGTTTTGCCAATGATGACAATGGCGCTAAAATGGGGTCTCTAACTATGGACGTCGTAAGCTCAGGGTTGCTCTGCGAGAAAGTATCAAGAATGGAAGATCTGTCAGGGAAACGAAAAGTACCGACATGGGATAGGGATAAAACTGAGATAAGGACGATGATTTGTATATTTAATTTTGCCTCGTTACAGTATGTATTCATTTGTTATCAGTTGATGATTTGGAAGGAACTATAAATTCCCATGAATACGTCCGCAAATACCATACTATACTTATCACAAACGAGTAGGTAATAGTTAAAATAAGACTGATTATGAACAATAGCTGTGGGCAAATAGACCAATAACCTTTTCCAGCTGCAATTGAAACCGACCCACGACCCAATAAACAGTCAGTAGTTTAAGTATGGTTCGTAACTGGGACAAGCGATGCATATCATATCATATTATACAATTTTGCACGAGAATCAATTGTCACTTTTTTTAAACAATTTCATTTAAGGAAAATATTTTAATATACATATGTAACTATTGAATGTTCGTAATCGTTCCTTTGTGTGCTATAGATAGATAAATACCCTACATGAATTTATTACAATATCAATATCATTGTTATCGGGCCGATATGAAATCGATACGTAAGCAATTTCCTAAAAAATATTTCAAGTCACTCGAATTGCGCTTGCAATAATAATAATTAGATATTAAAACTTCATTTCAAATTACAACTGCACATTCTGCATATACTGTTACAGAAGATCATTATGAAATACTTAACACGTGCGTGTTTCGATGCGTGAGTTAGAAATGCCAGATGAAAAGAGCTTGCAATAAATTAAAATAGAAATAAACATTACCTACATGAAATTACTTCTTCTTCTTAGGTTCTTAGGCAATGCGGCTTATTTTAAAATGGCCATTATCTGCCAGTGTCAAGTTAATGTCGCTTGTCCATCAGATCTTCTCCGATGATTTTGCCAGTGTCATTAGTAAAAATAGCAATTCGTAATACCCTTTTTTAATTGAAATTAAAGTCAAAAATAGCAGATCCCGATACTAGTCAGTCAAGTCAAGTTCAGTCATGTCATAATTTTGATTAGTTTTCCAAAACAGGTCCGTCCAGTCCAAAGCAGTCAAGTCCATGAAATTACTTAATAGCTTATACAAATAATTATAACGTCTTTATCAAAGATGTTCTATGAACACTCTATACTAAAGTAACGAAAGAATTCGAATCCATACATACAAATATTATAAATGTGAAAGTAATTCTGACTGTCTGTTACCTTTTCACGCATTATGAAATTTTTTTCATCATGATTTGTTTTTTTTAACCAAGCGTTAGTTTTTAATTTTAGTGATCCCTCGGGAACAGTCCTTTTTTTATGGATGAAAGGTAAGTATAATTATGTCCTTTTCTGTACCCCTGACAACATTTGCATCATTTCACTATGATCCATTGAGTATTGAACAAAGAAATAAAATCACTCGCATTTTTATAAAAATGTATAAATTTATAATAATACTTATTAGCTAAAGAAAAATGTTATTGTAGACTTAGGTATTACTGCGGCATTGTAAATATCGAGTGTATTTAACCTATACGGACCCGTTATTTACGTCATCGTTAAACGCGACTGCAATAAGTTAAAAAAAACCCAGATAAGTAGGTATTCTCTAGTAATCTTAAATTTAATTGACTCTTGAGTCAACCTCGGGGGTCACGCGGTCAAAAATATATATTAATTAATAAAAAATTGTGCGTTTACTTATTGATAAGAGAATATAAATTAAAAAGTACCTACCTGACTTTAAAATATTCAAAGCAACTGCCTATAACGCTTAAACACGATAAGCGGCACATGAACAAAGTTAAGAATAAATAAATTTCTATAATTTTGTGAAATTGATGTAAAAACACTGCGGTAGGTACCTACCGCAGTTGCGTGCAAGTTGATGATGACTGCGCAGGCTTTGATTTCTAACTTTTTATGCGGACAAGTCAACAACTATATATATTTAAATTATAGTTTTTTAATATCCCATATAAACTGTTAACGACGATACATACAGTAAAAGATACATATCGCAATATCGCATAATCTTTTCAAAGTTCAAGTGAATAGGCATCTTCTGGGTGAGCTCGCTCCATCTTAGGCCTCATCCTTGCCACACAGCTAACCCATCTCTTATAAAAAAAAAGATAAGATAATTACTTCGTTGTGTCAGAATGTTCGTTACCAATAACACGCAACGAGTTTCTGAGAGTTGTAGGCAGCACTGCGTTCTGCCATCATGAAGACTGGATAGACTGGCCATTCTGACGACAACTAACCATCTTATCACAGAAGACCATCATGAAATAAACACGTGATGTCCTGTGCATAAATAAATATGCATTATTTTTTATCAAATATGTACCTTTTTATAATTATGTTCGTCAAAGTGACAGCCCCGTGAACTACCTACCCCGATTTAAAAAAAAAAAGAGTGATAAAGTGTGTCAATAAAGCAAATAAACAACGGTAGGTACTTAATATTATATCCAATATCCTTATTCCGGCCTCAAGTATTAAAGTTTAAGGGCTTCATAAGCACGGAGCAAGCAAATCACTTAAGTTATGTACCTATTATGAGCGAATGATGAAGCGACATGCCATATGAGGCATATTTATATGACTCACGAGCGGGTGACTCATATGCGGACAAAACGCCGATGTTTACATAACACAACTAGTTATGTGTATTTTGTTCGACAATTATATGTATAAGGGGCCCGTGTTTAGTTTCCAAATTTTAAACTAAATTTACATGTAAAAGGTGGTTTTCTACTTATTACTTACAGTGCCAAAAGAGAATGCATTCAATATAGGTACGTCTAGTCAATTAATTTAAAATCAAATAGTTTTCAAACCAAAAACTGCTACAATGTGCACGTTTTTAAACATTTTTTGCCATATCAATCGTATAAAAAAAAAACTGCCAAGTATGCTGCCAAGTGCTTAGGAGCTACGTGCCGCAGCTATAAAATAATCCATTTTGTGCAAAATTTACTCTATATTAAAAAGTAAAAAAAAATTACTATGCTCTATGCTCACTAAAACGCAAAAGCACAAGTGCTATTTCACGGAGGTATTCTGTAAGGGGGTGGTTACTGCCGCCAGGTGGGTGGTCGAAATGACTGCGAAACTCAATGCGCGTTGCCACTATAGTAGGGACAAAATCTCGCTGCAGGTCGAGTCATAAATTATTTTTTGCATAGTAATGTGCACGTGCAGGCAGAAGTTCGAAATGAACGCTGTTAATCATAAAGCCTATAAGAGTAAGGGAGCACGCCTGTTCTTCGCTCTACTCACACGTTTTATTGCCGCGCCTGCAGCGAGATTTTGTCCCTACTATAGATACTTAATACATCCAGACCAGTGAACTTTGAAAAGTTCACCTCCAAAGTTACGTTTGCCGGGAAATTCCGGTTTAGTTTATCGCCATTATCTTGAGTGGCTGACGGTTACTCATAATTGACAGTGATTGCTAATTGTCTCAGCAGATTGTACAGTTGTCTTTGGGCTCCCCTCTGACTGAGCTACTCAATCGTAATACGGGCCGATTGTTTGCTAAAGAAAAAGCTGCCTTTATTTTCAATCGACATAGCCACGCGTCAGAAGACTATAGTAAATGGCATAGACTTGTGTGTGTGTGTGTCGTAATTTTTAATATATATTTAATGCCGTAATTGCAACCTTTCTTTTATTTTACACAGTCCATTCCACATCACAATAAAGTAATATATATGACGAGCCAATTGGACGTTTGGATTGGAATTGGATTAATATTTCTGAATGTGAATTTTGTTGTAAATAGGTATGTAACTGTTGCACGCGACTTCGCCCGGAATAAAATACTGTTAGCATTCCACTAGTGTGTTTGGCTTCGTCAAATTCGGTAGTACGCGCTCATATTGTACTCTAAGTAAGTGACGGTGGGGCGATGAACCCAAACCGATGTTTATGCGATTAGAGGACCAACGACCTCGACGGGCTTAGCCGAGATTCAATGTGGAAGAGCTAATGCTTTAAAGTCTGTCGCCTTTTCGTATGTCAATTGTCTTTTTTATTACCAAACACTTCGGGGAAGCGAACGTCCAACTAAACATTAAGGTGTAAACACACGCCAATCCTAAAAATTTTCATTTTTAAAAAAATATGTTAGAAGAAACTGTCAATACAATTGGTTTGAAAAAAATATATGTTATACTTAAACATGTGAAGAACAAATTATATTGTTTATAAATTCCATCAAAGTAGTAGAAACCCCACAATAAAAGTTAGAACATAAGAAGAATTTGACTTATATTGAAAATTGTTGCGAAAACGGTTTATTGCGCGCAAATGATTCCTACACCGAATAATAAGTCAATATCATTTAAAAAAAATGTATTGATTTTTTTTTTATGTAGTTTTAATGAAAAGTACAAAAAACCACATTTATCAGGCCTGTTGAATTGTTTCCGCCGCATCGGAACTCTAAATATATGGAGCTACAGTGTCTCAGTGACTGCGTTGAGGTGTGGATTACGTTTGTGTTTTTCGTGCGGAATTAGTATGATATATATAAACATTCTAAAGGTCATATCGGTGAAGGTCAAATCGTCAATGTCATTCGCCTTTGTGAATCCCTTAATCGAAGGCGACACGAATGCAGGAGACATCTCTTTTCCTAATCATCCTGAAGGTAACAAAAATATTGTGTTTTGGGAGATATTTTTTTTTTAAATAAATAAAATAAACAACTTCAAAAAATACGATACCGATAAATTAATTCTATAACATCATAGTCATATCCTCTTTACGAAGCAATAAAATGATATATCAACAAATAGAATAACAAGGCGTTATCGACAAGAAACAGAGCGGTAAGTGGTTCGCTTGAGGACCACAGGATGGATATAAGTGAAGGAAGTGAGACATACTACGAGTCTTTACGAGTACCTATATGAAGACAGGAATTATTGGCGGATATACGTATCGCAGACAAAATTTTCTATTTTGAAAATAAATAAATAATGATAGGTGTGCAGATATCATCGTCATATTCCCTAATCCTTTTTCTTCCATACATAGGTTTTAAAATTATTCATTATACCTACATCAAATGAAAAAGTAAAAAAAGCTAAGTTTCTATTTAAATTAAATACAAGTTATTATTAAAAATTATAGCACTTTATTATTAATTCCTACACGTTGAATAACAATTTAAAACCATAATAAGTAAAGTGTTTTGGTGCTGTAAAATATTATATGACACAAGGGCGATGCAAAAATTAGTGTCAATGCAAACCGGTCAAGTTTTTAAAACCAGTTTTAATTTTTTAATAGATATTAATGTCAATGTGCTTCTAAGTTATTCGAAATAACATTACTTTATATGGTTTTCATATGTATGTATGTAGTTTCTATTTGTTTCACAACCTAGTTCAGAACTAAACTGTTGTTAAGTTTTCCTGGCGCCAACTATTAATTATTTTTAGAACTAAAACTAAAACTTTTTTTAATGTTTAAACCCTGGTTTAAAAAGTTTCTTAAAGAAATTAAAATATTACTTATCTAAAAAAGCTTTTAAATTGTAATACCCACACAAGTATAGCGGTATTAAAAGATTAAAGAAAGGGAGAGGTCATTCTCACACACATAATGCCAATGACATTTGGTGATTATGGAAGTGGTAATTATGGACCTTCGGAGCAATTCTTAAATATAAATCGCGTATTAAAAGGTAAATCAGACGTGTATCAATGAATATTTTAATTATTGGTAGTTTTAGAACCGCCTCACAACCTTACACCAACTTTAGACTAGACTCTCAAGACACATAAAACTAGGTTTTGCCCGCGACTTCGTGCGCGTCCTATCGCTACCAAACTTCACAGGATTACCCGCTGGACTAATTTATAAAACTTTGGTCCTAATTAAAAGATATGATAGAGTTTATTTTGAACCCGGGCGAAGCCGGGAGCGTTTAGCCAGTATTATATATTCTTGAGTTGAGTTGGGTAGTTAGGTCATTTTCTATTCTTATCGGCTTATTCGAATTGTGTCGGTGAGTCAAATTCTCCTATGAATGGGTAGGTACGACCCAGAATATAATAAACCTCGAAGTTAAGCATTATGTTATTAATTTATTTAAATTATATCTTTATGTTATCATTAAAATGAAATAGGATTCAATGACTATAAATAATTAGATATCCACGATCCTTTGGGAGCCAAGAGAAATAAAAAAATACCTTAAGATCCCATGGGAGCCAAAATGCAAAAAAAAATATCCTAGACGTGGGAGCCAAGTGGAGGGAGGCCTTCTTTAGCTCTTAAGTTGCACAGTGAATACTGGCCATAGGTAGGTTAGGACAGAACATTTTACAAAGTCAACAACAAAAATATTTCTCACTTCCTAGAACGGAGCGTTCTAAAGGTCACATAGTCTAATTAACAAACAATAAGAGAATGAGAAGCGGAGCATGGGAGCTTAGCGGTACACTATATACCAAACAATGATCGTAAATAATATATGGACTGTCTGATTGCACCCTCATGTGAAATTCACACGAAATGCAACTCTCCATTATAATATTACAAGTTATGACATTATTGGTGAATATGTTTACAGAAATCACTTGGTCGTATAAATAAAAAAAAAAAGACGTTAAAGACTTAGGGCCTCTTTTACCAACTACAAGTAAAGTGTTGCTTAGTTAGGTACTTTTAGAAATAATTTTATGTTTTATTAAATTTTGCACTCGGTTTTGCACAATTCACAAAAGACATCTAAGTTCAAAACCGGGCCATGTTTTTCTTAAATTACACTAAGGAAAATTTGGTAATAATAGGCTTTCTTAATTTAAGTAATTTTCTGTGAATAGTTATTTCAGATTTTGTAAAAGATAAGATTTGAAAATTATGAAGGATTGAAAATTGTATAGGTATACCTACTTACTTTAAAATTTCTTTAATTCTTTCAAAAATTAAAGAAATTTTAAAGTAAGTTATGAAACTATGTTCATCTATGAAACCCCATTAAAAAATAACACGATATTTTTAGTTTGTTCTTATTAAAATCTATAATTTCTTCTTACCTAATGGTACCTACTAGTTTCAAGCGTTAAAACGAAAATAACTAATGAAAAAACGTGCTCCTTATGACAAGGCTGATCGATCTCCTTTGATTGATTATTTAATAATGATAATTTCATATCAATTCATGTCGTGATAAGTCGCTTATAATACAACAATAGTCCCTTGACTAACCGCAACAAAAAGATCACAAAAGTCAAGGCAACACACGAGATAATGGGTAACAATGGAAACGGAACCGATTGCAGTATTGCATGGACCGTTCGCTAACTGCATCTCGCATAAAATATCAATTAAAATTGCACAACATGTACCACAAACAAAACCTCTTTTCCTTGTTACACGAAACAATTCGTGTGTACAAGAAATTATTCCGTGTTCGATTTCAAATTTGAAATCGAACGCGTGCGTTGAATTCGATTTTCGAACACTTGCGCTTGCGCACGGTTGCGTCAACTTTTGCGTAACACTTTACTACACTAGTTGAACGACATTGTTACAATTCAATATACATAATATATAGACTATTGTACAAATTAAAGCATGCCTACATTTACTATTGGATAAAGTACCTACTTAATAAGTAAGTAATCAAACATTCTGATAAATATCAGATCTATATTTTACATTGAAAATTTGCTAAAGACTTACTTTTTTATGAGGTCGACAGACAGGCTGACGCGTCTATTCCTAACCGACAAACCACGCTGTCCACCTGGTTGGGTCGGCTTGATGGTATTTGGCTAGGTCGCCTATAACACAAGCAACTTCACAGGTGCCAACCCTTTTTTTTTTTTTACAAGAGGAATCCATCATGGATACCCACCGGCCTGGGGACAGACCGATGGGTTATGTCGGACTCCTGCCCCGAGATGGTATTGGGGAAGACCTACCGACTAAACCTCTTGGAGTCCTCCACGTCCGCTATAGGCGAAGTTGCTAGGGCGGGCGAACACTCTTCCGCAACTCCGCCGCGGGGTCCGTAACTGGACACTGCTCATTTGGAACGACGCACCCGAACTGCCCAAAGTGCGACAGGTGCCAACCCTGCTGCCAACCACAGTAGGGTTGACAGCGCACATAAGGGATTGGGAAGGAAGACTTACTCATACCTTACTCATTTACTGAAACACCAAACATGCTGTTATTATACGCGCAACGATTGACTTATTTAGAATGAAGAATTATGATTGTTGGTAACACTTTAAACCTTAAATTCGGCAGAAATCGGAAGAAAGGATCCTGTAGCACAGATAAAATGCATTTTTCCCGTCGCCTCAAGTCCAAGAAAAACAATAAATTAGAACGTCGAGCAGTGCTTCGAAATCCAACTTAAAGTATTCTATTGGAGTTATTTTTCCTGCAACTTTTTATTAGACGAGTACTGTAAAAACACTGAAAGCAGTTTCACTACTTTTTCCATCTAAGTATTCTTTCCAGTGCAGGCTTTTACCTGACTACTCCCAACTCTGGAATGTAGTTAGAAACTTATATTTTCTTACATTTCACTTACGATTTATTAAATATATTACAATTCTTGTTACAAACAAAGCTTATTAAAAGCTTGATTCTCTTTTAATTATTCTGCTAGAAGCTTGGGACTAAGAAGTGGGATAAGTAAGTACGCCCTTACTTGATATGTTTTTATTATAATAATAATACTAGGTATAGTTATTATATTGAAACTAAATCACAAAACGCGTTCTTGCTTTACGAAAAGCATATAAATGGCATCGCTGTGACATTGGTTGGTTTATACAACTGGCTCTGTCTTGCTTGCCTTGTTGTTCATTCGGTGATTGCAAGAAATAGCTTAGTAAATAGGGTTCAAACCACATAGGTTCAAACTGAGTCTTAATGAACACCAAGTGCGCAGCTAGCACGCGGCTACCGTGTAGGAGCCTCAAGAAATTATCGTTTGCAAGAAATAGCTTAGTAAATAGGGTTCAAACCACATAGGTTCAAACTGAGTCTTAATGAACACCAAGTGCGCAGCTAGCACGCGGCTACCGTGTAGGAGCCTCAAGAAATTATCGTTTGCAAGAAATAGCTTAGTAAATAGGGTTCAAACCACATAGGTTCAAACTGAGTCTTAATGAACACCAAGTGCGCAGCTAGCACGCGGCTACCGTGTGGGAGCCTCAAGAAATTATCGTTTTGAAGTAGATATAAATAGTAAAAAAATTAAGAATTAATGACTTTGTCGTTTAGAAGCCCTACCACTGCCAGACTAATCAGAAATACTAGGACTAATCAGGCAGGTGATCTATGCCCGAAGTTCACATAAAACGCATATAAAAACGGATGTTACGTAGTTTATACGAGATCGATAAACTTGGAAACAGTTTCACTAATCACTATGTTTAGTACATACATTTTAAGACAGACTTAGAGCAGGTCACACCCAAATATTATATAAATGTACCAAAAAATATATAGAGTAATCATTTGCAGGTTGTAGTGACCATTACCAGTGTGACCACGTTAGCTCTATGCGGATTACTAGTACTTCAAACACTTCAAATGTATTCGAAGATTGTTAGTCTTCCAGAACATACAGGTAACCTGGCATTTATTTGTCATTTATCATTAGAGCCACACATTAATTAACACTAGTTTTCTAATTAATATGAGCAGGCGTGACCGCAATTCGTCTTTGTGCATTTTCAAATTGCGTTGTCAGTGAAGTTTAAATCTGGTTCAAAATTATTGAAAACGTTTGCTTTACGCAAACTATTTAGCAATACAGTAGGTAATAAGGTTAATAATCACTTATACAAATTATGGATAATTAAATTCTCGCAACGTCGACTGCACAAATGAATCTGCCATGAAAGTCACGTAACTACGTGCATTTGTAGATATGCAGAAAAAAATCTTGATTCTGATTCAACAGTTTTTAATTAACAAACACATCTAATTATAATCTCATCATCATCATCATCATCAAAATACAAATAAATACAAATACAATTGATTATTAAGAAACTTTTTTGAGTCACGCTGTAAATAATGGTACCCACTGTTTATAAAAAAGTATCACTAGTACCATTCACTAATGGTACTAGCTATATCGAGTACTATCCATCCAGTACTATTAATTGTACAATGCAATGGTACTAAGTAGAGCAAGTAGGGGAAAAAATGTTGATTAAAAAATTTGTTATTGTAAACATATGTAGTTAATTTGCACTTTATATGAATAGAAGAAGAATCTACCTACTCTACATACTCTTATTTATATATATGCTATTTAGAACATGATGAGATTTTTTTTGTTATAAGAATTTTCATCTACCTTCTAGTTCTTTAGCGACACAAAGCCTCAGACTTCGAAAAACGGGGGCAGAGTAAGTATACAATAAAAATTGTGCCTCATTTAGAGATGCTCGTTAGGTCTTTAAAATGACTGCACAGTTTTTGAATTAAAATAAATAGGTTAATTGAAAGGTAAACAGTCATAATCAGGTCATTACGAAATGAATCTTTAGTTGATTGCTTTATATACTAAAGTCCATTAAAAATAAGTGACATATAAAACGAATAACTGAACATTTCGATAATAAGATACGATGCGTATCACTTTCTGTCACTCTAGTAATTTATGTAGAATTATGTACAAAGAGTCCAAAAAATTAAATGCCTCGGTCATAATAATAATATATATATGACTCCCGATCCCAAAGACCGTGACGATATAGAAAGAGAACGTCTCTAAAAAGCTTCTACGTGAAGCTCTGTGAGCGACACCCTCAGTGTTTAAATGTATGAAATAAGCGCCATCTGTCCATCCGAATTCATAATAAGCTTAACTTCATGAATATGTTCGATGGTTATAGCGGTAATGAATGTTTCATAATTTTCACTTTTGACTTGCATTCCTTAAGACTGATTTCTATATAGTTTTTCTTATCCCTTTTTTCTAGATGTAAGATGTGACTTTTCTGTATTCGTGAAAACAAACGTGCCATGCACAATTTCATAATGATCGATTGAGTATCTAGACTCTAGAGTTAAGGCGTGGAAGTGTAACGAACAAACCCACATTTCGCATTTATAATATTAGTAAAGTAAGGATTTATAGGATAACATTTTAATTTTATGAAAGCAGTAAATGCATGTGGCACGCAGCGGATATTTGTAACGGACGTAGTCACTTGACTTGATAAAAGTGTGTATAGCATGGGCAAACGGAAGCACTCGGTAACCTTGATTCATCAGCCAGCGCACAAGCACAGATAGCATCCATACGAAGTTAAAAGAAATATCGTGCTCATGCGGTAGATATTAGACATTAGTGAATATCGGTCACTTCATATTCATAAACATTTTTCTTAAGGAGCAGCTCGGAAAAAGGAAACTTCAAGTCAAGGCAGCGCTTGGCCGCGATCTCTACTTGATGTTAGGTGCAGATGCGGCCGAAGGTGGACCACGCTTACCTAGTAGATGCCCATTTACCCTACGTTTGAAGACCCCGAGGTTGTAATTTTGGGGAAACACAGACGCAGGCAATGAGTTCCACTCCTTAGCAGTTCAGACAAGGAAAGTGGAACTATAACGCTTCATGCGTGACCGAGGAACTTCAACCACGAAGGGATGAAACTTTTCTATATGGATGCATGGATCAAAAATTGATTTTAATTTTTTGCTGTCAAAACCCAACAATTGTGAAAACATTTTTTATACTAAAAAGTAAATTTTAATCACAGTTTCACAAAATTAAACTAAAATAAAAATTCAGCGTGTTAAAAGTTCTCGTAGACATTTATAAACAAAAAAATAAATAAAAAAAAACAAATAAGCGTGAGATTTTCTCAAGTATTTTTTGATTCCAATACGCGAGGCGGATCCTTTTTTTTTAATTAGTTTGTGAACCAAAATTCTTTTTCTTTAGCAACTAACTATTAACAAGTTTAACACTGTCTATTTTTATTTTGAAAAATTACTAGTATAAATAAATAGTCCAAGTCAGCAAGTTGGTTTATACAAAGTTTAATAAAGTAAGATTTTTAAAATGTAGGTCATAATTTCTATCAGCCCATTTGACTTATAGGTATCGAGCAAGCGCTTATATTATCTATTTACTTACTTAAAACATAGAAGAAGGTATTGGGTGGTATTGGTTAGAAAATGAATCGTCCACTGAATTACAATAATAAAAAAGAAATACCTACCTATTTGAAACGTAAATGCAAATTTACATGTCGTAAATAACTTTCATATCAGTCTTGCATGTTTATTCGTCCGAATCGCAGACTCTCGCCCTGACTCTTGAATACACCGTCCAACGATATGATTCGCAATTGTAAATATATATATTTTTTACATATTTTTACTTTACACTATCGAATCGTACACGGCTTTGCACGGAGGCTTAATTTTGATACCTTGTGTTATTGTAATTTTCGTTGGGATCTCTAATTATTTAATTAAAAAATAAAATACAGCCTTATATGTTACTCGCTGATAATGTAGCTTTCTACAGGTAAAATCGATTGAGGAGTTTTTGAGTTTATCCATTGTAAACAAACATACAAAATAACATATTTTTTTTCTCTATATAAATATTAGTGTAGATAATACTTTGGATATGTAGATTTATTTATTTATTTATTTAGCAAAGTACACAGGCAGAATACAATTGTATTCATTAATACTAAAAATATGTGTGTGTGATAATTAACTAAATTGCAATCCTAAATAGTGTACATACCATAATTAACTTAATTTAACTAAACACTAATGATCTTATTATTATTATTATCTTATGATCTCAGATTCAAAACTTTATGCTCCTGGAAAGAAAAGTCATCTATGATTCTATGCTCTTTACCATCGTACAAGTTGCGCTTTAAAATGTAGGCTTACTTAGGTAACAAGAGATGATTTTCTAAAATGAATACAAAATTCAGATACATGAATACCTACAGATTTACTCCCATTTAAATTTGGTCTTTCCCATAATGTAAACAGCAAGAATGCATTTCTATTCAACAATAGACTTACACCGTTATACGACTATACTATACTAGCAATATGGTGGACTAGTAACTACTAAAGGCAGTTATCGGGTCGATTGGGAAACCAAACTTAGGTAGAGCACGCATCATATTTCCGCAATGACGGCATAGCTTCATGCCGTACGCCGTACCCACCGCGGACCCGAATCTAATTTGTATCTACTTACTACTACTTATGTTATATCAACATCCGTTTGCTGATTTTTATGAAGTTATAGCGGATAAACTGTCACATGCGGACAGCGACTTTATTTTTATAAATTTACTAGCTGCTGCACGCGACTTTGCCCGCGTAACTTTATAAAATATACCTACCCTATGTCCTTTCTGGTGTCCCAGACAATGTGTATGCAAAATATCATTGAAATCCATTCAGTAGTTTTTTGCGTAAAAGAGTTACAAACATCCATACATACATCCATACAAACTTTCGCATTTATAATATTAGTACGGATAGTACGGATGTAACAACGATTTTTGTATGTATATTGTATATTATATAGTAAAAGATTGTTATCTAACCGTCAAAGACAGTTTAAAAGCATTGCGGCACTATAAAAAGATATGATTCAATTGCGGTAGAATCTCGTTACGGCGTAAATTAAAAACAAGGTTTTCAAGTATGCGGAAGCACCAACCTATCTCTTTGTCTCGTGTCGTATTTAACTCTCATCGCCACTCACCTTTTTAGTATAAACGCTATAGTGACTCACCGTGTGTTGACCTAAGAGCTTTTGTGTGTGGGTGAGATATTGGTATAGAGAGAGCAAGTTGGGTGTGTGAGTTACGACGTCGAGAACTGCATGTAGTTACCTTCGGACTTATGCGAGCCTAGTACAGTGATCGCTTAGCTGCAAATCTTATGATTAAGGATTAATCGACAGTCGCCTATATCATTGGCAACGCCACTAAGTGCTTGCAAGTGCGTTTCCGACCATAGTAAAATTAAGCTGCTGCCCGCGACTTCACTCGCGTAACTTTGTAAATTATATACTAAAACCTTCCTCGAGAACCACTCTATCCATTAGTGAAAACCGCATTAAAACCCGTTGCGTAGTTTTAAAGATCTAAGCATACATAGGAACAGACAGACAGACAGACAGACAGACAGACAGCGGGAAGCGACTTTGTTTTATACTACGTAGTTATGTAGTGATTAACTATTTTAAGTAAGTATATTTCTTTTTGCTAACCAGAGCGTTATAATGGGGGATCGATGGGTATGTATGACAGTATGACACCAATCCTACGGGGTCGGAGCCCCTGAACTCCCTAATGTTCTATCGACTTTCAACCCTTTCTAAATTACCCAATGAACGTCAGTACATTAAATCCCCTATTTGCACGTGTCCAGTTCCTGAACCGGTTGTAACGACGTACCTACTTTGCGAGTTCAAATTCATTCGACCAACCGAGTAAGCTTTAATAGAACTTTCCAGACGAACATTTATTCAGAGAAAATCGAGAATAAACTTGTACCATAGTTAATAAAAGGCACGCGAGCAAAAGTAAGGAAAATTTTTGGCAATCCGACAGCGTTCAATACAGTACGGGTATTCTGCGATTCGGTATCGGATGGTTAATTTAAATTTAATCGCAATGATATTTACACACAAAAAAACCTAACTAACAGCAGTAACAGCCAACTAAACATTTTAGATTTGTATAGAACCCATAGTATAGTATTATTCATATTTCGGACACATTGTAAGAAGAGGTAGCGACAGTCTGGAAAATCTGGTAGTTGCTGGGAATGTAGAAGGCAAAAGATTGCTAGCCCGATTACCAAGAGATGGATGGATTTCACGGATCAACTGAAGGATGTCATCTTTTCTGATACACTTTGCCAAGCGGTGAGGGCGATCATGGACACTTGGCGAGGGACCGATGGAGTCAGATGTTGCAGTTGAAACTGGGATTTCGTAACCAGGATTATCAACAACGAGGTACCGACCGGAGAGATATCGAAATAATAAAAAAATGTCATATTATCTGATGTTCTTTTGCAACGACCGACTAATATTGTATTTATCTCATGTCATTCTGTTTTATCGGAAGACATTAAGAGATTCTTTTGATAATGGAGTGGTTGGGATGGATGGCTTGTGTCATCAAGATAATCTTGATGATTTTCTAATTTCGCAAATGGTACCTGTTTCAAACTTCAACTTCAACTTCTTCATGGGTTAATAAAGGCACGACTTTTTATGGTTTATGTTGAAGGTCTACTAAATTTATCAATTGCGTTCGCGTGTAGCTGGGACCGAACGGCTATAGTTAGCAGATTAGTTGTTGCTGTATTAACTATTATACAATCGACTATTATTGGGATATTTCACGCGAAACACGCATTTTCATCTCCCCTGTCACTCTTAAGAGTCATTATCGAAAATCCATCTCAACATTTTCACTATTCACTTGCAGTTTTAATTAATTGGAAAGCATAAAGTCTCGCCAACACTCAACTCGTAATAGACACTGTTCGACGCTCGATTTTATTTCATTATTGATTTTGCTATCGGATCGATTCGCAGATAAACTTGATGTGTTGTAGAGAACTGACGGGCGTTATTGAAGAGATTAAATTTAATTGGCACCAAGCAATGTCGTGGTTGCCCCCATATCTACTTTGAGGAGCTGCATGATATATTTATATCTCTATAATATATAAAAATTACGTGTCACGTTGTTTGACGCCAAAGAAAAAATGCTCGGGATCCAAACTCCTATCCCCTCCTTAATACTCATCTACTATCCTATCAAGGTCGGAAGCGCACACCAGCTGCTATCAAATAATGTGCCGTTATCAGGTTGCCTACCACGCCCTTTAAGAAAAAAAAAAAAAACACGTGCCAAACTTCAATATTTATTATTAACGTATGAAGCTAATTTAACATATGCCAGCTGTCAGCTGTGACAGTTGACTGGCGCGAGATAGCTCTGGACCGAGATCGCTGGAGACTTGTGGTGTCGGAGGCCAAGATCCACTAAGGGTCGCTGAGCCAGAGGAGTAAGTAAGTAAGTACCAAAAATGTATTATTAACTTATTATCACGGGCGGCACCTAAAGTACCCTAATTCCCGGCAACCTGTACCTATGCAAAATGTCAGGGTATTCGGTTGAGTGGTTTTGGATTTTCCATAATATTAAAGTTAAGATTATGACGTCAATGCAATATAGTTAAATTAAGAACAGTTAATACGAAGTAAAGTATTAAAATTAACCGAACGCATAACCGCATTACGGATTTATTTGTAAATTGCGTTGCTCATTCAAGTAAAGTAATCGAATGATTCATTCATTTTCTAAACCACAACTGGTGTTAGAAAGTGGTATTGTTTGAATATGAACAGTTCTCTTTATGCAAATATTGAGAAATAATGCGATCCCCCACTCGCTTCACGCTTTGACACTCAACACTGTTCTTTGAGTACTTTTTGTGTGAATCTGTCTTGACTATTGAATACTCCATTGCTTTATCGCGTGAACTTTCGTTTACTTTTTAACTTTTAAGTTATATTATCTATATAAGCTTATAATATTATCTATACGAATAGCTTTATAAGTAACTAGCTGTTGCACGCTACTTCACTTTATAAAATATTCCTATGCTGTTTATCGTTGCTAATTTAGCTTTCTTTAATTGATAATTTAGATAATTCTTAAGGATGTAAGAATTTTTTAAACCGGTTCAGTAGTTTTGAGTTTATTCATTACAAAGTAAAGATATTTTTTTACAAAAGAACCAAAAAAGATAGGATGTAAATTCTAATCTCGTAGGCCTTACGCTAAATCCATTTAAATCTTTCGAGCTAAGCTGTAGTCCGCTCAGACTACAGATTTTCTATCGGCCGATAGTTTGGTTGGCTTTTTGGTATGCAATTGCGCATATTCCAGTTATTCAGTATTTGCATATCCTCTTCACACTGATTAAAAAGCCGACCTATACAAAGTCTGTATTATGAATGTATGTAAATCACAAAATGTCAATAAAAGAGGATTCTATGAACAGAGGAGCCAAAAGCCAAAAAAATATCCTAGGATCACATGGGATTCTGGACGTGGGAACCAAGTGGAAGAAAGATATAACGCCCCTTTTCCCCCTTTTGGGAAATCCTCTTGGATAGATACCCGGCAGTGTAGGCACTGCGGGGTTATGCCGGATTCGTACCGGCTAATACGCTCCCTGTCAGAACCTCGGCGTTCCCGATAGAGGAGATACAACGGCCATCTCGGGAGGCAGTCTCCCCCAAGACCACCCCGCCCTAGTCCCGGAGTTATATTAGACCCTGAGAAACATATTATGCTTCTCGAATTTTAGGAGCAGTTACTATAAAAAAATCTAGACGTTCTTACACGTGGCCAACTGTATTAAATTATAATAAAGGTAATTCGTAAGCTAGTCCATCAATTAAATGCTTCGTCAAATAATTGTTTGAGTCATTAACCTCAATATGACACCTCACCTTACATATTATAACAATACAGTTATAATATTTACTGTTTAAATTTTCAACTTTGCGTTTTGTATGTAGGTTGATTTATTGAAACAGCACTCATCGATCAATTAGTTAAGTGTGCTCTTGACAAATCGATTAAATTAATAGAACATTTATCGATTTATCGATGTCATTATAATAGTTACTACGTGAAATAACTTCATTAACAAGGGCAGCATATGATTTAGTTAATGATTTAATGCAACAAAAATACTATATATTTTGCTCCATTCGTCGACATATATTTTGTCCCGCATTCAAAACAATTCCTCCTTCCTCCTCCGTAACAGAATTAGTTTCTCGTTTCGTTCTCAAAAATCAGTTAACAAAAATAGAGCTATATTTTAGCTAATATTTTATCTAATAATATATTATAGTATCTAATATTTTATTTATTTGTATTAGGGCCTCTTTCACCAACTACAAGTAAAGTGTACAATTAGTTACTTTTAGAAATAATTTTATGTTTTATTAAATTATGCACTCGTTTTAGTACAGGCGATTTAAAAATGCCACTGCGACTAAAGTTCATCTTTAAATAAAATACAGAGTTGGCTTGTTCTTTATAACAATTTAGTTAAGTATAACGTAACACAGTTATTATAACAAAAAATATCAACTGGCGAACTCGCATACCAGATTCAATAACAGTACTTCATCTGGGATGATAATAAACTTTGCTCCGATACCGCAAGGTGGTAATACAAACATATTATATGTATATATTAAGTACTAATGACATCACGAGCAGATGTTTTCTACATAATGTCAAATTGTTGTTTACTTTGGCTTTTACTGTTACTATTTACTGTGGGGGTTTGGTCAAATAGTTTACTATAGAGTAGTGAGGTAAAAAAAAGTGGATATCACTGATCACAATAAAAAATATATACTGATATAATAATTACATTAATGATGAATGATAATTTAAAATTGTAATGAGAACTTCACTAGAACTAAGATCAAAAATTTAATAGTCCCTAACCTTATTTGCCAAGAGAGACTTCTTACTAAACTAACTCGGGGCAACCGTTCAGTTACATTCTAATTTTAAAAAAATATAGCAAATTACATATGTGTGAAGCACAAAACAAAGACATGATTATCATAATCGCCTTTAGGTACTTCAATCCAACAATGTCCATAATCGCTACAATCTTCCTTGATATTGCGTCACGATTGAAGTCTATGTAAGGCTCAGTACATTACAACCACATTCCTGGCTCAAGGTCAACGTGCAATGATCAAATGCGAGTGTTTTGCTTATTGTGGACAATATTAGAGCATCATTAAACATTATTTTATATTTAAGTAGGCGGGCGAAGGATGACGAACTATTTAATAATATTATGCGCGCCTTTCTGCAATAAAATTTTATGAATATGTAAATTGTGGTACTTATATTAAAAATTCCCCGAAGATTCTCCATTATACAGAACACTATACAGAACGACGAGTCATATGGAAATATCAACCAATGAGGTTTTCTCATAGTTAGTTAAACTACATTAACTCTAAGAACTAACACTGAGTCACAGCGGAAGACCACGCCTGCGACCTTTGTAGGTCGGGGCACAGTGAATGTTTTGACCGCATTTTTATGGTCACAATGCAACGCCAAAATGTTAAATGAACCGTTCCAAATTACTACTTCCCGCCAGAAATGCACTCTATTACGTAAACTCGTTATTTATGAATTCCAAGCAGAAAAACTGGTAGTTATTAAAAAACAATTTTTTTAACAAAAAACTACAAAACACAATACCCACTGTTTCAACTACAACCGATTGATTGAGATTGAATAATATATATAGGTACTAGCTGGTGACCGCAACTTCGTCCGCGTTCTGGATGAAAGGTACCCTATGTAACGTGTATGCAAAATTTCATGGTGATCGGTTCAGTAGTTTTTGCGTGATAAGAGTTACAAACAACCATACATCCATACAAACTTTCGCATTTATACTATTAGTACGGATATAGGTAATAATATTTTCATACAATTTTTTATCAGACTGTGCGTTGGACGAGAGGACGTCTCATATTACCTTCTTATTATAGTGAAAGTTTCCTAAGGTACAATAAATTGTACCGTTTTTATTGTGGGTTGAGCAAAATAAAAAATATGAATATGAGAAATATTTAATTGTCCCAAAAATACTAATTGCACGTAAAACTTGCTATTTTTTTAATTAATGTTTGGTGTAGTCAATAGTCATTCCTTTTCGTCTAACTTAGTCTCCCTGGTCGTATAGTTATACCACTGCATACTTATTTCCTACAGTAGGCCGACGCCTTTAATGTTGGGCGATACCGCCGCCTGTGTAGGTATTTAAAAATTACGGAAGGGTTGACACAAATTAAGTAATATAAAATGTGCTTTTATGTACCTTTCTTCATCGAGCGTAAATTGATGAAAGCTTAATTCGTTATTTATGCGAGATAAAGATTTGCACGCACTTACAGCACATGCCGTATGCACCATTTTGATTTATATAATAAATTAAAATCTGAAAGACGCGATAGCCCCAGAATATTTATCCCAAGCTACTAAGAACGAAGAAGTATGCAGCTTGGGAACGTCCCACTCGCGCCTCACCCCTCACGCCCCGCACGATTGCCCTGTCTAGACAGTCTCCGTCGGCCTACTGTATGAAATAAGTATGCTGTGGCAGTACGTTTGCTCTTTGCTAGGGCCCCTGGTCGTATACTACATATTTATACTATCACTAGTCACTAGGACGTTTTTAACAATAGCGGAGCTATTGCTTTACAAAGGCGGACAAAACATGTCAAATCATCGAGCATAAATTTAATATTTGCATTAATTTTATTTGTTAGGTATGAATCTTTAGAGGGATCCTTTAGCAAACTTTACTCGGACGAGTGATTTGCGGTCATCAATAACTAACGTGGTTATTTGAGAATTGCAATGCAAGCGTTCTACTAATAATGTTTACGTCTGCACGGCTGCATTTCGTCACGTACTGTATTTAAGAGCACACAATCATCATGTTTTCCTTTAACCAAGCAATGTTAGGTATAAATTATATAGGTACTTTACTAATATTTAATTTAGGAATCCCCTGTAACTTAATATAACTCCCGGACAAATGCATGCACATTGAGTGTTTTTAGTGATCTTAAATATATTGTGTTTTTCGTGTTTTCAAGACAATATGAATTTCAAAATTAGATTTAATATATCTATATTTTCAAATTAAAAATATTTAAATGTTTGTTAAATCCTGTATTATGTGTCCATATTAGCAAAATATGCAAAATGACTTAATTTTAATATCATAGGTAACTATTTTATTAAGGATATACTTAATTAATTTAGTATAGGTTACTAGTTATTAGTAAGTTTGTTGCCATATTGCAACAAAACTTAGTCTCTTTAAAATTAACCAAAGATTTTACAATAGGTGGCAGTTAGCAATATTATTTATTTAAAAAGTACTAGCATAGAGTTGAAACTTTCAAAAAATCTATTCCTAGCTGTATAAATAAAGTTATATGTATAACTATTTCAAACTTCAGCTTTCTAGACTTAGTAGTTTAAGCTGTGTGTTG
Organism: Synanthedon tipuliformis; assembly: GCA_947623395.1. Taxonomy (NCBI): domain Eukaryota; kingdom Metazoa; phylum Arthropoda; class Insecta; order Lepidoptera; family Sesiidae; genus Synanthedon; species Synanthedon tipuliformis. Next base: position 2,211,675 of record OX392432.1, on the reverse strand, counting down.
ATAGTAACTAAGTCAGAATAAACGATTTTAATAAGTTTAGATTAATTTAAGCAACAGTTTAACATTTCAATCACTTAGACTTCAAATACTTTACAAACAGAGGTATCACAATTTTTTTTTTAAAAAAAGAGGGCCAGTACTTCAACTGTTACTATTCTTAGGAATAAAATTTAAGTGAGGCTTAACTTTACTTTAGCATAATTCAACTTTCACTAAACACAAATTCGTTCCTGATTAAGCTTAGCTTTATGGTAAAGTGAAGCTTAGTTGAGTGTAAGATATTAAGTAAAGACTGAAATACCGGCCCTAAGGCACCCTGTTAAAACCAACCTAAATACACAAAAATAATAATGCAAACTGATCACATTTTAATTCGTGAAGAGTGCGTCATTTATTTGCCACTATATACCCAAGACAAGAGACTTGTTTTGCCAGCCACGTGTTTTTAGTATTCAAAACGCGACCATACGAGTCGCCTTGACATGTTTCGTGCCTTGTACTAGACATTTTATCGACGACTGTTTGTCTTTTATGGCATTATTTCAACATTTCAAAATATGTTTTATCATTTAAATAGTCACTAATCTGTGGTTTCTTTTTATTTGTTTTTTTATAAATCCTATTAATTTAATATTATAAATGCGAAAGTTTGTTTAGTTGTATGGATGTATGTATGGATGTTTGTAACTCTTTCACGCAAAAACTACTGAACTGATCACCATGAAATTTTGCATACACGTTGTCTGGGACACCAGAAAGGACATAGGGTACCTTTCATCCAGAACGCGGACGAAGTCGCGAGCACCAGCTAGTAATTTGAAAAAAAAAAAAAAACTACATAATATTTGGTTAAAAAGCTCACCACTCATATAGCCAAATATATGATTTTGTAGACTAAGCTAGACTATTAGACTTGGATTTTGTTTGTCCAATCTGTTCTATCGTAGAACTACTTGGACTAACCCTAAAATATTTTTTTAAAAATTACCATTAAGTAAGTAATTTAATTTAGTTTCTTTTTAAATAACCTTCTTTTTATTATTTTACGTTAAGAACATCAGACAGGACTGATGTTCTTAACATCAGTCCTATCATATTGGACATATTGTCTTTTGACAATAGAGAGTGACAGACAGACAGCACTATCAGTCTGTCTGTCTGTCACTCTCTATCATAAAAAAAAATTGATAAACAGAATTGACTACAAATCGTGCTCAAAGGGCAATTACTTATAAAAACAACTTGTTTATTAGTCATCATGTCATGTAATAAATAAGCTGTTAATTATTATGATTCATAGATAGGAATAAAATATTCATTGTATAAGTATTGTTGCATTTAATTAACTAATTATAATATATATACCTATGTTTCAATTATATATAAAACATATAAAAATCTATTAAATTTATTTAATACTAGCTGTTGCACGCAACTTCGTATGCGTTAACTTTATAAAATATAGCCTACGTTAATACCTGATAACGTAACTATCTATAGGTGAATGAATTTTTCAAGTCGGTCCAGTAGTTTTGGAGCCTATTCAATTCAAACAAACAAACAAATTTTTCCTCTTTAATAATATTAGTATAAGTAATTTATGTATATTATTTTCATACTATTTTGCCTTGCTGATAATAATTGCTGACTCCCTGCCGGCGTCTGTATTTCCGAGCACATATAACCCTAATCTTTTCAAGGTTCGAGTGAATAGGCGTCTTCTGGGTGAGCTCGCTCCATCTTAGGCCTCATCCTTGCCACGTGGCTGGTTGTTGGCAATGAGCTAACCCATCTGTTATAAAAAAATTCAGATGTTTGTTCATCAATTAACAGTTTTTTTTAACAAAAACTAGTAGTCATAATAATAATTGTGATTATACCAAACTACCTAATTGAGGTGTTATCAGCATTGAAACAATTTTATTGAACTTACTAATCTACTAAACAACTGGAAAATGTTTTTGATAGCACAGTAATTATTTTCTTATCATTATAAAAATTTTTTAAAAAGGTCTATTTTATTCAGTTTAAATTTTTTTTTTAAATATTAAATCATATATTAGCTTCGTTCACATTGAAAAATTTTAAAATAAATACATAAGCAATATAACGTTTGACCTCTTGTGTGTTGTTGTGTCCTTTCTGGGATACAAGGGGATGCATGCAAAATTTCACGATGATCAGTTTTGTAGTTAAGATGTGAAAAGGTAACAGACAGACAGTTACTTTCACATTTATAATTTTAGCATTAGGGCCTCTTTCACCAGCTACAAGTAAAGTGTTGATTAGTTATTTTTAGAAATAATTTTATTTTTATTAAATTATGCACTTGGTTTAGTCGATAGGCGATATCCTTCGATAGGCAATTTTTTATTATTATTTTCTTTTTAATGTTTGGGACTTTTACCGTACAAAGGCTTAAAAGATAGTCTTTATTTTGAACCCGGGCGAAGCCGGGAGCATGTAACTTAAGTAATATTTTTAAAAAACTTGTCTACATGGTAATATCTCTGGTTTTTCATAAGATACAGAAAAATATATCGCGTAAACAATCTACAAACCAAAACCATATACTTACCTAGTCTTTGCATATATTAAAGAGATCTAAGAGATATTTTATCTAATCAATCGAATGCAAGATTACCTACTCAGGAACATCGGTCTGTACCTAAGTTATTAGAGAAAAAATTAAAATATTACCTGGGCAAACTGGTCGCGAATTTCTGTTCGCTCCTCCTCCGTCAATTTTGTATTATCTGCCATCATGTAACACGAGTAAATTGAAAAAAACAACGTTCACAACATATACAATGCCGCAATGGTAAGATGCCGTATTGTAAATCGTAACTAATAGACACAGAAATCGTTTCTTATTCACTTCTCACTTACACTAAATTATATGTTAATATAAAAATAGAAAAGGAATATAAAATCACAGCACGATATATTTTTTTTTTAGTAAAGACAACGCAAAATGCGCACGGTATAAATAATTACATCCAATCCAACCAACTGCACTGCAAGGGAACCTGGCAGAACGTGAAGCGCGTACTTGACGGGTACGTCATCACTCATCCATTCAATGAGCAGTGTGACCAGCTTGAAAATGAAGATCTTCCTAGTTTCGGCTGCAAACTGGGAAACTATCAAATAGTGCCAAACTCTACTGAAAAAAATGGCAAAACAAAAACATTGCTAAAGGAAACCGCCCTAACACCGCCCATCTTTCATACATCGCGGGGCCCAAAATTTGGTGACCCGTTACAAGTTCTAAATTAGTAAATATCATTTGCTACATCAGGATTTATTCTACCTTAGGACAGTTTTATGACAGTTGTATAATCAAGATATATGGATTCAAAACTATAGTTAGGTTATGTTAGAGATTGTGTTAATTTAACACAGCGATTTTTTAAAATACTACGCAACAAATACTACGCCGCATTCGGCGTACCCGAGCCAGTCACACTGCAAGCTGTCTGTGATGTGTACATGCCGAAGGTTTTATTAAATTTTGGGCATAATAAAATGCCAGTTTGCGTAGTGAAACTGTGTAAAAATATAATGGAACTGTGTAAAAAGTGATAAAAAGTGACGATATTTTACACACACTACAATAAAAAGTTGCCGTTTTCACGGAACTATTATTTTTGTATAGCGCTCTATCTAGTCGAGCGCAGCGAGACTAATCAATCATCTATGATTACAACGTACTCAACGACGGATTTCAAGATCTCGATACAAAACTCAACATTTAAAAAAGTTCTGTATTTACCGAAACTACAAAATAGTTTTTTTTTGCACCCTTTACTTTCTCTGCAGCATCTTGGGCCCAAAAGCCCAAAATCTTCTGTATTAAATATTGTTAAAAGTTTGTTTTCATTGATTCAATACTGACATACTTTACTAAACGTCAATTGTATCTACCATAGGTATGGAGGGTAGAGGTATCCTTAAGATAAATTATGAGGACAGTCCTGCCAAAAAAGCAGGAAACCGGAAAGTGCCACATATGGTCACACTGTCAATGAGGCACGCAATCAGGCTGCGTGGGGGTGCAAGTAGCAAAGAGTGTTGCCAAGTTAAAAAATAATTCTTAATCCTTCAAAAAAATTGCCTATTGTAGGATTTGATACATTCTAAATTTTTTTAAATAAGGTTTAATTTAATAAGAACCTCCGATATCTTAAAAAAAAATCAATTAAGTTAAAATGACATAAAAACTTATCTCTGTTAGTGACATCTGTTAGTGAAATGAAAAAATAATTGTACTTTTATGTTCATTATCTAATTCTAATGCTTCTACTTGACACTAGATGGCAAAACAATTTCTAACATTCATGACTATTTTAATGCATTAATGCATTAATGCATTAGAGTTTTAATGCAGTGTTTATAAACATTTTATCAGAAAATAATACGAAATAAATATGTGCAATTCAACTCTCTCTCAAGAACAATGTTTTTTCCTATACTTACAAAAAATATGATGATAATAATTTACGTAATATGATTATGAACATAAACTAAATCTAATTTTCAAAATTATGATGCGATCTTCAAAAATAATTTGTGTTTCAAATGAGGTGTTGACGTGAATTTGTCTTTAAATTTGTTTCCACAGTGGGAGGCGGTTCAGAAAACTGGTGATAACAAAATTTCAGTGATGCTGTAGCTCTATGTGTGTCTAATATCTATCAGCTACATACATCCAAAATGTGAACACATTACTCGATAGCTAAAAAGTAAAGGGTCATAGAATTTTCGGCACACATGGTATATTTGAATTCTTCAGATATATAATTACAGCAAAAGAATATAAGTATATATACATATAATACGCTTAAAGAAAATATTACTCATAACGTAACGTTTTACATACACGTAGTCATGTAAAACACACGGTCGTGTAAACGACACAGCCACACCCTTTTTTTTCACATATATTGTAGGTATAGTATTTTATGATGTGTATTAAATATAAAGAGAATCCAAGTAAAGTCTCAACTGTAAAAATCAAATAAATTAAAAACAAATAAAAAGTTCCTTTTGACAAATATAGAATAAATATTAAATTTAATTTTTTTAACCAAATGTTTTAGAACCCACAACTAAAGTTTATAGTTAATTCGGAAAGATTCCGCTAGAGGCGTTTCAGGCGCTGGCAGCTATATAAAAGCGATGCGCGCGTCGACTGCTTCATTCATTCCTGATTCATTCGGTTCAGTTCAGCTTCAGCTTCAGTTGCTATTCGAAATTAGAATTCGAACAACTTGATCGTGTCTATATACATTGCATCAATTACAAAAATAATGGCGTGTTCATCATCATCTGGATCACAATTTCCATTATTTTTAGACGGTGAAATGGCCCATCCTCAAGTAGCCGGTCAAGCTCCGGCTCAGCATTTCGCTTTGGGTTTTGCTCCGGAACGCCATATATCCCTTTCTGCTCCTCCTCCGCATCTGCTGACTGCGAGGAATTATTACTGGCAGTGTCGTCACCTGGCTGCTCCCGCCAGGGACTTCGGCTCCATCATAAAAATGAACCAGGCAAAGTTCCAGATTAATTTGGACATGCAACACTTCGCTCCCGACGAGATTTCTGTGAAAACTGCTGATGGCTTCATAATTGTCGAAGGCAAGCACGAAGAGAAAGAAGATGTACACGGGTACGTGTCGCGCCAGTTTACTCGACGCTTCGTGCTTCCTGAAGGATGTGTCCCGGAGTCCGTGGAATCGAAGCTTTCTTCCGACGGTGTGCTGACCATAATCGCACCCAAAGCGGCCCCGCCGGCAGGCGAAGGTGAACGGAACGTCCCTATAACCCAAACGGGACCTGTCCGTAAAGAAATAAGGGAACACCACGCCGACGGCGATAACCTCTTTTTGTAATACGATTGATATTTTTTTTTACTTTTTCCATTTTTACTATATTCATTCCTTTGTGTTCAGTTGAGACTGATTAACTTTATACGCATTAATAAATTGATTTAAATTTAATTTGTTTTTTATTTCATTTTATTCATTGTTCAGAATATTCTAAGAATTCGTGGCCATTAAAGCTCAGCGCAAACGCAAAGCTAAGATAGTTCATTACCTGGACACTTTTTATCCTGGATAAATGTTAGGTTCCAATGGGATCATGGTGGGCAAGTCGCGGGCACAGATAGTACTTTACTTAGTAAATATACCTACTTAAGTATAACAATATGAACTTAGGACAGTAGGACGCATAAGGCCGGATTCTTAAAAGAACGGAAATATTTCCATAGAAATAGCATCAGCTTTCTCATGAAAGAACTAAGGGGACAGCGGTGCCTGTATACCTACCACTTCAAGAGATGTACCGGGTAAGAAAGGTTTTTTTTGTATATTAAGTATCCCATTAATATCCATTAGCAATAAAATCGCAAATGGAAAAGACGGCGTTAGTTTAGTTGATAATGTTTCAGTCTAAAAATGCTTAAAGTAGATAGGTACTTTTGAAAAGACCACACTATAGCCTATTTCAATTGTTATTCGACAGATGCGTAATATGCTAATATGGTACCTACGGTACAAATATACCTACTTTTTTTTAATATTTTTTTTTGTAAATTTTTGTTCTCTTGTAAAAAACCTTTTGTATTTTTGTATTTTTGTTACGTTAAAACTCAAAACTACTAGACAAATTTTAAAAATTCTTTCACCTATTTAGACCTATAGAAAGCTATATTAAAGCTATTAGCGAGTAACGGGCTATATTTTTTAAAGTTACGCGGACGAAGTCGCGTGCAACAGCAGGTAGGTACTTAAACAAAAGGTCTATTTTTAGAATTCTAAGAAACAAAGTCTACTAAGTAGTATATTGGGAGTAGGTACTCCTAAAACAGTCGATGTAGACTTTCTTTGTTCTCTCATCGCGTCCGTTGGCACGCCGGGTCACACGCAGGCAGTAATCTGAAACTATGAGACCCAGTGGCCAGTGGCTTGTTCTTAAAACTACGATCAGCACTTTATGCATCCGTTCGTGCAATCAACACAAAGTTGCACAATTATAATTTAGTAATGGAAAGATAGTAGGTACATACCTACTCATTATCATCTCATAATATTTTCTCAGGTTATATTTAAACACTAGCTAGTGCTCGCGACTTCGTCCGCGTGGAATAGTTATTTTGGGAATCATTTGTGTATCTCGAACGGTTTTCGCAGCGCACGCAACGGAAGCCCTCAGATGAATAATTTTCCCTGTTTTTTTTTTCCACATTTTCGACTGTTTTTTCGCTTCTATTAGTCGCAACGTGATGTTATATAGCCTTCCTCGATAAATGATCTATACAACACAAAAATAATTTTTCAATTCGAACCAGTAGTTCCTGAGATTAGCGCGTTCAAACAAACAAACAAACTCTTCAGCTTTATAATATTAGTATAGATAATTCGATATGTTCAGTCCTTTGTTCTTGTGTCGCCCACACACAGGTAGCTTATTCCTATAACTAAGAGTCAGCAATTATGCACTCGCTCGTATGATTCTTAGGAATGTATCATAAGTAGGTACTTGATGAATACTACATAGATAATAAGCTACTTCTACTTACTTACTTACATTTAATTATATTTTTTAAAATTTCTTTCTAATGGGGTCAATGGAGGGCACGCACTGCTTAACAATTTTGTAAGCAGTAACCCAAGCCAAAAATTACATTATTTTCGTGCGAACATTCAGAAATGGACAGCCTACTTATTATTTTAAAAAGAGTAAACAGGCGACATTTTATTTTTAATTTAATTTAATTTATTTTATTTTATTTATTTCATTTTATTTTAATTTTAATAGGTTAAGTTAACTAAGTACTTGGTATCAAAGTGGACCGTCAGCCTGTCTGTCGACCTTAGCATGAAAAAACCCCTTTACCCCTTTAAACCTAGATTAAGACTTTGGTGTATCAGAAAACTTTATAAGCTTCCCAAACAATACGGAAATAATTTAACGTAAACTTAGGTATATTTTCAAACATCAGCTTGAATTGGCTACTTGCAGCTTTAATTGTGTTGTAGGCGACTGTAAGCCACATTTTTTTTTTTTTTATTAACATTAAAAAAATGTGCTCGCGTCGCGAAGCACACTGAGCGATAATTCTGTGCTTGGGGCACATCCACACCAACCGAACATATTTTGGCTCGCGAGGTTGCCTTGCTTTTGTGGTCACACCGAGACCACCGAGACCTTTTTCATACACGCACGTATAAATTCCAACAAGTACATAATTTGACCTCTATGCGTGTTACCATACCATAGATAGAGTAAATAGTAAATAGTACTTGTTTTATCTATATTATTATAAAGCTGAAGAGTTTGTTTGTTTGTTTCAACGCGCTAATCTCAGGAACTACTGGTTCGAATTGAAAAATTCTTTTTGTGTTGGATAGATCATTTATCGAGGAAGGCTTTAGGCTATATAACATCACGTTGCGACTAATAGGAGCGAAGAAACAGTCGAAAATGTGGAAAAAAAACGGGGAAAATTATTCATCTTTGAGGGCTTCCGTTGCGTGCGCTGCGAAAACCGTTCGAGATACCCAAGTGATTCCCAAAATAACTATTCCACGCGGACGAATTCGCGAGCATCAGCTAGTTACCAATAATACGTCACCAATATTAATATTATAAAGCTGAAGAGTTTGTTTGTTTGTTTCAACGCGCTAATCTCAGGAACTACTGGTTCGAATTGAAAAATTCTTTTTGTGTTGGATAGATCATTTATCGAGGAAGGCTTTAGGCTATATAACATCACGTTGCGACTAATAGGAGCGAAGAAACAGTCGAAAATGTGGAAAAAACGGGGAAAATTATTCGTCTTTGAGGGCTTCCGTTGCGTGCGCTGCGAAAACCGTTCGAGATACCCAAGTGATTCCCAAAATAACTATTCCACGCGGACGAATTCGCGAGCATCAGCTAGTTACCAATATTACGTCACCGCGGTCGCCCTCTGTCCTATTACAAATCTTTCAACAAAGTATCACGTAGTGATTATATGTATTTTGCTCTTAAATCGATCATATTGTAATACGTAAGCAAAGTGGGTTCTTAGAAGCTATGATTTCATCTGCTAAACAAATTCACCATTGATTGCTACTTGATATTGCTAACTTTACATTAAATAAACTTGGGTTCTCAGAAGCTATTGTTTTGACTACGACATAAATTCGTTAATAATTTTACAATGTACCTATCGCATACAAGGAAATTTATCACATTTTACATAACTCATAGTCATTTTATTATGCGTAAATTGTTATTTTCTACAAATCATATGAACATTGAAACATTGTTTTATTTTTGGGATTTGGGTTGATTCTTGGAATACCTACTACTTACTTAGGTAAGTATATAGATACCTACCTACTTTTAAACTTAATTCATGCTGAATTAACAGGATTTTTAATTGGTCGTGATACATGATTATAATACTAAGTAATGGGCTTACTGCCAATGCTTTTTTTTAGTAGATATAATAAATAATTATCTATTCAAGCTATTACCCGCGACTTTGTCTGCATTACTTTTACTATTTTTTTAATTTTTGTACTAGCGTCCCGTTCCCGGCTTAGACATATTATATCTGTCCGCGTACCTACCCAACTTTATAAAATATAGCCTATGTTACTCCCTGATAACATAGCTTCACAAACAGTGAAAGAATTTTTCAAATCGGTCCAGTAGTTTCGGAGCCTATTCAATTCAAACAAATAATCAAATTTTTCCTCTTTATAATATTATATGCACACTGAAAAAAAAAAAAAAAAAAAGAACCGACCGGCGCCGTCGTAGTGTTTATATTTGGCGCCGTCACCCTGTAACGTATTGTATGAAATAAGCGCCATCTACCCATATCTGCCATACGAAGGTTTAAACTTAATTTTATCAATAGTTTGCTAAGATGTTAACAGATGGCGATAAAGTGTATGATGTATGAAAACCATAGCGGTAATGTTCCATTGTTCCATACGGTTCCATATACTTAATAGTTTTCTTCAGACGTTGCATTTTGCATTGCTCTTTGACATTATGATCATCTGTATTCTGTCAATGTCATCCATCTGTGTGACTGCAATTGTGCATGTGCATTGTGCATTGAGGTCATAGAGTAACTTATAATATATACGGAATTGAGGTGCATAGCATTGCATATTTTATTTATTATTTCACGATTTCACGTGCAAATATTTTAATTGTTACATCGCAACATCGATGCATCGCATTAAAGTTCGCTGATTAAATTAAATTAATTCACTGTGTTATATAGTGAAGTTTGAGTATATAGAAAAATAGATTTCTGGAAAAGCCAGATCGACCCATTATTACAAATTTCTATCATTCACCATGGAGGGGAAACCTAGTGGATCAGGTAAATGTACATATAAGTTTTTATTTTTTTATTTTATTCACATTCCACACAGCTCCATCTAGTTCCAAAGTAAGCAACTTAATACTTGTATTATGGATACCAGATAGCTGATATACTACATACATAACTTTTTTTTTGTAATATTATAAATACAAAACATCCATGACTCGGGTACAAAGGTAAATGTTATCACATAAACATTTGCCCCTAGCTGGATTCGAACCAGCGACCGTTTGGTTAACAGCTAGGGTTACTAGCCACTAGACCAAACGTGTCGTCAAGTATATCATATAATATTTATTTTATCATTTATTTATTTAAGTACTTATTTATTTATTTAAATAAATAAATCATGGTAGGTACATATCATTAATGTTAAGCAAGGAATATAGTACTCTCTAAAGTTAAGTATTTATTTATGGGGAAATCTTTAGATTCGCGTGGAAAGCTTTTTAGGGTATTTGTAGGCTAAATTAGTTAGGAAGAAAATCAGTCTACAATTAATTTAACACAACACATGTTTTCAGTACAATAATAAATCTTCACTGTTTACATACGTGTTTACAGTTTAACATTCAACCACAGAGCCAATGAACCAATAAGTATATGAAGTCATAAGGGAGGACATTTCCAGTATAAACAACTCTTGTAACCTGTGATATGTTAAAAAGACGTCTTTTTAACATATCACTGCTTGTAACACATTTTGTAATAAATGCACAGTAGTTTTGCTACAACAAGTATTCCGGGTGCGCTCGCTCTGCTGCGCTCCGCTCACATTTATTTTCATAAACATTCCTGAACCTTGACCTATTTGTTTCCAGTACAAATAAGTCTTGTAACACATTTTGTAATAAGTGCACAGTCGTTACTCGTTTTGCTACAACCAGTATTCCGGGTGCGCTAAGCAAAGTTAGGTTATGTTCTAAAATCTTTATTAAATTAATTGTAGACTGATTTTCTCACCATAAAAATTATATTTTTATAAAACTAACATGCATTCCTAATTAATTTAGCCTTCAAATACCCTAAAAGTTTCCACACGATTCTAAAGCCAACCCCAACACGTCAATATTTCTCATGTCGAGAAATGAGTTATAACAAAACTTACCCACAGGTTCGGATTGCCTACTTCGTGCAAAATATTTAAAAATATTAAAGAGCGAATTAATTTATTACGTCCCTTGGGGTAGATACAATTATTATTTTGTTATTTTTTTTATTTTTAACGGCTAAACGGATTTGGATGAAATTTGCCCGCACAGACACAGATAATTTATTACCTGGATTAATTATATAGGATATTTTTTATCCTGTAAAAATTTTAGGTTTTCGAGGCATAGTCTTAAAATATAAATATTGGGCGCCACTGTCAAAAGATGTCAGATATTTTCTCTGTTATCATGTTTCAATGCGGACGCTAATTAAGTTAGTATTAAATGAATAAATAAATTTATTAACGATTTTTATTAAATCGGCTGTAGCGTCTAGCTAGACTCTACACTGGCGGTGTATATTAAAGATTAGATAAACCAAGCATAATGAAATTTGCAAGGAAATAGTGAATCGTAATTTAGTCTTTAAACTTTTTGTTTCTTTTTTTCAGGGTGGCCCACTGATACACCAACCATTGACTTTAGCACCATCCAAGTACCACCGACCAATATTCTAATGATTAGAAGACCGCGAACGGAAGACAATCCATGCATATTTCATGAAACGTATATAACAAATCCTGAAAAGCTTGAATTGATGCGAAAGAACAATCCAATGCTGGTGAATGCTCTTTTGAGCGGAGCAGATACCTTTGAATCCGTACTGCAGGAACAAGTGTCCGAGAGATTTGTCCGTCAACAACAACTTTCGAAGATGGCAAAAGCTGATACAGAAGCTCAACGATTGATTGCGGAACAGATAAAACAGAAAAATATCGATGCGAACATGAGAGCTGCCATGGAATACAGTCCAGAGACTTTTGGTACTGTTGTCATGTTGTTCATCAATTGTTTTGTTAATGGGTACCCAGTGAAAGCGTTTGTTGATTCTGGGGCTCAAACGACAATTATTTCTACAGACTGTGCAAAAAGGTGCAATATTATGCACTTAGTAGACACTAAGTGGTGTGGAATAGCAAAAGGTGTAGGCGTACAGAAGATCATAGGTCGCATTCACATGGCGCAGTTGAGAATTGAACAGGACTTTTTTAATACGTCTTTTTGTGTTCTCGAAGACCAACCTTCAGACGTGATTTTGGGTTTGGACATTCTTAGGCGGTATCAGTGTAGTATAAATTTGGTTAAAAATGTATTGGCAATTGGCACGACAGGCACAGAAACAAATTTCTTGCCGGAGTCGGATCTCCCAGAATTCGCTAGATTGTCTCTAAAATCATCTGAACCGAAACTAATGAAGCGCTCTAACGACCAATAGGCAGAGGAGTGTTTTAAACAAACTTTAAGGGTAAATAAGTTAACACGAATATAATAATAAATACATGTACACTGTGTTGTGGAAATTGGACGCAGCCGAGTCTGTCTCTGATCTGCTTTAAATTTTCTTGTAATATGTTTTTTTTTTTTTAATTTATAAATTACATTACAAATTGGCACGAATTTACATGACGTTGGCAATGTATATATTTTTAAAAACTGAGAAATTTGATAAAAAATTGTCTAACTGCAGTTGCCTTATTCTTAGCACTAACACACAAATAAATTTTATAAAAAAAAAATTCAGCTATTACCGGAAAAATATGTCACGTCAAGTCCAGTTTGCGATACCATTTCCACAACAAACTGTGTACACTTAACATTTATTGATTTTTCTAAGTAACATTACATTAATTATAAGGTAAAAGTAAAATAAATTAAATAAAATATGGTGTAAACTTTAACAAATGCTATAACGTAAAATTCAAAAACTTAAAACAGGAAACGGAAAGTAAAAACACTTTAAATTCACTTAAAATCCTTACTTCGAATCAATTTTTGGGGCGTCGTCTTTAATGTCCTTTCTTACTGGTCCGGTGTGAGTTATGGGTACGTGTCTTTCGCCTTTTACGGCATCCACTTTTCTCGGTGCAGCAACAGTCAAAACGCCATCCGAAGACAATCTAGACTCGACCGCATCAGGATTACTGTCCGCGGGAAGTTTAAACCTTCTGATGAACTGTCTAGAAATGTATCCGTGTTCGTCTTTCTTCTCTTCATGTTTCCCCTCAATCACAATATATCCGTCAGCAGTTTTAACTGAGATTTCGTCCGGTGTGAAGTGTTGCACATCGACGTTGACTTGCCATTTGTCCTTGTCCACTTTTATGGAGGATCCGACGTCATTTTGCCACCAATTTCTGAAACGTGGGGCCACCGGAGATGCGACGGCTGTTAATAAGTCGTCTGGAGACAATGCAAGGCCGAAATTTTGGTCTAGTAAACGCCTCGGCCATTGAGGCAGGTCGTAATCGAAGAAATACGGTAACAGAGACATAATTATCTCTACACTTGTTCGCGTTCGCGGTCAATTTCAGTATGGGAGGCGGCGCGGTAATGTGCCTTTTATATACTGGCAAGAGTCGGAGCGTATTTCGATCGCTCCTAGAATATTCTCGCTAGGTTTAATGTTTTTATTTACGTTAAGGAAGTTCAACGACCACACCACCGGTGTGATAATTGCGTATTAAGTCATTAGTAATGTAGGTAATTAATATAGTTAGGTTAATATCTAGATAAACATGTTTTTTTATTATTAATAAAGAGTTCCTATTAAATTGTTGTTTTTATTTACAACTCGCTGACCCGGTGAACTTGGTATTGCCCTGAATGTGTGAGAAAATGAATTTCACAACTTTTTTTTGTCTAAAATTTCCGTTGTTATAAAAAGTATTCCGCTATTCGGGGCGGTGACAAATTCAACAAATCTAAAATAATAATAGGTTTTTTTAATGTTAAAGCCGGTAGACAGGCTGACGGTCCACTGACGGTCCACGGACACTAGATGGCTAATACCGTCGCCTATAACACAAGCAACGCTACAGGTGCTAAACATGCGCTGCCGAAAAGAGTAGGATTAAGGACGAGGGATTGGAAAGGGATAAGATAAAGGGGTCTGGCATCCCTTACTCACTCACTGAAATACAAAAGCGCATGTAAGTACTATTACAAGGTGGTCTTTCTGTAAGGTGGTGGTTTCTGCCACCAGAAGGGTTCATTCTTTGCCCGTGGTCCTACTGTGCTGTGTAGTCCTACTGCTCAAATCATTGCGAAACGAAGTGTGCCCTGGCACTACTTTAAAGTATTTTACTAATTGGTCTGTTGTTTTTTTTTACTTCAGATTAATCGTAATTTGCTATCCTACTTACTTACTTAGGGTTCAGTCAGAAATACAAATAAAATTACTAAGAAAAATTACGGAGAATTTTATAGCAAATTGAAAATATAAAAAGAGCCTATGAAATCATTTAAAAACGTCTCTATGTTTTTGGGATCTGCACATTTTGCGATATGCACATTTTGCGATCTGCACGTTTTGCGTAGCTTGGACATTTTGCGACTTGCACATTATGCTATGTAACCTGTCAAACATTTATATGTGAGTGTTTGTTTGCAGTACTGATTACAGATAAAAGAAGCGTCATAATGCCGGCAGATAGAGTTTTCGAGAATTTATTTGCAATGGCCGAGTAATTTTGAGGCCACATTGACTCTGCACTTTGTTTTTTTCCCACAAAGTATGCAAACGCTTATACCTACATATTACCAGAAGAATCATATAGGTATACCTAATTCTTTATGATTTTTAACTTGCAACCTGCCCCGATTTCGCATGGATTTCAAGTTACCCGACTAAATTTTTTTTAATGGTTCATTCAAATCATTCAAATCTTGAATGACAGACCTAGAGATAATAGGTAGGCGTATGAAATATATCCTCATTTAGAGTTAGGCTTCTAATATTTACCAATACTAAAATACATTGGAAACCTTTGAATGTGATTCCAGGATTATCTGGAAAAGATTTTTAGGGGATAAGACTAGACCACAACAACTTAGTATGTTTGTAAGTTACAATTCTAGCAATGGGTTTACAATATGTCGGATGCGATATGTACCTAAACAGACATATACCCATTACGTAACCCGGGACTTTCTATTCAGCCCAAACATAGTCTTTGGCCCAAACACGATATCTGCTGTAAGTTACTAAGGAGTTGGATATCCCGCAGACTAAAGTCTAAGGCATCTAAGACTAAGTAGTCTATTGGGGAGAAATTAAGATAAAATATTTATTAAAACCAACTTTTATTCAAGGTTTTTTTTCATCCTTTTTGTTAACGCCATATTGAGCACACGGATCAGGTTTGCTTTCTGGTTTTATTAGTGACGTGTCGTCATCGCCTTTACTCGGTCCCGAATATTTTATGGTAAGTAATTTTTCACACGGTAAATTGACTCCGCACGTTTTCCTTTTCGCTGTTATTGTTAATTTACCGTCTTCTGAGAGCGTGGTTTCCATGTGTTCCGGATCGCAACCGTCTGGTAATTTGAACTTTCTCACGAATCTCCTCAACAGGTAACCACGGTTTGTTGGCCTCTCCTGTTTCCCTTCTATAACCACATACTCTGGCCTTGCTTTAACACGTATCTCATCTTTGTCGAACTGACGAACGTCTATAGTCAATTGAAACCTGTCCTTGCTAACCTTCAAAGTAGGTCTGATACCGCGAATCAATTTTAAAGAGTTCACCTTCGGACAGAGACATCTTCTCAATAAAGGATTCAGTAACATTTATGATTTTTATGTACAATATTATATTTGCATTTGATAAATTTAATAATACTATTAAAAATATATTTATAGTAAAAATATGTCAAAAATTGGGTGACATACCTACTTTGATTGAAGTAAAAACATGCTTGATTTTGATTGATTGATTAAACGTATTTGAGTAACATTATTTGACATAATTATCGTTTTTATTTAATAGTTTCATTCAAATTTATTTAAAGGAGGATTTATTAGTTGTAAATTAAACATTTGCATTGTTAAATGCATTTAAATTAATTTAAAGTAAATTCAATAAGATTAGGACTAAAGCAATGGTAATGCAAATGTGAAACTTTGCATAACCATTGCTGTCACTACGAAATTATCAAGCCGTACATAAAAAAGTAAAGCAGATTGATTATTAATTAATATGTTTTACACGGACTTCTATTTTCAACGACTTGTAGTTGTTTTTAAATTTTGCCGCGAAAGCTTTCTGATTGCTTCGCGCGTCACCGTCACAGAGCAGCGACATCTAGTGTCTAGTAGGAAAAATTCGACAGTAACTATGAGAACATTCTCGAACTGAAAAGATTATTCAAGATGACATTTATGAAGGTCGAAATACCGGCCGGCAAGTAAAATGTAAACAATGTTATGTAGGTATTTATTTGTATGTATGTATGTATGAATGTATGTCTGCAAGCATTGCTATGATAAAGAGTATTTTTCGTATTGATTTGATAATGAATAAGTACTTACTTATGACATATACCATAGCATATACTTACTTATACCTACGTCTGAGTTAAAGTCGTATCGGTCGATGGTTATTATGGTTATTAATTATTATAATATTTTAGAGCTAACGAATTGTAAGGTACCTATATACACATACTCAAACAATTATTACATTTAATTTCAAGTACATAATTGAACTTTACAATGTTATTTACTTATGTAATAAAATATTTCAATAACATAAAAACAGCAAAGACTATAAGTATAATTGGGAGTATAGACACGGCGTAGCCCACAAAAAATGGTAGTAGTAAAATTCGTCCACTCGAGCCGAAGTGGACGAATTCGCACATAGTCGCTCGCCAGTCGTAAGCTAGTCAATATCGTTGTGCAGTATACATTGATGCGTTAGTACAGAAGACTTTTAACTAGTTTCTTTTTACAAAAGCAATATTCATTTGGAATTGCGTGTCAATCTCTCAGTAAGTTCGTAAGTATGATTTTAATACTACCACAGATTTCGGGGCTTTTTGCTTACTACGCCTCATCTATAGTTTAGATCAATGAAAAACAGCTGGCCTGGCGCCAATAATATTTACTTAAATAATAAAGATATTCTAGTTGCAACAGATGGCGCTGAACAAGTTTTTATTATGTCCAAGGTATAAATAAAATAATTATAATATATAAAAAATACAATTAAGTAGTTTGATGACATTCTTGACAAATGAAATTAAAAAAAATTATAGATACCTATATGCAGAAGATTACCTACATAACTTTGCTTTGTAAATAGTTTAGGTAGTTTGTTAGGTACCTAAAAAATAACATTTAAAAAAATAAGCAAGTAAACCATTGGTTTTATTTAACCACATACTTATTTATTTACATAAAGCATTAAAGTAATAATAGTTCTTAAAATTATCTACCTACATAATTATTTTTTTTTATCTTGTTTACCTTTAAATCAGTGTAGATTTAGTATCCGCTCTTAATTTTTATTTTTTTAAATATTATTTAGTAGATATTGTGTTTATGCATTGCATACCCTATTACTGCATCTAACTGATTGCATGCTCCTTTTAGGTATACCTACTTCTGACTGTTTCTCCGCTAAATTCTTCGAAATTATCCAACGGAATTTTGATACGGTTTTCACTAATGGAAAAAGCGATAAACTTGGAAGGTTTGTGTAGGTAGATATACAATTTGCAGAAAAAAATTGGATCTTCGATACTTGAACATGTTGAACTGTTAGCAATGGGTAGTAGGCAATGATATTATAATATAAAACGAGTTTTTAATTATATTTATATTTGATTTTTTAAGTATATTATATAATATAATATACTTAAAAAATCATTGGTAGTAGGTAAGTACTATATAATTTACTTATAGGTATGCTGTTTTGATTTTTTTTGCAATAAATTGGAAGTACCTAAGTAGTACATACTAAGTATACCTATCTATAAAATCTACTAATTTAAAATCGTATTTCAACGAACGTAGGTACAGCCAAAACTACTATTGATGTCAAGATGCAGCTATATATTATTTCTTGATTTCTTGCATAGGGGGAGGGAGAGGGAGGGTCGCTAGTTACAATAAATTAGTCTAACAAAATAATTCAAATATAAATTTGAAGTCACTTTGAAGTAGGTACTTTTTATTTTCATTTTTATAATTCTATTGTAGGCAAATCGTAGGCCACAAATATATCGTAGTCCGTTGTGCCATTTTTTGTGTTAAAATGGTTAAAACGAACGGCCACTGTTTCAACAAAAATGTTGTATTAAAATAAAAAAATAATGCAATAGGTATTTAAGATTTTAATAAGTACCCCCCTACCACCCGCTACATAGGTAGCTTAAAAATTAATATAAGTATCTATACCTACATCGATTATAACAATTTTTATAATCAACTTACCAACTTAGGTAGCTACATCGATGGGTAGCTATTATTAGCTACCTACCTACCTATTATTAGGTTTCATATTTATTTATGCTTGATTGGTTACCAATTGGAAGCAAAGATTGCTTTGCATGGTAACCAATCAAGCCTGCCGGCAGGCTGTCGGCAGTAAACTATCAAGTACAGTGTAGAAGGTGGATCGCCTTTTAACACAAGCAACACGTCAATTCTTAGCGAAATGATAACAAATTAGACAAGGAAATTGGCTCTGACATCCCTTAATCACTCACTGAAAGACAACAGCAGACGTGCTGTTACTCCATGGTGATCTTCTGCAAAGGCCTTCAGAAGTTTCGTGAAAGTTTTCGATTAATCGACGAAAATTGGCCTTGAGAGTACAGTATCTACTTTGTTCGAAACGCTACTCATTGTCAGGTATTCTCAACTTGGGGCCCTACTTATTTTTCAAAGGTTAGTCAAGGTGACTGTCCGCTTTATTGATAGGTAGCACACTATGGGTGCTGAAGTACGCTGTTGACCTGAGGATAAGGTAAAAGGAAAGTAAGCTTTAGCAGTCCTTAGAAAAACAACAGCAAAAATACTGTTATTTCGCTATGGTATTCGAAAAGAGGGTGGCTACTGAAGCCAGACGGGCTGCCCAAATAAATGCGAAATAGTGGCCTACCATTATTTGCAAAATGTTCTAGGAGCAATGTATAATATTAATTCATAAAGATGAAGCATATAATAAAATTGTCACAGTGAAAACAGGTACTATGACAGACAATGAGTCTTAATTTAATAATAGTTTAAATATTACTGAGATCAAACTAATAAAGAATATTTTTAAAGCGGTTTAACATACCTGATAAAAGAGTAACATAGAATACTATATTTTAAAAACAATCTTAAAGTATTGAATGTGTGGTTAAAACAGAATCTGCTAACTATTAATGCAATTCTCGACTACGTTTACTTTAAAATGTATTTTATAAAGTCAATAAAACCAATTTTTCCTTTTTTATTTTATTTTACACTAGCTGTTGCATGCGATTTCGTCCGCGTAACGTTTATAAAATATAGCCTATGTTTCTCGCTGATAATATGGCTTCCCAACAGTGAAAGAATTTTTCAAATCGTTCCAGTACTTTCGAGGCCTATTTTCACTGCAAACAAACAAACAAACAAATCTTTTAGTTTTAGTTATCAAACAATCAATCAATCAAGTTTTAGTATAAAATTAGTATAGAAGAACATTAGCACAAAGAAAATAAGTTGATAATGTTAAATGTTTAGCGACCCGCCTTTCGAGAGGTTTAGAACATCTGATCTATCAATTGTGTTCGAGTATTTTCTACTCGGTGCTAGATGGCGCGCCGCTTAGTATAAAAGGCGGTGCATTGGCGGGAGTCGCTATCATTTGAACACATTCGCGCTACTTGAATCATCAAGTGAAGTTAACTTTTCTCTCGAACAACATGTTTCCAATGCTACCATTTCTCTTCGACGATGGGTACAACTACAGATACCCACAGCGGCGCCTTCAACAACAACATTTCGGCCTGGGCCTCAGTCCGGACGACCTGCTGGTAGTCAGCCCTTCGCTCAGCAGGGAATACTACAGGCCGTGGCGTCACATGGCTGCTGCTGCCAAGGACATGGGATCCAGCATCAAAAGCGACAAGGACCAGTACCAGATCAACTTGGATGTCCAGCACTTCGCACCGGAAGAGATCAATGTGAAGGCGGTAGACGGCTATGTCATTGTTGAGGGTAAACATGAAGAAAAGCAGGATGAACATGGTTATATTTCCCGCCAGTTTATGAGGAAGTACGCTATGCCCGAAGGGACTACGTCGGATACTGTGACTTCAAAGTTGTCTTCTGACGGAGTTTTGTCTATTACAATGCCAAAGAAGGTTCCAGAAGCCGTTAAGGGTGAAAGAAAAGTACCCATTGCACAGACCGGTCCAGTACGCAAGGAAATAAAAGACAAAAAAGAGGATGCAGAGAAAATGGAAAAGTGAAGAGAAAAAATTTTTTTCAAATTTTTTTTTTAAATAATTATGTAAGGTAATTTTTTTTTACGAACGGCTGTGCCACTGTGTAAAAAGACTGATTACTTAATTTCATTTGTCAATAAAATGTCTTCTTAAAGTTAAAAGTTGTTTTCTTTTTATAACTATTTTATAGATTAGAATTAGACCAATTTGTTAGGTATATACAAAAAAAATTCTAAATTCTAAATAGGAATGAAATATACTTTTTTTATAGGTATGTTGTGGGGGTTTCTAAATGCCTTTTCATTTCATAATATGTAATATGAAAAGTATTGCCTAATTGAATTGATATTAATTACTTACATTTTTTTAAATTTTTAAACATGAAAATGAACTATAATTTTTTTAACATAAGTAATTTTTATCTATAAAATTACTATTTTCTCACAATTAAACCTACATTTTATCATCCAGTAAAGAGTTTTTAAATAAAAATAGACAACATTTTTCTATACTACCTACTACTTATTATGAATATATATAAAATTCTCGTGTCGCGGTGTTTGTTGCCAAACTCCCCTGAAACGGCTGGACTGGACCGATTTTGATGAAATTTTGTGTGCTTATCGGGTAGGTCTGAGAATCGGCCCACATCTATTTTTCATACCCCTAAATGTTAAGGGTGGTTGACCCCAATTTTTTTTAATTTTTTTGCAAAACAACGTTTGTCGGGTCAGCTAGTTATTTTATATATTATGTATGTATAAACTAACTACCCGCTCATTTTTTCCATGATACCCTATCATAATCTGGAATTTATTATGGCCTACATTCCAAATTATAAAGTACCTATGTAATTTATCCTTTTTGTTATCGACATCCTGTGGGTATAATTGGGTAATATTAATAATTAAATTTTTTTTCCAAAATATACCCACATTTAATTTGAAGTTTAGTCAAGAGTTCATAATAAAATTTGTACCTACCTACATCATTCGTTTAAAAAAAATATTAATAGTTAAAATAATAGGTATAATTTACACTTACAAGTGTGGGTTAAATATGATTTAGATTGGTGATTATGATTAGGTAATTGAATATATTATTAGAAGGGCTCTGTTCTAGGGTTCGTGGGTTCGATTCCCGGCAGGATAAACTTTGAAAAGTTGCAACAGAGACTAAAATAAACAAATAATAAAAAAATAAATAATAACTGGCTAATCTTCAATATTTATCTCTTAGTTTATCGACAGAGAAATAACAGAGTATGCACACAAAAGATAATCCTTATCTTTTATCCTCTACTGTAAAGGTTGGCTGCGGACTGGAAAATTTAGTTTCACCCAACTTTATTAGAGATGGCAGCACTTACCATCAAATGGATCTTCAGACTTTAAACCTTAAACAAAATACAATTATATTAAATAAGATTTTTTTTATATTAATAGTCTGCAGCCCTCCGTTTTTCTGAAGTATCCAAGACCTATTGTGAGATAGCCGGCCCTCACTGTCTTATAAGAAATTTATGAAATGTATTGCTTATGTTACAAAGGCCTAAAAGTAATTTTGTTAATCGTGGTACCAATACATAGTTCCATTGATGGAACTGAATGCTTCAGTTCCATTAATTCCATATTTTTTGCCGTAGTGGTACGACGAAGTTTTATGTTTTATCATTGTTTCAATGAGGGTATTAGGACAATTAAATTAAATGCAATAGTAGCGCCCGCGACTTCGTCCTCGATCAAAATTATATATGGCCTTTTTCGATAAATGGACTATCCAAAACAAAAATATTTTTCGATTCGAACCTTTTTCAAAACCGTGTTCAACCAAACATACTCGTCAGCTTTATAATATTAGTATAGATTGTATAGTTAGATGGTATATAGCAAAAAAGGTTTAAAAATATGTTTTTTTTGACGACACCTTTAGTCTAGTGGCTAGGAACCATAGCTGTTAACCAAGCGGTCGCGGGTTCGAATCCCGCTAGGGGCAAATGTTTATGTGTTAACATTTACCTTTGTACTTGAGTCATGGATGTTTTGTATTTATAATATGTATGTTTTTAGAAAAAAAAGTATTGTATGTAATTTATATCAACTGTTTGGTATCCATATAATTTATATCCATAATACAAGCATAAAGTTGCTTACATTGTAACTAGATCTTGGAACTAGATGTTATTATTGTATATCAAAAACAAAAATCGATTGTAAATATTTTATTCATATTAAGATCGACAGACAGGCTGACTGCATTTGATGTTGAGTGGCTACTTTCGCCTATAACACAAGGCGGACAAGGCTTACCTATATCATCAAGGACTAACTTACGTATGGGTAATAACAAATAAAACCAAATAGTATATATGAATCTCTTTAATAGCTACAACAAAATGTCGACAATAAATAGATCACCTGAGAGGGATAGTGGGGTAAATCAATGCATTGTATTTTATAGATTATACATATAGATATATGTGTATAAAACAATTTTAATCTGTAGAAGCTCAAGTTACGCATATCACTACGTGCCGTGTAGATATTCACAATTTTTTATTTTACGTAATGACGTTTAGTTTGGAATAATTAAAAAAATTCAACAGAATTTCCCATTGAGAATTTTAATATAAAATATATTTAATTTAATATAAATTTAATTTTAATTTAATATAAATTTAATTTTAATTTAATATAAATTTAATTTTAATTTAATATAAATTTATATATAATTTAATATAAATATATATTTAATTTAATATAAATTTATATTTTATTTAATATAAAACCATACTTTCTTTCTTATTTTCTTGTTTTAAGTAGGTAGCACAACACTTAAAATAAAATGTAACGTCTTAAATTAAGAAAGGAATAATTTTAAAATAAAAAGAAGATGTAAGAACAAAAAAAAGAATTATAAAAATAATTAGTAAAATATAATATTTTACATCAGATTTATTGTTTGTTGTTGATGCCAAAACAACTTGAAGCGATTTTTCATTTTTCAAATTATTATCATTATTATAGACTTTTTAACGGTAATAAAATTGATAATAGTCAAGCAGAGACTTTTTTAAATGAACCGATTTTAGAATGGTTCCTTATTATAGACTTTATAGACATTCATCTCCCTAATATATTTAAACTTTTTATTGAGAATAACCAAAGAAACAAAACTTAACAATTAAAAAAATGTAAGTATCGGTTTTAAGATAATTTTTTTTGTGATGAAAATAAAATGATAATTTTTTTAAGTATTCCAAACTAAACTTAATATTTATCTACTATTTTTTATATTAATATTGCTATACATTGAGGCTATGATGTCGCCGATACAACAATGTTCGTCTAACACACAATTAAGCGACACGGCAATGACAATAATAATTAATTAATTAATTAATTAATTAATAATAATAAACATTCAAAAATGTCTAACGAATTACATACAACGTATATAAAACAAGTTTATTTTAATAAATTTAAGTATGTATACAAATATTATTTTTTCTTACTAAAAAGAATTTTAAGGTTTTTTACAATGTGTGGTACAAGTGACGAGCGAAAAGCGACTAAAATATTATTGCATTTTTGATTACTTAGTAAAGCTAAAAGAAGTAAAATCGATACCATATTAGTTTTTTTTTAATTTTCCCTTGGATATTCTGTGTTGGGTGTATAATTAATTGCTTTATATAACTTGTGATTTAAAAAAAAACACAAATTGTATTATGTCATTGCTTCAAAATGTAAAAAAAGAAGATTAAAACTAAAAATTATTAATAATTATTTGTTATAAAAATTGTACAATCGATTTTATCAATAAAAATTGTTTGTCGTGATAATTTGATAAAGGATAACTATTAATTTTATTATTTCTTTTTATAGGAAATAGTATAAAATTTATAGTTATAGGATTTTTATAGGATTTTTTAGTTTTAAATTTTATTTATTTATTTTAAGTAGGCAACAGTTTGATACATTTGTCTGTACATAAATTTTAGTTTTCTGTAAAATTCGCTGTTCGCTCATCACTTGTTTAATATTAAAACAATGTTACACATAATATCGTACGGACTCCATTTAATCACTATTATTTAGGGTGCAATAACTATATATTATTATGTAGATATAATATTGTAATAATTGTTCAAACTTTAATTATTGTACCTAAAATATTTTCCCTTATTCATACAATACATGGAAGGCAAGAGGCGTTTGTGCTCAAACTTGATATGTTTTCGTTCCAATTGAAAGGAATATATAATAATTAAATATTACTAAATTAAAAATTATTTAACAACAAATATATTTTTAAAAATATTTGAAAAAAAAAACGAAAATATATTACAAAATTTTAGCAAAAAGTCACGACTAAATGTCCAATTTTAAATCTACATTTATTTAAAACCAAATTTCATTTAACATTCATTTAATTTTAGAAATATTTTCTCTAATTTGTTTCGATATTTGACTAAGTATATTATTATGTATATATATATAACTTTTTTTCTAATATCTAAACTACAGATGTACACAATAAATTTAGCTCTGCAACATCTAACACTAGAAATATATAGGTACAAAATTGAGCTTTGTTGATATGTATCCGTTTAGATTCAATTTTGCATTTCGTGTTTTATTTTATATATGCAGAATTCATAGATAACGCTTTTCTTATCTACACAATTTTCAACAAAATTACACACAGTCAAACATAGTACAAGAAGGTCGTTCAAGTGATTGTAACAAAATTCTTCATCAGCGAACGACCAAGCGTATATAAGTAATATACTTAGTATTACTTAGGAAGCAAAAAAAAAACAATAAAAAAAACAAGAATTTAATATTTCGTGCTGTAAAGTGTTTTATGATTAAAATAACAAGTGTAAGAAACAATTTCTGAAATACTAATTATTATAATAATATGTAGGTAATTACATTAATCGCCATCTTATATAATATTTTTATAGTGTTTCTAATTATTATTATTATAAGTATGTAATGAAGTTTAAATTTGAAAAAAAAAAAAAAAAAACTTTTGAAGGTAAGCGTGTTTTCTTTTTATCCATTTTTAAATTTTGTAATTCAGTGGTAAGCTGCACATGACGCTTCGTATCAAACTTGACATATAACATATTATATGTCACGGAATGTCATGGACATTATATCATGGACATTGTATATGTCAGAATTTCTGACTCAGAAATCGGACGGTCATAATGTGACATACAATGTTCAATGTCGTCCGATCATAGTACAATTATCTGCATGTATTAGCTTTAGCTGCAATAGCTGCGGTTTGACTCTTTGCATTCAGTGCGCATGAGTGTACGCTTACCTTAATGTGTCGTTAATAGAAATTACTTTAAAAAAATTGCGATTGTTTTGTTATAATTTGTTATAGTGTGAAAATAAGATTAAGATGAATTTATAAAATTTCGCCATTCTTTGATTGTTTAGGTTAAAAAAATATTCAAATTTTGATGCAATTTATTAGTACTTTCTTTGAACAAAACCGACATTTATCAACGACAATGTATCGTTATTATATTGAACGCTATTTTATTAATTATGTTGACATCACAATTTTATGATACATGTATGTGTGTTCGTAGCACAGAAGAAATCGCCTTAAATCATTGAAACAGTCACTAATTAATGTTTTGTTAGCAGAAAAAGTGTTCAGTTTTTTTAAAGGCACCTAATTAATTGCTGGCAAGTGAATAACATTTGTTCTAGGAATAGTGAAATTCTTTGATTTTAATGCATTAATTTATATGTTAAGGTTGACAGACAGGCTGACGGTCCACTTGATAATAGGCGGCTACCGTCGCCCTATAATAAAAGCACGCCACATGTGCTGCAAGTGCGCTGCCAACTATAGAACGTAGGGTTAGTTATATTTAGATAGGTTTGTTAGAATTCAGAATGTCTCAACATTATAAAGTGACTTGTCTGAATGAGTTAGTTCACTGTTTCTTAAAGATCTTAAAACAATTCAAGCATAACTATAATTCGTCTGTAAACCAACGATTAACACAAAATATCTATGGTTTAAATCGCGGGCACCAGCGTTCTAAACATAAAGATCCAAGGCTTGGCAAAAGTAATGTCAGGTGTTAAATTGCTTTACATATTTTTCAGGCGTTATTGTAGCACTTTGTATCGTTTGATTAAGACTTAATAATTATTGCTGTGGCGCTGCTGCATGTTTAGTTGCCAAAATATTACCTAAATGTAGCAAAACTTGCACTAGTACAGCTTTTAAACTGAGGGATATCTGGTATTTATTTATGATTTACAGTCGCATTAGGTTAGCTCAAATGTAAAGACTTTTTAGTGACACTTTAATACATAACTAACACAACATTTATCTAACATAAACACAGCGTTCTAACAACAACACTAGTCGCTAAAACTCCTCGGAACACAAGAATACGATATGTCTACTTCAAATTAAAGCTTTTCATTTTACCATTGTAACATTTTTAACCTATGACGACGCTATTCTCAAACATTTAATCTAAGTGTTTTGCTTATTTTGCTAAGGTGACAAGAGTCGAACAAAATTTAACATGTTGTTCCTTAACGATTTAACATGTCTATGGATAAGCAAGGCTTACATCGATACAACGATGCCCTATCGATCGAACGATGCCATATAATATATCATAAAAATAAAAATAAGCAAACATGGTATCGTTGGACGGTTTGAGAGACACACCAATTTGGTATAGTTTGTAACATTTTAAAAGTAAGGGACTCGGTTAACTGGAGAACAGTCGAGGCGGCGTCGCATAGGAGCTATTCATATATTACGCGCGGCGGAGTCGAGTCGGGGGCGCGCGGCGCGCTTTCTACTCGTCGCCAGGGCAACTTGCCTATGTAATCCTAGGGCGCAAAAGTCGAGTCGGAGGCGCGGTGGCGTCGATGCGGAGTCGACGCGCCTTTGCCTCGACGCCGCATCTATTTAAGCAGTGAGCGTAGTCCCCAAGCTTGGGTGAGTTACTACTTGATAAGTATGTTATTGTAGAATATCATACGTATCATAACCTTTGTTACCCCAACATGGTTGCATTTCCTGCAGGTTCTAGCTCAATGGCTTGATGGGTAAATAGATATATAAGTACTGATGAAGTCGGTACTTTTTTAAACTGTGCGTACTAACAGAAAGCTCATCACTCTGCAGCCGTAACAACCGGTAGCTTGAACAATTTAACTATGAACTTACTTATGTAACTTTAGAAATTTAATTTGCATATTTTAAACTTAATATTTTATTACAAACTAAATTGTAGTTGAAAAGTGAAAATGTACTTGAAAAGTGCGGTATAACTTTATAAACAAAATTTAAATAATGGAAAATTATATTTATAATAAATATTAATTTCTTTTGAGACTTGTTAAATTTTGTTCGAAACTGAAATTTATTCTAATGTGCATTCACAATAACATTAATTAATTATTTTATATAAGTACGTCACAATATATTTATTAAACTAACAGAAAGGCAGATTCTACAACAGATACTACGTACAGAAGCAACTAAACTGTTTTCCTGCTAACAAATTTTCATACAGCGAGCGTGTAGTAGATACTAAAAAATACTTGAGATCATTTTACTTGTATATAAAAGACAAAAGAAAAAATAGATAAATAAACAAAAAATAAATTACAAGGGATACTTTTTGTCAAAAAGGGATACATTTTGAAAGAAATGTAAAATTATAATTATTATCGCTGTCATTCAAACGCTCACTAATATGTCACTTTGAAGTTTTTATAAAGGTTACAAAGATATGTTTCATAAAGATATACGAGTATGTATGAAGCATTAATTCTACGAATAAATAATACTCCATTAATAAATTACTATAAAAAATTGGATGGAATTTAAGTTATACTTAAGAGCAACAACGTTTTGTCACCTTAGTACTATTCCGATTAAAAAAAAAACTACTAATATAATAAATATATTATAATAAATCAACCCATTTTTTAGCATAGCTATAGCCCTTCTATAGCATATTTCTATAGCAATTAAAGGTATAAATTTTATCATTAGTCACCAAATAAAATCCTTCAATGCTTAATAATTAATTAGTGTCCGACCGAAGGTCAATTTCTGGCCGAATTTCAGCCAATTTTTGTTCAAGATTGGCTACAAGCTAGAATTAATATAAATTATTTAAAACCTCAATATTGAAGGTTTATTTTCAATAAAAATTTCAACTTTAAAGGGAACATTGAAAATCAAACGATGTATCTGTTGAGGGCAGGAAAACAGAAGAAAAAGCGTACTAAGTATTTAAAAAAAAAACCATAACGTGTAACATTGAAAAAAGGCGTAACATTTATTTACAAAACTCCAGCCTTATTAAGATCGACCTACAAGCACCAGTTCTAAGTCGAAAATAAAACAAGAATACATTTAACTATAATAACATGATATGTTTTAGTTTCATCTCAGTCTTCATACTACTACTAGAGTCAGTCCTAAGCTAACGGATCCATCGATCCCATAAGAAGAGGACGCGATATCATTACCAAAAAATAAACCACGTGAAAGCGTCTCCTTAATACCCACAATAATATACACATTTCTAGAAAAATATTTAGATACAATTACATCGGCAACAAGTTCGTTAAAATTATCAAATATTGTAATTTTCACAGCTTTCATATTATGTATAAGTTTCATTATAATTATTAAACTATCACTTATATATAAATTCACAGTGATAATACGATCCATTTGTGCATCATCTAAAGCGAGTGTATTGTGCAGTGCTCCTAATTCGCGTACTACTACATCACCACATAAACCATTATTACCATTATTTTTATTATCAATAGATTCGTTACATTCATCTAAAATAGATACAAAATCATTTAAAAAATATCTCTCGTCGAAAGGTAGAAATACGTCTAAAGAACACTTGTTTAATGCGTCTAGCAAATGTGTCAACGCGTTGATCACCTCGCGTATGAGTCCAAGGAAAAGGACGGGTATAGTGAGATTGTTGTAGGAGAGAGTGAGAAGGAGGATGGTAATGTAAAGATACTTCTCGGGAAGGTGAGCCGTGATGGCCGAGCTCGGCGGTGTCGGGTATACAACGTCAACTTCGGCAATCTTGAATATGGAGAGCAGAAGGTGCGAAGAGATGTCCTCGTGTTGGGAGTTGATTCTGGTCTTGATTACTTTCAACACGTCTATGCATTCCTCCTGCAATTTAAACATTACATTTTATTTTAATATAGGGAAGTAGGCGACTTCGTCCGCGTTGAAAAATAAAAAAAATAATATAATAAGCAACTAGTTGACTCGACAAACGTTGTTTTGTAAAAAAAATTAAAATTTTTTTTTTTGGGTGGACCACCCTTAATATTTAGGGGTATGAAAAATAGATGTTGGCTGATTCTCAGATCTACCCGATAAGCACAAAAAATTTCATCAAAATCGGTCCAGCCGTTTCGGAGGAGTTGGCAACAAACACCGCGACACGAGAATTTTATATATTAGATATATCTATATATAAGCTATATAATATATACTACGAGCACAGAAAACTAAACTAATTGTATTTTTGTATGTATAAAATGAATAAAGCCCAAAACTAGTGGATCGATTTTGAAAATTCTTTCACCTATAGTAAGCTACATTATCAGCAAGTAACAGAGGTTATATTTTATAAAAAAAGGTTACGCGGACGATGTCGCGTGCAAAGAGCTAGCTAGTCTTTAATAAACTAAGATTTGCAGCTAAGCGATTACTGTGTATTAGGCTCGCATAAGTCTGAAGGTAATGCCGACCTTTATATAAAAATAAATAAAAAAATAAAATAAAAAATAAAAATAAATAATAATATTATTATTTTTATAAATAAATAAAAAAAACATTAAATACCTTTTCCTTATCGAGCAGACCCTCTCCAGATTCCTTCAGCATCTCCTGTTCTTTGGGAGGAACGCTGGCCGATATTATGACGTTCTCATTGCTTATGTTGAACAGAGTTAGAGTGCAGTTCGTCTGAAAACAAAGTTACAACATACAGTGTTATTTAATCAAAATCAAAATATTTATTTATCAATTAGCTGGTGCCCGCGACTTCGCCCGCGTAACTTTGTAAATTATATACTAAAACCTTCCTCGAGAACCACTCTATCCATTAGTGAAAACCGCATTAAAATCCGTTGCGTAGTTTTAAAATTTAAGAATACATAGGGACAGACAGACAGACAGCGACTTTGTTTTATACTATTTAGTGATTAGGTTTCTCCAAGAACTCATATAAACGTCATTAAGAGCTCAGTCTATCGGTGCAAAACTACGAAATAGAGTCGAAAAAAACCGTGCGCGTGGGGAGCACCTCCGCTGACATCCTGCGTTATAATACTCGTAATTTATCAATAGAATCTTGCTCTACTTATTGCTTTTAATATTTTACTAGAATTTTTTAATTTCATGTTATTGAAAATACCCAATTTTCAACATTTCTAAATATATTATACATGCATTAATTATGCTATAATAGTTAATCCAATAAATAGATACAGTCGGCGCGCTAGCTCCAAGAAATTTTAGAAATGTTAGAAATTTTAGAATGTTAGAAATGTTAGAAGTTTTAGAAATTTTAGAAATTTTAGAAAGAGACTTAGAAAGAGAATTTTTTTAATTTCATATTATTGAAAATACCCAATTTTCAACATTTCTAAATATATTATACATGCATTGTTATGCTATAATAGTTAATCCAATAAATAGATACAGTCGGCGCGCTAGCTCCAAGAAATTTTAGAAATTTTAGAAATTTTAGAATGTTAGAAATGTAGAAATTTTAGAAGTTTTAGATATTTTAGAAATTTTAGAAACAGACTTGTTTTTTAGAATTAGTTTTAGTTAATTTAGAATATAGAAAAGTTGCTAGCAGATTCTATATTATTATTGTGAATAAGGTTGTGTTCATTTCATTATTAGAAATTGAGATGATATTACATGATTGAAGACTTTTTTTGAGCGGAAGCCTGTGCCAGGAGCCTTCACTCTTCCATAAAAGCTAGTAATAATATATATACCTAATTTTTTTTTTAATGATTATAACATATAATATAATATAATATAATATAATATAATATAATATAATATAATATAATATAATATAATATAATATAATATAATATAATATAATATAATATAATATAATATAATATAATATAATATAATATAATATAATATAATATATAATGCTTATGATATTTGACTTGCATTTCCTTTTTTTAGACAAGCATATCTTTTTCCATTATGACCTAATAATAATATATATAACAAAAACAAAAACTAACTAACTACCAAAAAGTTCGAAAATAATGTTGAAAATAAATAAAGTAAAGCAACTTTCGATATGCTAACAGAAGCGCAAAATCTCTGAGAGTGAGCGAGACAAAGATATTTGTTCGATCGCAAAAAACATGTAAAAATTTAACACGGAGCACACGTCTGAACGCAACGACCGCTCACCGGTCACTGAGGAGTTTGATTGCCGATATTTTCTTATCAATAAAATAATTACTTTTCTTAATTTTTATACAGAAACCATAGCTTTTTATTGTACCTAAACACTTGTCCTTTATGATAATAAATGTTAATTTCTAATTGTTGTTACGTAACTATGTTAAAAATGAAAAAAAAAATTAGTGAAAAATTTGATAAAAGACAATATTTAACGTTCTTACTTAAGAACATGAATTAGTTTTGCAAAAAAATAATCAGATCAATTTAAGGACGACCACATAAGAAAACTTCACATCTGAATAGATTTTCTAATTTATCATTAGTTGTTATGTCATTGGTCCGTGAACATAGCTCAACATACTGTAGGGCTTGGCAGAGCTGTGTTTAACTCCATTTTTACCTAATATATACCCTATAAACAAACGCTTAAAAAATACTTAACTATTAACCATATTATAAATTTTTCTTGGTTATAAAAATATTTCTAAGTTTTTCCTAAATCAGTTTGAAAACAATGTTATAAGCAGCGCCAAAAATTCGATGAGAGTCAATTTTTAACGGTCCGCAGCCTTAAGTATAAATATAATTTAAATTTATTTATAGCCAAGATGACTATCCTGAGAAGACACCCCCAAAAGAACCTCAGGATTTAATATTCTTTTTCTCATCTTTAAAATATATTAAATAATAATATTAATATATTAATTAATATATTATCATTTACAACGATTACACTCAATTTTAACAAAATCAAAGGTTCTTAGCTTTCTGATTCGACGCAAAATTTAAACATTTGTTATTCTCTCCACCATTCATACTTGAAATTAATAAATATTGTCAAATTAATGCATTTTTAGTAAGAATTGTCAAAAAAGTTTAAAAACTAAATACTTTTTTATACATACTAATTGTTAATACTTTAGTGTTAGAAGTTAGAAGTTGGATAGACAGACGATCGGACAATATAGTGACCCTAGAAAGGTTTCCTTGTTTTTCTTACGAGGTGCAAAAAAGCTCATACCTCGCCGTGTACGTTGTACAAATACTGCTGCAAAAGTCTGACTGCATCTTCAGCCCCGAGTCCCGTATGGGGTCTGAGTAACTCCTGGTCGACGGCACTGAAGCCCAACAGTAGGTAAACTCCTTCCGGAAGCTTGTATTCTCCTGGAATTCACGAGTTATACCATTTTTCGGTCAATTTCAACATTTTCCCAAGGATATTCAACATTTTCCCAAGGATATTCAACATTTTCCTAAGCAAATTCAACATTTGCATAAGCAAAATGTTTGGGAAATTGTTGAAATAACCTAGGAAAATTTTGAATTTGCTTGGGAAAATGTTGAAATTGACCGAAAAATTGTATATATCATAGAGTAAATAGTACATGATAGTACTTACTTAATAGTACTATTTACTCTATGGTTATATGTACAGTCAACGACTTAAGGAGGACTTCGTTCATTCTAATTTGTAATAAATACAAATTAGTAGCTACTACATAAATGGGTATACAAATCAAAAAGTATAATATATTAGAAAATAGCTGCGAATTAATCAAAATCACCGTAAGGACATTTCAAAGATTTTTTATTTATTATATCACTAATTTATAATTTATAATTTATCATAATTTTCATTGTTGAGATACATTTACTTGTTATAAGACGCCAAAATGCTTAAATCTCGTTTTGATGAACCATTGTATTTTCGACCATAGTCGAAGAATAATAAATAAATAAATAAATATCTTCACACATTCTACACATCACCATCTAGTTCCACAGTAATCAACTAATGCTTGTATTATTGACACCAGACAGTTGATATATTACATACATTACTTTTTTTTTGTAAATACATACATATTATAAATACAAAACATCCATGATATTATATATCAGGATATATATCTTTGTTCAGGTACAAAGAAAAAATGTTAACACTAAAACATTTGCCCCTAGCGGGATTCGAACCCGCGACCGTTTGGTTAACAAGTACCACTAGACCAAACTTTCTTACCAGGATTTGGTCTCATGCAGATGAAGGATCCCGAGTAGCAGTAGCAGCGCCCCCTGTAGGCCTGGTAAGCAGGTGCGGCGTGCGAATAGTGAGCCAAGCGCGAAGAGCATGGCGCTCGCGGGACACACGCCACCTTGCAGGTCAGCTGGAGGGACACCTCGCAGACGCACAGGTCCGTACACTCGGCCAGCTCAGCTGGACGGTACAGCTGGAATAAAACGAGATGTTGAGTTACAAACTTTAGGTACTTATTTTTCTCTCAGCTCATTCCTTACTGATATTATAAATGTGAAAGTAACTCTGCCTGTCTGTCTGTTACCTTTTCACGCCTTAAATACTCAAATGATCATCATGAAGTTTTGCATTCGCGTTGTCAGTCATACAAAAAATGACCCGTTGGATGATTGGTAAGGACCACCCTTACTCATCCAACAGGTCATTTTTTGTATTCGGTTCGATTCCCGGCGTTGTCAACTTTGGAAATTTTTCAAAGTTGGCTCTGGCCTGGATCTGGAAAGTAGTGGGAGAGGGCACACTGCGTTTCGTAGTCATTTGAGGAGCCCGTCTGGCGGCAGTAAACACCCCTTACAGAAGATCACAGTCAAATGAAAACACGTGTGCTGTTAGTGAGTGAGGGTATGCCAGAGCACATTATACCTTCCTTATTCTTTTATCCTTAATCTTATTCACTTGCAGCATGAATAGCGTTGCTCGACGGTACCCACTTACCATCAAGTGGACCGTTAGCGTGTCTGTCGACCTTAACATAAAAAAAGATCTTTAGTTGAAAAACAAATTTAATACCAACCCTTTTAGTTTCACCCATTTTTATGTATTGAACCTCAGCTTCACTCTCGGGTTTGTTCATGACGCAATACTTGGCCGGCTCCAATGTAGTGGTCGGTTTGGGCGTGGTCGTGGTCGTAGTGGTCGACGTTGTAGTTGTTGGTGTTGTTGTTGTTGTAGACACTGTTGTTGTTGTTGTGCTCTCCGTTGTTGTTTCGACGACCACCGGCTCGGAGATTTGCGCAATCTCGTTGGGGACAACGGTCTGCTCCGACATAGTTGTGATCGGGCTCATTTCTTCAATGTCCTGTAAAGTTCATGTCGTAATTGTTAGATGCCATAATGATATATAGGTACGAGTATAATTGAACATCAAACATGCAGGCTGTATTTCCGAGCTCATATAACCCAAATTTTTTCAAAGTTCGAGTGAATAGGCATCTTCTTTGGAGCTCGCTCCATCATAGGCCTTGCTACACGGTTAGATGCTGGTCAAGAGCAAACCCACCTTTAAAAAAATCCCATTAGACAAACGTACCTCTGGTGGAATAATCTGCGTATTTTCATGCTGAGTGGTATGACGATGGTGATGCGTCGTCGTGCGATGATAGTTCGGAGATTCCGGTGCCACGGTTATGTACTTGATGCCATTGTCGAAGGGCGTAGTAGTCATTAGGGAGCCGTATGTCTTCACGTGATAGTCGCTTTGGGATTCCACTGCGAATATGTAGACAAACATTCATCATTTCTTTTCTTTTTTTAATGCTGCTAATTGAATTGCATCTTGTATGCGAATCTATGCGAATTTTCACTCACCAACGCAAGGATTCAGCCACAACAGCCTCTGCCAGCCCAGGCAATCGTAGAGTTGAGCGAAATCGGTACCACGACAAGCGCAGGTGGCTCTCAGCTGGGTGCCCAACACGGCCACTACAGCAGTACGACAGTTCGCTGGGGAACCAGCGCAGCCTTGGGTCACCGCGTCCACTGCACACCACTGCTCGTAATTCTCCAGGCGATATCTGAAAAGTAAATCTTCATTGTCATCATACATATCTTCTATCTATATCCAACTAGTGGCCAGCTTCCGGCTTCGTACTGGTTGAAACTATCCATCCTATCTTTTAAGTTCAGTAGTCCCGGAGACACAAAGTCACACGATTTTTTTATATAATTATATCAAGTAACCGAATGACGTTACTCACTTAAGATTTAAATATTTTTGGAAATTCATCATTATTGCACCCTTCATATATAATACACTAGCTGTTGCACGCGACTTCATCCGCGTAACTTTATAAAATATAGCCTCCTATGTTACTCGCTGATAATTTAGCTTCCCAAGAATTTTTCAAATCGGTCCAGTAGTTTCGAATGCAAACAAACAAACAAATATTTCCTCTTTATAATATTAGTATAGATAAAATATTTTTTTATTAAAATATTGCTAAAGTCGGGCTAAGCTACGTTCTCGTTTTTCGTTCTCAGAGATATCCGGCCAAATTGCGAACCGATTCGGAATCTCCAAAGGGTAAATATGTACATGGGGTCGGAGTGCGCCAAATCTCAAGCGGGAATATTTCAGCATCCATTTACGTAAACCAAGCGGCACGTAAACGAACACGTAAAAGTGAAATATCACCGGGAATTCACGGGAATTGGTAGTTCAGTTAACAAAAAACCAGAGTTTATTATTTAACAAGTGGCTTAGAGGGAATATACTTCTGTTATTTATAAAAAAAAACTAGGAGAGATAAATTTTGCCATTTAAGAGATTTCGCTTATCTATACTTAAATATGTATTACTAGCTGTTGCACTCGACTTCGTCCGCATAACTTTATAAAATACTAGCTGGCGCCCGCGACTTCGTCCGCGTGAAAAAAGTAGCCTATCCTGTGTTATGTCTCGTACGTCTAAATGTTTATCTACCAAGTTTCATGAAAATCAGTTAATTCGTTTAAGAGTTATGAAGGTACATACATACAACATCTACATTGATGATAGCCTATGTTACTCCTTGATAAGTGCAGCTAGTAAATAAATTAAATAAATAAAATGTCTTAGTAGATACTTTCTCGAATTAATGAAGAATTTCCATAATATTATATTTCCACGTAAACTTTTCTCGTTAGAAATTGTGCGTATAATTTTCCAGAAATAGCGGTAATACCCAAGCGATATCCTGCGCGGTATTTAGTATGAGATTTTCGCAGCTGCTGCGAAACTGGTTTGAACAGCGCGGTATCCGCATACCCGGCCGTCGGGATTTCGCTACCGCCGGCGGTAGCGGATAACTCTGCGGTTTGAACAGGCCTTTATAAAGGGAAATCAATAATGGCACTGTAATCGGAAACGTTTGTGAAGTCGAGTGTTTATCGGCTCGACAAAGACCTAATATTTGCGAAGCGAATTTTTCATCGTTATATTGTCGCTTTGTCGGTTGAGTGCGCAGATTATGTCGCTTCTGTCGTGTTTATTTGTGAATTTGGGAAATCGAGAGGAAACTGAACACTGATTTTTATCATCAGATTTTTTATTGTTGAGCTTTATTGTTGAGCTGTTTAAGAGCTTAATATTATAATATTATAAATATGAAATTCGCAGCGAGTACGAGATTCTTAAACTAATTATGCCGAAGTACTGCAAAACTAACGCTGGTGAACGTGCACCTTTATATATACAAGTACAATTGTCTATTTACAGGTGTTGATAAATTTTAAACTAGATCATACGAATAAAAAAATTATATTGTTAAGTTAATGGTTTAGTTTTTTTTATAAGAATGTTTTGTTTTCTTGTTGTATTTTTGTATATAAATATGTATAAAGTTTCTCTCTGTATAAGATACCTATGTTTACTAATTTGTGGAAAATGTTATTGATTGCACTATTATTCTTATTTATGTATATTCCTTTTTTCTCTAACTGATTGATTGTTTTGCCTAATAAAATAAAATTAAAATTAAAATAAAATAAACTCGACAGTTTGTCTGTCTGTTCACGCCTTTTAACCAGTCAACCAATACAACCTACATCAATGTACGATTTTGCACTGAGATGCAAAATCGTAGTCCTAATGAAACCGTTTGGCAAATCGTAATATCAACCCACGAGTATTCGTGGCTCACAAAGCGATTGATTAGTTCAATCTGTCGGGAGCATGTTTATCGGTTTTCAACTGATTTAAGGTGCCACATGGTACGACCACATTGGAAATCCCATATACGCAAAAGAGATTTTAAATTCTCGCATATAGGTAATTGCAAAAATTTATATGTGTCAGCTTCGACCACGCTCCGACACATACACACTACTGGAGGAGCGTAGACGTACTCGCCAACTTTCTTGTTTTGAATACTTTTGTACTTACTCCTACATATGGTTCTTTTACTCCTTACTAACATTATAAAATTTAAATTTTCACAATTCGAACGCACCGAAAGAACAACATTGTTCTTTTTTAAATAATTTTGTATAAATGGCGCAATATCTCTGAAACTAAGAGATATACATAACACATTTTCCCTAGAGGAGCCAGACCTACAGAGTGATCCTTCAAAGCATTTTTGTTTTTCCCGCCACATTTTTTCAAGAAATTAAGTCATTTTAGTCAAAAAAAAAATGCGTCAAGATTGTTTTGGAACACAAAACTAAACAATGCTTGCAATTATTATATGTATGTATGTGCATGGTATGTGCATATAAAGGGTAACGTCCCCTGACACGCTGGATTTGTATGGAAAACGTTGACCATGTCGTAGTCTAGTATCGGGTGGCGCGGCGATTCTTTACTCTATGGTATGGTAATATTGGTACTAAATTAGAAGCAGATATCAAATTTACAATTAAAGCAGTATATTTAAATATGACAAGCGGTGTCCAACCGTGCATTCTGTGCTGTGTCAATATTTCAGTCAGAAATAAACACACACTGTAAATAGGTCACATTACGGTCAGGTATAGTGTGCAGTGGCCTTTATGCTTCGGGCTGACAATTAATTTTCCTTTTAAATAGTGTTCTGTGATATTTTTAAATGGATTTTCTTGATTTCATAGTTAAGTTGATAAATATTATAAATAACTATATATTTGTTTTTTTTTTCTTTTTCTGCAGTTTTTAAATTTTTGCGTGAAAACTAAAAATATTTTACGGAATATACTTTTAGTCTGTATTCGTCATTGAATATATATACCTTTGTAAATTATATTTAAATCATACTAAAGTGCAAAAAACAACCGAACAGACAGACAGTATTTTACAGTAAGAGATTTTTTTTAAAGACCTTACTGGCTTACTGATACTAGACTCTTTTATACAGTACAGATAAGTGTACAATATAAAAGCTTAGCTTATCAACTTTAGTGACAAAGCTATCTTATGCAATAGGTACGGAACTCGAATGCCATGATTGCAGGTTTAAATTCAATTCAAGTATGGCCCCGCGTTTTAGTTTGTCTGTCTGCTTTGTTGAGCTAGCTATTAAACAGATTTTCCGGTTGAACTGTTAAAGTAACCGCAGATGTCCGCGTTCGAACGATTTGAACGCTTTGTTTGTTTGCGATTGACGTTTTGATGCATTTGTATTGTTTCGTACCCTATAATGATAATGATGATGCATAATTATGTCTATAATAGAGTACTTACAGCCCAATGAGAACAAAGATAATGTACACAGATTATTAATTTCAAAACTCAAAAAAATCATACGTTCATAAATCCTATCTTCATTCAACTACCTCGCTAGACTCGACCGATCGGTACGAGTATCTAATGAATGTTGCTTAGACTTAGTTAGCATTTAAGTCAGTGTAAGCGTATTATTTTTTGACATAAATAGGTACATCTTTAAATTTGCTTCCATAGTGGGCGGCAATTCAGAAAATTGAAGCCGAGAATTCGCCCAAAATCAAATGAACTGTAGATAGTGAAGTAAAACTTAGAATACTAAGAGGGTAACTACCAGTTATTCAGCTCCATTCGAGTGTCCCTTCTATCATTCTATCAGCTTTATAACTGCAAGGATGCGGACGCATCTCGATACAAAACTGCCATTTTCTTTGGCAAAAATTTAGCTGAATAAATGCAATTACATACTTGCTAAGTACTGCTTATATAATATACTGACCGGCATTCGGGGTCTTCGCGGCAAGCGTGGGCGACAGTATGGCAAGCTGGTATAGGCGTATTTGCAGGCGGTCGCTGAGCGCAAGAAGGATGAAGGCGTTCCTGCGCGTTCATGCACGAGTCTTCCTTATTATCTGTTTTCCTGTGAAGTATTATTAATCATTAATCATCGTCGTTAAGACTAAACACACCGATCTTATGGCCCCCAATGTGAGCATTATTATGCTTGTGTGTTATGGGAGAACCCTGCAATGATTATGCAATGCAATGTATTCTGCTAGGCGTAGGAGTAGGCGAAACCCTACTTGAAATGACTTTTTAATTTCATTTTCATTCTTGTTATACTAGTATACTTTCTAATATATACTTACTTACTATCCGTATACTAATATTATAAATGCGAAAGTTTGTAAGGATGTATGGATGGATGTATGGATGTTTGTAATTGTAACTCTTTCACGCAAAGACTATTGAACTGATCACCATGAAATTTTGCATACACGTTGTCTGGGACACCAGAAAGGACATAGGACCTTTCATCCAGAACGCGGACGAAGTCGCGAGCACCAGCTAGTAATATCATAAATGTGAAAGTAACTCTGTCTGTCTGCCTGTTATTACCTTTTCACGCTTTAACTACTCAACCGTTCATCATGAAATTTTGCATACACGTTGTCAGAGATACCGGAAAGGCCATAGCGTACCTGTCATCCAGAAAATAAGAGCTGTTCTTGAGGAATCATCTAAAATTAAGAATAACGCTTGGCCAAAGTGTTATAGCAACAAGAGGTCAATCGTTATATTTCTTATACTAGCTGGCGCCCGCGACTTCGTCCGCGTGAAAAAAGTACCCTATCCTGAGTCCCGTACGTCTAAATGTTTATCTACCAAGTTTCATGAAAATCAGTTAATAGTTATAAATCGTTTAAGAGTTATGGAGGAACATACATACATACAATACCTACACTTACAGATTTATTATTAGTACTAGCTGGCGTCCGCGACTTCGTTCGCGTGAAAAAAGTAGCCTATCCTGTGTTTCGTACCTACGTCTAAATGTTTAGACAGATTTATTATTAGTATTCAGATTAGTAGATTATTCAGATTTATTTTATTAGTATTGATTGATATTTTTAAATTTTTCAACGCGGAAGAAGTCGCCGGCGCCAGTTTGTAGGTTTAACAGGTTAGTAACCTAACCGATAGTTACATGACTGGACCTGTTTTTTTAAAAAAAGTTAAAACCTACTTGCAAAGACAGAACGCAATCTCAGTGTTCCACTGCACATCGGTCTTCCTGTAGAATCCCCTCAACGCCGTCATGCAACCTTCCCTATTGCAGTCTGTTGCGTGACACTTCTGCAGTACCGGTGTCAAGGAGGTCACACACTCTGTGTCCTTGATACAAGCGTCCAAAGCCTTATGACACGTAGACTGGAG
The DNA here is from genome assembly GCA_947623395.1 of Synanthedon tipuliformis. Classification (NCBI taxonomy): domain Eukaryota; kingdom Metazoa; phylum Arthropoda; class Insecta; order Lepidoptera; family Sesiidae; genus Synanthedon; species Synanthedon tipuliformis. Next base: position 2,169,973 of record OX392432.1, on the reverse strand, counting down.
TGCCACCTTGTCATCGCTGGGTTTACCGTTCTCTCTTCCAATCCTCTCTGTTGGTTGTTTTTTTGTCAAAATTTTAAAATTGTGCGTGCTAGGTGTGCATTTTAGTGATATTTTAAAATTAGCGTTTTTTTTATTTTTTTTTGTTTTGCGTCACGATACTTTCATTTGTGATCTAATTTATAAATTCGTTATTGCAATGTGTTGTATTAAAGCTATACCTAGACAGCTGTTGTAGGTAGGTGATACCAGTAGCCTTACCACGAGCCACGAGTTTACAATGACCGCACTCGCTAGCGAGCGCGTAAACTATTTATATCGAAAATTGACAGATTTCAAGCTTTCGCTCGCGAGTGCAGTCATTATTAACTCAGGGTATACCGTTATCATGTTCATGATTTTAAAAAAAATCATCTATATTAGTTATCGCTTAGATATGTTGTTTAATTTATTATCAAATTATTGAAGGTCTTTGGAGCAGGCATCATTGAATATATCTTATTTTATATCACTCATTTTTTTCTATTTTTTTTAAACTTGGATCATCCAATCCAATAAAAAAAATTAACTATATAATAACTAATAGAACTTTTAGGGAGATCGTTATCTTTTATATAACTCACTTTTTTCTAATTTTTTTTTAAACTTGGATCATCCAATCAAATAAAAAAATTCACTATAAACATAACTATAGAACTTTGATCGGAGATCGTTATCTTTTATATACTTAACTCACTTTTTTCTATTTTTTTTAAAACTTGGATCATCCAATCCAATAAAAAAATTAACTAAAGAACCGTTATCTTCGTGACGCAAAACGTATTAACATTAATAAATATAATCAATTTGAAGTATATTGTATTTCACGATGCCGTGACTGGTGCTCATAATAATACCTACCCTACAATATTACTTTAAAGCACTTTCAAACCGGAGTTTGTGTTGTAATAAATTATAACATGTTAAAAGTATAACCTATTAGTTACCTGAATGTGAATTATTCAAGCCTCAACTAAAATAAGAATTGCACAATCAAGTATATAACCTATTTCGTTTCATCTTTTTGGAGAAGATAAAATTCTGCCACTGTTCAATTCTGATAACAAAAATTACAACCTGTACCTTATTTTTTTTATTTTCTTTTTATATAATTATATAGTGTACTTACATATAAATTATTAAGTATAAATTATTACCTTATTTAAACTTTAATCAGTTTTTTAATCATTGAAACAAAACACAAATCAAAATCAAAATAAAATTTGAAAAAAAAAAAAAAAACATTAACTCAATAAAAACTATATACGAATCATATTTTAATATAAATACTTAAGTGATGTATCAATCGCAGAATATAATATAAATGTACATGCTATGACTTGATTTGTAATAATTACTTATATAATAATAATAATTGTGATTTAATATGTGTGAACTTTAAGAAAAAAAAAATTTTTTTTGGTGCGTGAGCAAACACCGGTGTTTTTGCCAATATATTAAATATACTTATAAAATAAAAAGTCAAAATACAAGCAGTAATTGAAACCTGTCATGCTTTCAAAGACACTATTTTATTCATAGATAGGTATTTAAATATCGAATTGTTTAATGGAAAACTGTGACTGTGTTGATATTGTCGCAATTAAACAATCATTTTAATAGCAGTTCCATAAATGGATCCAAAAATAAGTGACATCCTTTTTTATTTCGCGAGAATATTGCAAAGCTTCGCAGAGATTGTTGTCAAGCGTTCCCTACATCGCTCCTTTATCGCTAAATCCTCTACAGTTTTTACTGTGGACAAGGTAAAAGCGGATTTCAAGGGCTGTAAAGCGTTCACTAAGAATTCCCTCTAAGTCCTTCAACTCTACGCAAAGCTTAACCGTGTCCTTTTGCAGGCACTCTTTTTGTTTGTTCCTTACAAACCTTTTCGGTCTTACTACAAAAACATTAAACACACTTTAATCAGGCTTAAAACACGTTAAAAAAAAACTTTACTACAAAAGAGTGTCTAGTCATTTTTTAGGGTTTAACAATGCTTGAGCATTATTTAAATTTAACCACCGCCATATGCTAGTTTAACGAGTGTCTATCTAGTTAACGGCCTCTCTTCCTCTGACGTATTGTGTCAAATTTCGTTTTGCGTATACTTAATAGTTAATATTAATGATTTCTTTTGATTTTATAAATGAGTATGGATATTTTAAATTTAATTGACATGGAGGATATGGATTACATGGATAATTTTTGAGATAGAATACATCGTGAGAGAATTAATCCATTCGAATATATAACTTTGGTAACAAGATTATTTATTTAATAAAGGATGATCTACCATGTGATGCTAGAGGTGGATCCTCAAATAAAAATTTTATTTAACAATTTTAACAAATCAAACTTTACATTTGACCACATTTGACAATTACGTCAGTGTTAATTACGTTCCATTATGCTCAATATTTTTTGGTATTACGAAATTTTATAAATAATCTAACGTATTTGTTGTAATTTATTACTTATTCCAATCTTGTAATTTGCTGATATCATTAATATAGTCCGTAATAATAGCTTGTGAAAACCAAAATTCATCATTATACGCCTATCAGATCTGCGTAAAATGAAAACGACATGAATGCAGGGCGAGTGACTGAATGAATGTTTGCCAAGGTTGCCATAATTCAATAACATTCACGTACTTTAACACTGTTTACCGAAACAAGCGCTAAATAAGGTTTTGTGGTAGGGACATTTTAAACGCTCGCTGACCAATGCTTAAATGCTTAATGCTTGTCTAACTAAGCATGTGTTTGAACAGTGCTTACTGAATCTTTTGTAGTAAGACCGTAGATTTCTAATTTATAGGTATAGGTATTTATAGTACAGTTTCTTCTAAAGCACGGTCGCTAAGCAGGCAGAATTTCGTACATTACACTGTTACTACCTGTCTCTGTCGCTCCCGCGTACATAATTATATTACTGTCGCATACACCTATGCGACAGTAATAACAGTGTAATGTACAGGTAGTAACAGTGTAATGTACGAAATTCTTCCTGCTTCCTGCTTAGCGACCGTGGTTTAAACAACTAATCAGTGCTCGGAGTTACTGAGGATTAATCTTAAACAAAATTAGGGTATTACCGTTAGTATAATAAATATTATGAGAGTGCTAGGTTATAAAAATAAATAAATAAATGATCATCAGTGAAATCAAGAGACGGTAAATACTTGTACATGATACTGGTTTTACTGTACAATACGAGTATAAAGGTATGTTAAAGCTAATAACAAAGTGGGTGTAACTTACGATACCTATGGTTATAGTTTAGTTTTTAACAACGTGTTAGTTAACTTCATAAATACAACTCACAATGAACAATCTCTTTGTAAATTACGGATTATAAAAATAATCATAGCATGTGGATTTATGTGAACATTTTATACTCTTAAAAGCTTAAACCAAATCGGTGTAATCCAATAATAATAAAATGTTTCCAAAAGATAATTTCTTAAATTTTTATATATCCAATATCATTCAAGTTGAATGTATGTAAGAAAAAGTTAGCAGGTTCAGGTTGAAAATTTATGAATACCAACATTTTAACTGATTTAAGAACCAATATCCACATTATTGTGCCTTAGTGTCAATTATGACTATTAAATGCGTGTCCAAAGGATTTTTTAAAATAATGAAATAAAGAACCATCCTGGCTTCGTATGTGTACATTTCACTAAAGAGCAATTATTAAGACTAAGCCATGGAAAAGCCCTTAAGTTTTTTGTAGACTAGATTAAAAACCATCAGATTTTCTTTAGTATTCATAAATTTAAGCAGAATCAAATCTTTTGGAAATCATATCATACAAAATTAATATTTCGAAAGAATTCTATATTGAAAGCTGCATCAAATGACTTGCTTTTAAATATTTCGCCAGTTCGTCCACATTAATTATAATCAATGTATGTCCTAAGACATAAATGGGGTATTCTTGGAAGAGATTGTTCAATGTAGTAGTTAAAAATACGTACGGTTCTCATCAATGTATCCGGGTCCGTAGACGGTCTTGGTTGCGTAGAGTGGATCTTCACTCCCCCCCGGCTCATGATTCCAGCGATGGAAATGGTGACCATGTGTGTTGTAGTGCGGACTCACGTATCGGTGAATGTGGGTCATAAATTTGTCGGGCGCAATATAATTTCCGTCTTGCGTTATCGACATACCGCCGATCCAACCGACACTGGTTCCGTTTCGATTCGAGTTTCGTCCGTCCGAGATCAGCTTTACTGGAATTGCATCCATCGAATCGCTTAGCTGTGGCAGCAAAACACCGAGCCATAGCGCGAAACTCCGACTAATCAGAGGCTATCGCGCATGACAGATCGGTTCGAGAAACATCGAGAGAGAAAATTAAAACTGATCATACTGACGGTAAATATAAACAACAAAACAACGATAATCGGCAAACTCCACGACACTTAATGGCCGAAAACAAAAATATATAACCCACGACTAATTGTGGAATTTGGAAACAAAAATTGGTCCCGATTATAAAAACACAATATAGCAAAGCCATCGGATGACAGTCCCCGGTCGAACAATTAGTTTAAGCAAATCTATGCCGCGCAGTAACCATAGAGATCGTAGAAAATAGAGAATGCAAGAACACATGCAGACATGCAAACTTACAATCTTTGACTTTCAAACGTTGTTTTTCAATCACATTGATAGAAAGTCAAAGATAGCAAGTCATTGGAAGAAGGAAGTAGCGGAATGTTGGAGCATGCGAAACGTAAAATAGGAGCGAATGTTTGATTCAATGTCCATTACTTTAACAAGAGCTAATCTATCTACAACTCGAACTGCTGATGTAGTATCTAAAATTACCGTTCAAATTGAACTGCTGTATTGGCGTTTACTTAAAACACTCAAGTTTCGAGCAAAAACTTCTTCAAAAGTTGAATTTGCATTACGTATTTTGGGTGTTCAAACAACAAAGTTTCAAACGTTTTCATTACCTTTTGTTCCATCAACAATTTCATCTTAACTTTCATTTAGACTATTGAATTGAAAGTCTGTAGGGCATTCAGTCCACGATTAATCCACATGTCATGACTTGGACCAGCTTGGGAAATTGGTTTCCTCGAGGCTAGGGACCCAAAAAAACTTTGTTGAGATGATAGTTTGTTTGTTTCCTGTGTGTGAATTGTGTGTTCGAGCGCCGCTCCTACCTTACGAAGCGTAGTGCTAAGCGTGCAGTGCGAGAGGCGACGGATTCCGACAGAGACACAGAGAGAAGGTAATAGAGAAGTTGAAGAGGGTGCGGCGGCGGCTCACCGTGGCGGGGCCGCGGGGGTCGCGGGGAGAGGAGAGCGGCGCGGAGGAGGCTGGTAGCGCCGGCACGGGTCAGCAGCCTGGTGCCATTCTTGGTGATGTACAGGATGGTACCGTCAGGGCCCGCGTAGCGCGTGAAAGACGGCTCGCGCGGGGCAAGCCGCCGCTGGGGCTCGAACAGGCTGAGCACTGCCGGCGGGCAAGCACCAAACACCGCCGCTGTCCCACCAACCACGGTTACCCTTGCTCGCTGGCCGCACTTGCGGAATACTCTCAAGAGAATTGCGACTCGTGTCGGGCAATAAAACGGGTCCTAACTGTCCACCACTAATGTGACATTCACTATTCAGCAACTATCTTACTTTTATTTCTACAGCAAAGAGAGAAAATCTCTTATATTTGAATTTTAACGTTAACGTTGAATTTTATGCCAAAATTAAAGTTTTAATTGGCGGTTAAGTTCTAAAAATAATCTTAAAGTATCTGTCATTTATGACTGAAATCATTGTCACCCTGTTGTCACCAAATTTATTTAGCTTATTTTTCTTCACTTCAAATATATTTTGTTGGTAAAGAAAATATTGAAATTTTGCTATGCTTTACTTGTTGGTAACATTTCTAAGTGCAAAAATACACATTACATTATTGTAATTGTAATTGTGTAATGTAAAAGTAATTGGACTAGAGAAAAACATTATAATTAATTTTTTCAAAAATATTCACCTATAACTTTTTTTACTAAATATTTTTAAATAGATTTTGTAACAAGAGTAAATTGAGCTTCCATAAAATGTATTGCCTCTTTAGTGTAGGACATTAGGACGAAGCCCCTTAAAAATTTTCGCTTCAAAGTATTCCATATATTTACAAGACGAGGTAGTTTTGAAATCTAAAGGTAGTTATGGTCACCCTATCGGTAATGCTCCAAACTGTTTAGTCCGGAGACCACTCACCGAGGGTCGAAAGGTTGCTGAAAGCAAAGTTTGAGGTAACTGCGGGCATTTGTACGGTGTGTGAGGTCAGGAGTTCACTAAAAAGAAGCTCGGTGTCCGGTGAAACATAAATCTTAACAGCCTTGTGTTAAATTAGTGATCTAAAATTCAATCCTAATTGCCTAGGCATCTAATCGGTGTATAAAGAAAATAGGCACGAATACAAAATTATAAGGAGAACAAAAATAAATACAAAATTAACTAAAAAACACTTTGACGGCTATTCGAAGACGAGTCTAGGACTCTGAAGCTTTTTAAAGTGTAGTGTCACTGTTTCCTATATTATAATAATTATTATCAATTATTATAGTTTTTTTCTTGTTTTGTTTATTGTCTGTTATTAAAAAATATAATCATACATTATTAACTTTATGAAATCAAATAAACAAACTGACATGTTTAAGGTAAGTATAATTTGGTATTTCATTAGTTAGTTAGTCACGTGTGCATAATTGCATATATTATACATATAGTATTGTTTTGTGTAAAGACAAATATGTACCTATTTTGCTTTGCCATTGAACACTTAAAGCTATTGATATATTATATCATTGTATATGTTTAACGACGAATTTCGAGTGAGATACATTTTGAATGAAAGTTATATAAATTTATTAACAAAAAGTATTTATATTAAACCAATCTAGTAGAAACTCAAAAATTAAATTTTCTTTCTTTCATAAGTCCGTTGAATCTATTCATGACACTTTACATAAGAATAAAATTAAATGTTGAGAGGGTAGATTATACGCGTTATAGAATTATAGAACTATAAACTAGGTATAGAACTATAGAACTACCAAGGGATGTTGATGATAGGTATGTGCAACAAGGCACAGCACATTTTGGCAGTTTCGGTGCGCCGTCTCGGTGGAGTTGCGGAAAAGTCTTCGTCCGACCTTGCAACTTCGCCTATAGCGGACGCGGAACCTTAAGACCTTAAGAGGTTTAATCGGTAGTTCTACCCCACTACCATCTCGGGGCGGGAGTCCGACATAACCCACCGGTCTGGGTGGGTGTCCATGATGGATTTCTCTTGTAAAAAAAATGGTTGTGTTACAGCATCAAACTGTATCCTCCGATTTTGTTATCATAATTTTTCTGAATTGCCCCACTATGGAAGCAAATTTAAAGACGTAAGTATTCCCGCCAAAAGTTTCCTACTCATTCAAATCGCTGTAATGTAATTTTATACCGATACCATTTTTCAGTTTGTCTAAAACTAGAATCCTCAATTTTTCCACGTACTTACATAGCTCTAGCTCAGTCAAGATATTTTCGTCGAGAGATTTACTTCGAGTCGAAACACCGAAAGCTATTTTTCACTGGCTACGGCTATTTTTCCGTAGCGATCGTAGTCGGGAGAAAGTAATTTCAACAGTTGTATGTGTTCCCACGTACAGAAAGCAAGTTGAAAGGGAACCGTCGATTTCTATCCCATTGTCCAGTTGGAATGTTTTCTGTGACGCTTCCGAAACTAATACATTGACAATGTTGGCTTAATTTTATTGCGGGACTTGTTCCGGAAACAATAATAGAAAAGTTTTGACAGCATTAAATTGAAAGTTCTATTTGATGATCGCTCTTATCCACTTTATAATAAGACTGGCTTTCGCTAGCAAAGCTCCTTATGCATTTCTAGAGTGGCGTGTAACTTTTTTTGTAACACAAACGTATAACACAAACGTACATATAAACAGATAACAATTTGAAAAACATTTTTTTTTGCCTCGGTACCTATGTTATGCATGATACAAATATAGACAAGAAAATAGATATAATTACAAGTATATAATTCGTAATCTAGTAATCAATATCCAGTGTTTAAAATACTTTGGGATTTGGGATTAATCTTAATAACCTTGGGATTTAAAATTTTAATTTTAATTTCCTTTCCTTTAGTTATTTGCGCCCGCGAGATACCGCGAGGGTTATGCTACTCTCGAATTAGTTTAGATCTATAAGAATTTATAACGTTCCTCTTAAGATATATTTTAAGATAACAAGCTAGACCATTTGCTTTCGCCAGTACCTACTAAATACTTGTGAACTGAAAATCAAAGAAACACAGGTTTGATTAATTTTGATGACGCCTTGGGAACTTTACAAATGGAGGTTGTTTTCTAATCTTTAATACCTCCAATCTGAACTAATACAATCGCTTGGTCGGGGAAAAGAAGTGGAAAAACACTTTATCAAAGTGAAAGAAATCTTCAAAAAGGTTTCCTTATGTAGACCAACCTCAAAGTGCTGCTAACAAAGGGTTCGACCGCACCGCGGGTCAATGGATTTCCGCCCCCCTTTTGTTTCGTTATTGTAACAGTTCTCAAGATTTGAATTCATATTCGATCCATTATACATATTATATGTATATTGGGTTAGATTCAAAATTCACTTTTAACGCAACAATTGTTTGCAAGCTTATTCAAATTGTAGAGATTTTAAATAATGTCTTCAATAAGTATAAATTCAGATATTAGGTACAGGTACAGTCAAGGGCAATAATATCTGTACGTTTCCAAAGCGGCAAAAATATCTGTACAGTTGAGAGGCCAGAAATATCTGTTCGATAATTCGGTCAGAAATATGTGAGCATTTAAAGGGTCAAAAAGATCTAGACGTTCACGTGGCCATAAATATATGTACAATGTCAGTCAAATATGTGTAGGCTGTAGGCAAATAGGAGGGCATAAATATCCATACATGAAACTACGAGGGCGGGTCAATAAGTCCGTGACTTTTTGAATTTCTGACCTCTTTACTGAAAAAGCAACACTACTCCTGTCAACAGGCATCTGTCAGTTGACTCCTGTCAAAATTTGAACTTGCTGTGTCAGTTAGTTTGTGTTTGACAGCTATCTTTATCAGACTACCCACTAATTTGAGGAAAAAATGGAAAAAAGTGAATTTCGTGTGCTTAGCATTATTTTTTGCGAAAAAAAACCATTACCGAGACCAAGGCTAAGCTTGATAAATACTATGGGGACTCTGCACCATCGATTTCAATGGTAAAAAAGTGGTTTACTGAATTTCGTTGTGGCCGTACAAGCACTGAAGATGCCGAACGTCCTGGACGCCCAGTTGAGGTCTCTTCACCCGAAACAATCGAAAAAATTCACGATATGGTGTTGGCCGACCGAAGATTGAAAGTGCAAGAGATTGTGGAAGCCGTAGGGATCTCGCATGGCTCAGTGGTTTCAATTTTGAATGATCACTTGGGCATGAGAAAGCTTTCCGCAAGATGGGTGCCGCGTTTGCTCACAGTCGACCACAAACGCAATCGTGTAACAACTTCACTGGAAGGTTTGGCGTTGTTTAATCGCAATATGGAGGAGTTTTTGCGCCGTTTTGTAACCGTGGACGAAACATGGATCCATCACAACACACCAGAGACCAAACAACAGTCAAAACAGTGGGTTTCTAAGGGTGAATCGGCGCCAAAGAAGGCCAAGGTGGGTTTGTCAGCCAATAAAGTTATGGCGACTGTTTTTTGGGATGCACGCGGGATAATCCACATTGACTACCTTCAAAAGGGAAGAACAATCAATGGGGAATATTATGCCAACTTATTGGACCGATTCAATGACGATTTGAAAAAAACCCGACCTCATTTGTCCAAGAAAAAAGTTCTTTTCCACCAAGACAATGCAAGGGTGCACACATGTGCAGTTGCCATGGCAAAAATCCAGGAATTGGGCTATGAATTGCTCCCTCATCCGCCCTATTCTCCAGATTTGGCTCCGAGTGACTACTTCTTGTTCCCAAACCTGAAGAAATGGCTTGGTGGAAAAAGATTTGACTCCAATGATGAAGTCATCTCGCAAACAAAGGCCTATTTTGAGGACCTCGACAAATCCTATTTTTTGGAAGGGATAAAAAAATTGGAGAAGCGTTGGACAAAGTGTATAGAGCTCAAGGGAGACTACGTTGAAAAATAAAATTATTTATTTATCAAAAAATCTGTGTTTTATTCCAAAAGTCACGACTTATTGACCCGCCCTCGTATCAAAGAGCGTGTCAAGACTGTCAAGTCTAGTTATCAAATATTTTGATGTTTTGCATATTCTCTACTTTTTTAAAGTATTTTATGTGTAGTTTATGTATTTTTTATGAACAGAGCCAATAAATGCGCCTGTGTACTACCATAAAATTTACTTTCGGCACTTTCCTTCTTTCTCTTACAACTCGCTAAAACCTATTTTGTATGTATACTATACTGTTTATGATGTTGACGCACAAAAATAATTCAAAAAACCTAAATTGATATTTAATAAAAATTCATATCGATAAATCTAGACGTGATAGAAAAAATCGGCCAACGGGAATAGATTCAAAGTATTAAAATCTTCATATTTTTGACATATTTTTTGAAGGAGGATTTCGTTGCAGACCAGTGATTAATTATTAAATGCTCAAGTTAGTAAAAACCTAAGTGTTCTTTTTAACGGCAAAGAGACATTTATACATACACTAGCTGTGCTCGCGACTTCGTCCGCGTGGAATAGTTATTTTGGGAATCATTTGGGTATCTCGAACGGTTTTCGCAGCGCACGCAACGGAAGCCCTCAAAGATGAATAATTTTCCCCGTTTTTTCCACATTTTCGACTGTTTCTTCGCTCCTATTAGTCGCAACGTGATGTTATATAGCCTAAAGCCTTCCTCGATAAATGATCTATCCAACACAAAAAAAAAATTTCAATTCGAACCAGTAGTTCTTGAGATTAGTGCGTTCAAACAAACAAACAAACAAACAAACTCTTCAGCTTTATAATATTAGTATAGATTAGCGTAATCGAAAGATTTTCGTACTAATATTGTATAATTACTTAAATTACGAATAAATATCTTCCGTTTCATCGCTACGTCTAGTATAAATATGTTACTGACATAAATTTAGCATTGACAAAACGCTAATATGATATTCACGAGAAAAGCCATGTGAAAATCGTATATGATAGATGTGAACGCTGTGAAGCAGAATCTAAAATAATAGAATGAAAGGTGAAATAAATATTACGTTAATGACGCCACAATCAAAATGAAAGGGACAAACAGATCATATGACAGAATGGTACTCTTTTCGATGATTGTCATAATTCAAAATACGAAAACTTGTTTGTTTGTACAGATATTTATGCACCCCTATTTGCCTAGATATATTTGACTGACATTGTACATATATTTATGGCCACGTGAACGTCTAGATCTTTTTGACCCTTTAAATGCTCACATATTTCTGACCGAATTATCGAACAGATATTTCTGGCCTCTCAATTGTACAGATATGTTTGCCGCTTGGAAACGTACATATATTTTTGCCCTTGACTGTACCTGCCTATTATTTACAGCTGAATATTTAACTGACGTTTGAGGATTGACGAGCCCGTTGAATGAGTGCTTGCTTTATCGCTCTATACTAGCGTACCCGGGTTCCGGCGTACCTCCACTTTCGGGTACGCAGAAGTTCTGACAGGGAGCAAAGGCCTTCCCGTGCTGGATAGTCGTGTGGCGAAAAAATTCTGTCTATAATTTCTATAATAATATATTTGTATTTTTTATTTTTATATAAATTAAAATAAAAATTTCATGTCACATGTTTGACTCCTAAACTACTGAACCTATTCTGTGAAAAAACTTCGTAACTATGTGTCATTTTGTCTAACTTAAAAGATAGGATAGTTTTTATTTTGAACCCGGGTGAACCCGGGCGAAGCGTGTAACTAGTATGAGTATAGATAATAATACTCGTATATTAAAATAAACAATAAGTATTTCCAACGGATTAAGGCCGAAAGCGATCAGTCTCCATTTCTTTTATGGTTTAAATATACCAACGAACAGCCAATAGATTTGAAGTGAAATTTTGAATTTGGATCGCGTCTCGCAATCAGAAAGTCTCGGCTACAAAAAGATGCATAATTGGGAATATGCTGGAATTTGGAATCCCCTTTGAAGATCCAACGGTTTTCGATTGGCAACCGCGAATGCGAGCTAGCAAACTCTTAATTATGCAACCAATCTAGACGAGCTTCACCGATTCCTATGAATCAACAATTCTATATTATTTTGGTTACCGGTTTTGTCTAGCTAGTTTAGTTTTCAGTTTGATTGTTAGGAATTTACTTGTACAGGGCAGCAGTTCCTTTTAAAATTTCCTTACAAAAATATCTTCAATAATACTTACGATAAAAAATAAAATAAAGTCACTGCTCTCCGATGCAATTTTTTGGCACATTATATAGAAAAAAAAGTTGCTGGTTTATCGATCTAAATAGTGAAAATCGTATCAATATCCGTCGGGTGCCTTAGAAGACATTAGCGGAGAAACAGACAGAGGCAACCCTAACGATTTCATGCATTTTTTTAAATAATATGTACGAGTATTATTAAAAACAGCGGTCAGCGGTGGATCAGGCAGCTTCTGACCGGTCCTATTGGAAAATTATGGGGGAGGCCTATGTCCAGCAGTGGACGTCCTACGGCTGAGATGATGATGATGATATGTATTATGTATAGATACTCGGATGTTACGCATTCCATGGACAAACAATAATTGTTTACAGAAGTGTTTTGTTACGATTGCCAACAACACGTCGTGCTGTCGTACACAATGGCGACACGGAATTATAAAAGTACTAGCTGGTGCTCGCGACTTCGTCCGCGTGGAATAGTTATTTTGGGAATCATTTGGGTATCTCGAACGGTTTTCGCAGCGCACGCAACGGAAGCCCTCAAAGATGAATAATTTTCCCCGGTTTTTTTTCCACATTTTCGACTGTTTCTTCGCTCCTATTAGTCGCAACGTGATGTTATATAGCCTAAAGCCTTCCTCGATAAATGATCTATCCAACACAAAAAGAATTTTTCAATTCGAACCAGTTGTTCCTGAGATTAGCGCGTTCAAACAAACAAATAAACAAACAAACTCTTCATAATATTAGTATAGATTCCACAATCCACGATATCGTGTGATGTAACGATATTACCGTTACTGCGATGCCGTTAACGTCCGTAATTATAAAAGCGGCCATTGAAATGTATAAAGTATAGTTATCGCTCGAGAGAATTATTTATACAAAGTTTAAACAAACGGCTCTATTTCAATGCAAACATTTCGAAAAGTGGTAATTTTCGGAACATTATTTTGTTTAACTTGTATTAGAAAACCGTGATACTTGGAAGCGTACTGCTTGTTTAGGATACTATCAAGGTTAACTTTCAAAATTAGTTAGTCAAATTAATTACATTTATAATGTTTATTTGCGCCTATAAATTATTTATTGATATTATTTAAAACTACATAAAATTTTACGAGTTATAGATCCTCAAAAAGCTGTTTCAGCGTAGTTGCTGTTTTTAAGATCCGTCACCCTACGCTAAAACTGGGTTTTATGAGTTTGACGTATTTATGTCTGTGTATGTATCTATCGAATCGTATGGCTTACAAATGGATGATATTTTGATACGTTTTTTTGGAGTTTACTCCTTAAGAATCCATTTTCATATATAAGCCCAGGGTGTAAAATTTATGGGAGTAAAATCAAAATTGTCACGCGTTACGCGTTTGTTTTTAATTTTAGTGCCACATATACACACAATATTTCTGAAACTGGAATATGTTACATCCTTGCAAAAACTAGATGACACCGGTAATCATGTATCATAATTTAGAAAAGGTCTTAGATCAAATATCAAATAGATTCATGGTCTTCCTTTTATTTCTGACACTATGTTATTTAGCAAAAAATAATCCTTATGATGAAGGCTTTCGATAGGTATGATAAAGCTACAGGGTATTTTTTTTTCTCGTGTAGCGGGTTCGATTCCCGGTTTAACCTTGTAATTGTTTAAAAATCTATGAATGCAGTTTAAATTATTTTTTAAATTAAAATAATGTCTTCTTTCAGTAAATCTACAATATTCCATTACAGTTCCATCTACAATATTCAAGGTACTTTCCCTCCATGTGGTGTGGTCGTGGGACGCTCTGTAATTTTCATACGAGTATTCTAACTGTTTTTCTATTTCACTGAATATTATTAAAAGTGACAAAAGTCCTTTCGAAGTAGGTCTGATTAAATATTTTAGCGAAAGTATTCGTACTTTTTTACTACATTTTTTTGCAATTCACTTAGATGTATTGCCATAATCCCATCTCGTCCGTTCCCGACCCGACGGAGACGTTTTGTCCCAGAAATAGAAAACCTGATTTTATTTTGCACTTGACCTTTTCGAAGCTTTGTCCAGAAAAAATAAATAAAAAAACACACTACACATAATACACAAAAAGACGCGTACACTACAATAGTACTACAATAGTACAATACCTTTTTATAAAAATTTCTAATGTTTTTTTTTAATGACGCATTTATAAACTAAATGATCTATTTTTCCATTAGGAAACCTGCGTATCCTAAAAGACTAGCAACCCTTTAAGATAATATATGAAGTTCTGTCAATCTCGAATGTAAGTAAATATACATTTACCTATTTTACATAAAAATAAAAATAAAATTAAAAATTGCCAACTTAGCATTAATAAGTCAAAATCTAATTTCTGTAAGAGCAATCTCGACTAGATACCGCCGTCGTACTTGTCAAATGCGGCAACAAATACTACGCCGAATTCGTAGCTGCGTACCCGATGGCGTACCCGAGCCAGTCACACTGCAAGCTGTCTGATCTCCCGAATGTTTTATTAAATTTTGGACATAAAATGTTTTGAAAATTCTTTCACCTATTGAAAGCTTCGTTATCAGAGAGTAACATAACATAGGCTATATTTTATAAAATTACGCGGGCGAAGTCGTGTGCTGTACAACAGCTAGTATTACTATAAACTAACACTTCTTAACAGGTTATTTATAATTAACCTCAAACTTAAAGCTAAGTTAACAATAATAGTTGTAGTACAAACGACTTGTTAGTCTCAAATGGAATAAAATAATTATAAATAAATTTTAGATATTTTTTGTACCATACACCAACCGGATTCAGTATAATTCAAACACAGATTTTTTTGCTCCGAATCAGACTTCGTTCGTCGTATTACTAAGACTAATGAGATTACATTTTTCTTGTTCGTGCATACATCACATTTTTGTGCAGACATTAAATTTACAATATTAATATAAACTAGCTGGTGCCCGCGACTTCGTCCGCGTTCTGAATGAAAGGTACCCCTATGTCCTTTCTGGTGTCCCAGACAACGTGTATGCGAAATTTCATGGTGATCGGTTCAGTAGTTTTTGCGTGAAAGAGTTACAAACATCCATACAAACTTTCGCATTTATAATATTAGTACGGATAATGATATTGGGTCATATTTCATTATTTATTTATTTATTTATTTATATTAGCCATAGTAAGTAATTCAATCAACTAGTTAGTGACTTAAAAAAATAAACATTTCAAGCAAAACAACACAAACCCATTAGGCTAAAATCTCTTTTCTGTCAGTTCTAAAAGTGCCTATTTTTATTACACAAACATTTTTCGCATACAATTGACAACGTCCCGCGGACTACTTTAAAAGCCCGAGTAATTTCAGCTCTCAAATTTACTTCGGAAATCTTAGGTTAGATAAAAATGAACGATGTATGGATTAGTTACGAAAATCCTATCAGTGTGTAAATCCTTTTATTTATATGTATAATACACACACACACACACACACACAGTTTCTAGTTCCATAGTAAGCAACTAATGCTTGTATTATGGATACCAGACAGTTGATAAACTACATACATTACTTTTGTTTTGTACCTAAATACATACCATATTATAAATACAAAACATCCATGACTCAGGTACAAAGGTAAAATATTAACACATAAACATTTGCCCCTAGCGGGATTTGAACCCGCGACCGTTTCTGCAAATTGTGTGCACAGACTTTCATCATTGATCGCTTTTTCCAATATTAAAATCCATTTTTGACAAAGTTTATGAAAAAATTCCTGGAAGGTGTGAAAAGGTGACAGACAGCAGTTATTTTAACATTTATAATATTAAGTATGGACTAACACGCGGCCCGCGAGTTAAATATCCACCAGTTGACTAATAAATATTCCATTCTGCTGATCTTGGTACTGATGGGGACTACTTAATACTAAATTACTAGTCTTTCGAACATGTATTGTCATATTGAAATCCGCTACCTATCATTGCTTGCCTTGAATACGAGCCACGTTAAACATCCGGTGTAATAGGCGGCTATCGGGGCATCCCGGTGTAACAGGCGGCCCTGTAACTGTAGTAGGCATAAAATATTTGTTTGACTGGCGCAAAACAAAAGTTATGAGAAACGGAACACCTTGCAACGGCAAAAGTCACGACGTATTTATAGAATTAAACGGATTAGGGAAGATTGAAAGTTGACGCGCCCTTGCCGGATCATCCGGGGATTACCCGCGGATTAGATCCCCCTAGGGGGCATGACTTCTTGCAATAAGAACCCTTAAGAGATTATAGGGAATCAAACGTTCCCATATTAAATTATTATACCTACTTGATTTCCTGTGTGTTGAATAATATCATTATTATTATGCTGAAATGCGGCCTCTCACGGCAGGACAGATACACGAGTTTAAGGGCCCTAGCCAAGAGCAAACGTACAGTCATAAACGCTACGCTCAGGCTACGCTACGCTTGGGAGAAAGCTTTGTGATTGGTCAACATTTTATGTGGGTGTTAAAACAACCGATCACCGGGATTTATTTTTTAACGTTTCGTAAGTACGCAAAGGGAGCGTTTGCATTGGTATGCTCTTGGCTAGGGCTCTAGGGTCGCTCGGCGTACTATGGAGCGAGCTATGCTCGAAGTTTCTTTCGTGGATATAGGGTCTGAAATTCCAAAAGAACGAAATTTGTCGATATAGTCAAGAGCATTAGCAAGTTGTAGTGGTAATGGTGGCGAACAAAAGATCAAGCGTTATATTGCTGATATATTTTTTTATTTTATACCGCGGACGAAGTTGCGGGCACCAGCTAGTCTATAGTATAAATTTACTAAGTGTTAGAAAAAGTGGTCTGAGCACGAAGGATTGACTGCTATGTAAATATATATACTTGTAAAATCGTGTCTTGACTGACTACCTATCAAACATTGTAAGCTATCAAACATCAAAGCTGAAAGTGCAACATAGGTTTATTTTATAACTTAATCATCCGCTAAGAAAGGATTTTTGAAAATTTCAACTCCATTCAAATTCAAATTCAAATTCATTTATTTTCAGGTAACTAGACCCATATTTTACATTATTATACATAGTTATAATATTTACATATTAAGATATAATCAAAATTAAGAAAAGAAATAATAATAATAAGTACATAAATAGCTAAAAACCACTAAAAACTAACACCAACATGTCTATCACTACAATGTCGGATATATATACAATCTAGCCTATCAGCGATCATTGCAATAACTTTGTTAGAGCTGCCCCGCACCCGTCTAACAAGTGACGCAGATTTTTTACGCATGTTTGTATAAAAACAATCAGTGCTCATCATAGCGAACATTCCTGAAGCACTACAGAAGCGGGGTAGCCCTAACATCGCCCTAAACGCGTTGTTAAATTGGATACGAAGGGCTTTGTAACATTTTTGTGTATAATTTGCCCATAGAGCACAAGTATACAACGATGTGCAATATGCTTTAAATAATGTTAGTTTTACATTTTTTGAACATCTTGCAAATCTGCGCGCTAGCATATTTGTCCTTATGGACAGAGCCCTTCGTTCCCTATCAATATCGGCATTGTCTTTTAAGTCGGCCGTGACTATGTGCCCTAAATATTTAAAATGGTCCACCTTTTCAAGGGAAGTGCCATTCATACACACAGGTGGTACTTTATTAGGACTTTTAACAGTTGCCGTCTCAAAGATCATGAACTGACTTTTGGTGACATTATATTTCAGCCCATGCCTACACGCATACCTCTCACAGATGTTCAGAAGTTTACGTAAACCACAGACAGAAGCGCTCAACAACACCATGTCGTCTGCATAACTAAGGTTATTGACATTTACCCCATCAATGTGACAACCAAGACGCTGGTTGCTGAGCTCTTCGATCAGTGCGTTTACGTATATATTGAATAATGTGGGTGAGGTGATACCGCCCTGTCTCACTCCGCATTCTAATCTGTATGTTTCTGACATTGTTCCTGCCCATGCCACACTATTAACCTGGTGCCCATACCAAGCCGGGGGCGGGTCGCTAGTTTCATACAAATAAGTTAAACGAAATAATTATATGAGTTTTCATTATGTTTAAATTATAATGATTTTCCAAGTAATAAATATCTACAAATAATAGATAAAGAAGTCTTCTCAAGAATGACCTTAACCTACATTTTTGATTCGACTGTTCTCGTAAGAAATTGGCGTTGATTGGCTAAATGAGAAGAGTTTTGGGTCGGGGTTTTACGTTTGGTGAAAGTATACTTATTAAGACAATACCGGAAATCTTGGCTCAGAGCGTTCGAAGGGTTTTTGAGTACGTGTCGATTTAGCTTTAATATAACATCTATTTAGTTTTTGTTCGTTTAGTTAGATGTCTAATTAAAGAACGTATTATTTTTATTATGTTGAAAGCTATAAAAGGCAATAAATAAATTATACCTACTTTGCTTTTAAGCCTGATCGAAGTTACAAACTGTTACTGTTACAACCAAGTTACATCTGAAACTATTCCAACTGGAAGCTGTATTGGGATTGGAATGTGTTTACATTATTTCAGTGGTCTAAAATTTTTGAAATTAGTTTTTTTTTTGAAATTTTCCGATATTTTTAATACAGCAGATATTAGAAATATCGGACTCCAATTTTACATCTAGATATTTCTTTTTAAATATTGAAAAAAAAAATATTAGTCTTAATTATAATAATATTAAAAAACCTTCGTTTTAGAACAGCATCACATCTCCGAAATTATGTATAAAATATAAATTTGGAAACATTAAGAAATTCATAGTAGGTTAATATATAGAAGGGAATCTTAAAAGAGTTTTTATTTTCAATAATCTCACTCGAAATTCGCGAACACATTGAGCGGCAGCCTATTAAAGGAATTTGTACTTACCAATGCAGGGGTTACGGTTCACAATGGCGAAGATCCTTTCGCACCGTTTCTTCATGTGAGTATTGGGACAGATGCAGCCGAAGAGCGGTGACAGATGCAGACCAGCCCACGCTTCGCGGCACGCCTCACTAGTACCACAGAGTAAACATTACCACAGAATAGTATATTTTCTGAATATTGCCATAAAATAAAATTTATTGATGAACCGCACAGCGTTATATAGTCGATTTTTATTGCAATCTTTATATTTCTCAAACCGAATATTAAAAATTAGCTTTGCCAGCGATTTGGTACGCATGGTTTTCATAATAGCGCGAAACTTTTTTTTTATAAATAAACCGATTAAAATGAAACAAACAGTAATTAATGTTACGGGGAACCTTGCTTCAGTATACATTAGTGAAAACGGCATTCGAATCGGTAAAGCCGTTTCTGATTTTATCGACGAAAAATCTAAAGAGTATTTTTGACCTTAGTAACATAAGTACAATATTAAACATGGTTCGATCACGAATTTATTAAATGTATTAGTATGATATGATATGATAAGATCAATTTTAATTTTTAGAAATTAATGTTCGTGTCTCAGTTCTTCATTTCAATACAAAGACAAAACAAAACAGTCATGTCTAAAAACAAACTAAAGACAACTAATGTGTAACCGACAAGCAGAGTCTAACAACGCATTAAACTAATAGTTCTTTTCAAAGTTCGAGTGAATAGGCATCTTCTGGGTGAGGAAACTTGATTACTTAGATTAATAAAATTGGTCTCGCTGCGCTAGACTAGATAGCGCCGTCGTACTTCTCAAATGGGGCAACAAATACTTCGCCGAATTCGGCCTACCCGAGCCAGTCACACTGCAAGCTGTCTGTGATGTGTACGTGCCGAATGTTTTATTAAATTTTGGGCACAATAAAATGCCCGTTTGTCTGTCTAAAAAGAAATAAAAAGTGACGATGTCTTACACACACTACAAAAAAGTTGCCGCATTCACATGACAATTCTTTTCAGATAGCACGGTATCTAGTCGAGCGCAGCGAGACTAATTATTAATCTAAGCTTGATTCAATCAATGTAGCTTGACTAAGTAAGTACTTTGGTAAAGCCTCTCACCATATTACATATACATGAGAATATTATTCGAGGAAATTAGATTTCAACAAGGAGATAAGTACCGAAGTAGCCATTAACAATACAAAAGATCGATGTAATGTAACAAGCAGCTGCCCCTTTGGCTGTGTACGAAACCGGAGTTTCGTAATTGGTTTCGATGAAGTAGGTAGCTTTTCTTTTTCTTTTGAAACTAATATAGTTACGATCGAAGACTTTTTCTTCCTTGTATGAAACCATGTAAAATATCATCAACTACAAAACGATAGCTCCAGTTATTCAATTGTGGAACTAGACTTAAAGTATACCTCTCAAACTCTGAAAATTCGCAGCAACTACAAAGTTTCTGAATCCAGATCGAAGTAAATACCTACATCGCCAGTTCCCAACACAGCTAACGGAAATAGTAACGAGGTAACCGCGGAACGGACCGAAATTAACTTTGTCTGAGTTGAATCAATATTAAATTACGACATACACTAAGGTAAGTCCGGGAGAGAAGTTAAGAGTTTATTATATAATTAGTTTCATATACGGCAAGTAGTGGTGGGAATGTTGCTAAAATTGTGCAGGGCCTTCTCTTTAAAATATGAATCTAATAATTCACGCTGCGCCGAAGACCTAGCTTCGAACAATAGGAAGGGGCCCTAGCCAAGAGCAAACCAATGCAAACGCTCCGTTTGCGTACTTACGAAACGAAAGAAATTAAGCCCGGTGATTGGTTGTTGTAACGCCCACATAATTTTGACCAATCACAAAGCTTTCTCCCAAGCGTAGCGTAGCCTGAGCGTAGCGTTTATGACTGTACGTTTGCTCTTGGCTAGGGCCCCTGATACCTTCCCCCGAGATGGCCGGCGTACCTCCACTTTCGGGTATGCCGAGGTTCTGAAGTCGTGTAACAACGTCCCCGCGACCCCGCCCGCTAATGGCCGCAATGATAGAAAGTCGTTGGGTTTTAGCCGGTAGGAATCCGGCATAACTCGGCAGTACCCCCTACACTGCCGGGTATCCAAGAGGATTTCCCAACTTTAAAAAAAAAAAGGGGGCCCCTGATACCTTACCTATCGTCCATACGGCATTCGTTATCACGAGTCTTGCAGGCGTTCTTGAAGCGTTCAAACACTACGGCGCAGGCCTTGCTATCATGGCAGACGCTCAGAGCATAAGTGCAAGTAGGCAAAGTTTCCACTGGATACGGGTCTTTCTCTGTAACCAAGAATTTCTAAATTAACTTCGAATATGATTAGAAATTAAAATTTGTGTTAACACAGATACACAGCTAGTCCGATTAGAACACCAGGTTTTTGCGTCGGGCGTTAAAAAAGATGAAGATAAAGAAACAACATACCCTTCCTCATGACAAACACGCAGGGATGGTCGAATAAGAAGTCGCGGAAAGAGTTGCATTCGGGATCAACGTTCGGCTCTCTACACAAGCAGGTCGGTCGAAAGAACGGAAACGCTTGCAGGGTCCTCAGGGCAGCCTGGCACTTCGTCACAGTAACCGTAGAACAAGCCACTGAAACAAATATACTGATATTTATTGAATGTTCATCATCTTTGCCGTTGTCCACCTTCCACCTTTCTTGTCCGAACTGCTAAGGAGTGGAACTCATTGCCTGCGTCTGTGTTTCCCCAAAATTACAACCTCGGGGTCTTCAAACGCAGGGTAAATGGGCATCTACTAGGTAAGCGTGGTCCACCTTCGGCCGCATCTGCACCTAACATCAAGTGAGATCGCGGCCAAGCGCTGCCTTGACTTATATAAAAAAAAATAAAAAAAAATGTTTGATGTTGATAACGATTGTACGTTGTCAACAACAAAACATAAAAGAAAAGAAAGTCGTGTTAGTTACACCATTTATAACTAAGGAACAGCTGGACCGATTTTAATGATCTTTGATTTGTTGAATTAATTGTCTCCTCTCCGAATACCTGAATAACTATTGAAACATCTGAAATATTCACTAAACCACGCAACGGATTTTGATACGGTTTTCAGTAATGTAAAAACCGTTAAACGTGAATAGTTTGTGTATAAAATTTGCAGAAAAAAACCCCGTGAGAAGCCTGGCCGGGTCGCTAGTAATTATTACATTCCTAATAATATACATGTGATACGGTGAGGTGTGGGTGCATGCTAGGAATGAAATGTTAGTTTCTCCGCAACGACTATTTTTACTCCAAAAGGAAAACGCCCTTCAAGCAGAAGGGGTCAATAAAGTCAAGTGTCCCGCCCTAACAAGGCAGAACAAAAACTATCTTGATCGCAAAAAGTACGTATTATCAGAAATTAGACGGATTCTTTTTGTCGGCAAGCCATTAAGGAGTGGCCTAGTGAGCGAATTTGATTTTTTCCCCTCGACTCCAATTGTTGTGAACGACCCTTCAGGCGAGACGGCTGAGGCTAAATTGAGCGCGAACGTTTGGTTTATTCGTGTGTTTTCCCATAGCAACTACACATCCTCATATAACTTTTTTTTATTTACTCTTTGCACTCATTGCCTTGACGACACCGTTTGATATAATTGGCACAATTAAAACCAATAGAGAAAGAGAGAGAGAGAGAGAAAGAGAGAGATAAAGCCTTAATATATATTTATATATATTTATATATAGAATTTGAAGGAATGAAGAATTTAACTGTTGGTTACGCGCGTTTTGTATCCCTCGCCCCTCTCCCTTTCCTACCCCCTCGGCACACGCGGAGAAAGGCAATTACCTACACACGACCACAGTCCACTATAAATCGCACAAGTGCACGCAACACGCATTTTGAGACGTCTCACTTTAATCCGCTACGAAGGACATAATCGCAGTTTTAATATCGCGAGTGAAGTGAACAACAGTGTAGGCACCAGCCAAGGACTGGAAGGTCAAAGTATCGCAGTTCCGCAGTGAGTTTTGATTTTGATTCCTTTCCATTTACCCCCATCTATCCGGTCCATCCGCACCGGGTGGTATTTTGCGCCACCATCTTTCTGGTCCTTCGAGCCGGATTAAAGTGAGACGTCTCAAAATGCGTGTTGCGTGCACTTGTGCGATTTATAGTGGACTGTGGTCGTGTGTAGGTAATTGCCTTTCTCCGCGTGTGCCGAGGGGGTAGGAAAGGGAGAGGGGCGAGGGATACAAAACGCGCGTAACCAACTGTCTTAATTTAATTCCTGGCAGGCTAAATTTGGAAATGAACTTTTCAAAGTTAATTCTGGTCTGGATATGGAAAGTAGTTGCAGTCATTTGGGCAGCCAGTCTGGCGGCAGTCTCCATCCACATACGGACCACCGTGAAATGGCAGCATGTGTATTGTTGTATTACTGTCAGTTGCAAAGAGTATATAATCACTTGGTCAGTTGAGCAAGGGATGCCGGAGCCTATTGCCCAATCCTTCTATCTACTACCGGCTGCGCGGTAGCCTTTTTTTTTTACAAGAGGAATCCATCATGGATACCCACCGGCCTGGGGACAGACCAGTGGGTTATGTCGGACTCGTGCCCCGAGATGGTATTGGGGAAGACCTAGCGACTATAAACCTCTTGGCGTCCTCCGCGTCCGCTATAAGGCGAAGTTGCGAGGTCGGACGAACACTCTTCCGCAACTCCGTCGCGGGGGTCCGTAACGGAAACTGCTCATTGGGACGGCGTACCCGAACTGCCAAAGTGCGCCGAGCCCCTCAGGATGAAGTGGGCGATACTCGTAGAGTACCGCCCATCTACCGCCCTAGTCCTGTCAAGGATCCAGGTGGCGAGCGTACGTCAGCCGCCTACGTCCAGTTCGTCGGCGAAGGAGGTTACGCGGTAGCCTACCATCTAAGGCCCATTACGCACTGTCGACTAGTAGCCAGCGACTCATTTCCTCGGCGTCCAAAACATAGGCAACTAGGGCCAGGAGACCGACCGGAATACTATCGTATTCCAAGTAAATTCGTGCAGAAGACGTCAAAGAAGTTGCAATAGTCCGGTTGTTACGACAGTTGCTCCAATAGGAGTATTGGTCGCTGGCGACCGGCAGTCGCTTGTGCATCGCCAGTCGCCACTACGCGGCGAGTCGTCGAGTCTCCCGGGCGACCGACGACAAAGTGCGTAAACACCTATTTAAACTATAGTAAGTCACAGTCGCCATCGTCCGAGTCGCCGGTGACCAGTCGACAGTGCGTAATGGCTCAAATTGACGTCAATTTCTCTGTCGACTTTAACACAAGAAAAAATATTTTGTGATCTAAAATTCTTGTTTATACTTTGATTTAAAAAAGATATACCTATCATAGGAATTGTTATATAGAAAACCACATCATGATAGAGTACTGTAAAGGGTACATCGGGTCCGAATTTTATTAAATTAAGCCACACTTATCGTAACTGAACTAAAAGTTGGGACCACATTTGTAGCCAATTTAAGTCGCCGTGACGAGGGTTGATCCTTCCGACATTTTGTCGACAGGATAATGCTTAAAAATTTCCTCTTAGCTCCTAATTTGCTTTTTACCTTTGGGCGAAGAATTGATTGTTTGAGTTTAATATTCTTATTTCGACGTTAGACTTAAAAACTTTTCTTGTGCTTGTTCCGTTCATATAAGTATTTTCAAAACATCCTCAAACAATACTTCGTCTTTGGTATTTTTAACATTTATTAGCAGTTCTATGCAGGTTCTATGAATAGTTATTTTTTTGAACGCGGGCGAAGCCGGGAGCGAAATCAAAATAAAATAAAATAAAACAATATATTATTATTTTCAGATGCAAATACGTAGAATGTTGTTTGCTAACACTACTTTTTGAAACATTGAGACTTGTGGCGAATAAACAACTACGAGTACCTATTGTGAATTTCAATATTTTTTTAAAGACTGTGGCAAAACAACTTTCAATATATTATGGAAATATAAAAATGTGGCAAATGAACAAGTATGGCAAAACGACAATAAGCCGATTCAGTTACCATTGAATCTATGAAATCATATCTCTCTGATGAAATCTATTTAAGCAAGGAGACTAAAATCCTTGAAATACGTCAAGGTCTTCCTCCACCTCTTTCTTTACTCTTTGCCTCATCAGGCTTTGCAGCGTACTTTCTTCACCCTGATTTTAATTGTTTTCTTGGATGAACGGTGACCTTTTTGCACTTCTTTATAATCAAGGGCGTCAAGCAGGTTGTGAATTGCGCCAGCCCGACTTTTTTACGTTAAATAACAATCACGCCTAACAGGCTTTCACACGTACACAAACATTATTTTGAAGAAATTATAAGGAAAAACGCGGTTCCATATAGCCTCGGGCCTTGAATAATATGAATAGCCTTAAATCATTTCCTAAATTAAAGTTTAACAATGGCAGAAATGCGGCTTATTTTTTATATTTAAAAACTGGCTGGTGCCCGCGACTTCGTCCGCGTTCTGGATGAAAGGTACTCTATGTCCTTTCTGGTGTCTAAGACAACGTGTATGCAAAATTTCATGGTGATCGGTTCAGCAGTTTTTGCGTGAAGAATACAAACTTTCGCATTTATACCTAATATTAGTACGGAAGTACGGATTAGCGACCAACCTTCGGCTTCGCATGGTTCGACTTCGCCCGCGTAATTTTGTAAATTATATACTAAAAGTACTAATACCTACGTGCAGTATGCAATTTTTTCTTTAAATTGTAAACAAATTTTTCACATTATCAGCGACTAAAATAGGCTGTATTTTACAAAGTTACGCGTGCTAAGTCGCATGCAACAGTTAGTTTATAATATGTGTAGAGATACTTAGATATGTAAACACCATTGTCGACAGATGTAATAAATAAAAAGTTATACTCCATGATTTTTAAGTAATTCATGTTCTTAAAGCTTACAGCTAAGGAAAGTTAAACGATTCTGTACACATCTTTTATATTTTCAAAAGTTAAGGAGACAATGCACGCCATTACAATACAGTGAGTCGAGCCTTCCTTTGTCCAAGTCCTTGTATACGCAGCCTAAGAATGGAAATAAGGTTGAAAATAGTGTGAAATGCTTGAGTCATTACGGATTATTTAGAAAGCTTCGCTTTGATTTTTAACATTTTTTTAAATCGATTTAAATTTCGGTGTTTTTTTAAAAAAATCATGTTATCACAGCTGGACCTAACCATGACGTATGGGAGCTGAACACTCCCTTACGTCGTGGTTAGATAAATAAAGTCTTCTTTCTAAATAATAAATTTGAAAAATGAAAATGTGCAGAATTTGCAAACATTTTTGCGGGTTGAATTCTTGTAATTACTGACTGAAAGCCAAATTTTTTTTTCCATTAAATCATCCCAGCTATAATGTACCGTTCACTTTAGCAAGATTATACTATTTTTGTTCGCAATTTTTTGTCTTATTATCTCTTATTATCATTATCATTTTATGGGTATTTAATTAAGTCTGTAATAAAATATGTATAATAAAATTCAATTACCAGTAGACTGGACAAATATTCCTGGGAATCAAATGAGATTACATTTAGCCTCACCGCGTTGTTATGTCAGCAGAGGAATAAAACAGAATTTTTACACTGCCACACAAATCCTTATAAAATTGTTAAGAGAAGAAAAAAAGTTACCGAAACTTACATAGAAAATAGGAGCGAGAAATTCTGGCATCTATGTCACAGTGACGCCCGGAACAATGAACTCCGGTGACAAGGGACGGCCCTTGACACCTTTGCCATTTTGTCACGACTAATGCCTTCAAAATCCACCCAGTATAACGTTCCCTTGCCTTATTCATCCTTAAAAAAGTGTGTGAGAAAATAGAAGAATCAATCTTAATTAGGATCGCCAGTTAAATCATTATATCAATGTTCTCTGAAATTTTGTGCATAAAATACACTAAGAACCTACCGGAAAAAAAAGTTCATGTGGTCCGATCGGTAGGACAAAGGCACGTGGACAAAGCAAAATAGGACCACGTGGCCAGAGCGAATCTTACGAATAATATAAGACTAAATTGGATAAATGTGCATTACAAACTAATTTAAAAACATAAGCTCTTAAGTCAATTCAATTCGATTCGATTCGATTCAATTTTCAATTCAATTCGATTCGATTCAATTCAATTCAACAAGCTTGCAGTCTGGCACATAGGCGCAAAATCGCCTGTTTATGTGTCTTTTATAAGATGTGATCAGGAGAGTGTGCTCAGGAGCTGCATGAGTTCATGCCGCATGAGCTTTTCTTCCATCAGACATTCAGACGTACGTCTGGTTACCATCCTTATCTTGTCAAAATCCTTCTTTTTCCATGTTTCCTAGCTTTAACGCAAATATTTTAAAATTCGATTGAATAGACATCTTCTGGGTGAGCTCGCTCCATCATCGGCCTCATCTTGCTGCACGGCTAGACGATCAAGAGCTAACCCATTGTTCATTCATAATATTATAAAACAAAGTCTGCGCCGCGTCTGTCTGCCTGTCTGTCTGTCTGTTCGCGATAAACTCAAAAACGACTGCACCGATTTTCATATTGTTTTCATTAATGGATAGAGTGGTTCTCGAGGAAGGTTTTAGTATATAATTTACAAAGTAACGCGGGCGAAGTTGCGGGCAGCAGCTAATAGTTATCTATATAGAATACTTTGTTGTTGATTGAAACTAATTTAATTATCCTTTTGCGTGCAACATTTTTATCGTGTGCCAACATCGAGGAATCACACAATTGCTGAGAATAATTGGAATTCGTCCGTTATGCTTCACTCGACCTAAGTATCCAAATCAAATCAAATCAAATCATTTATTTGCATACATGGGTGTAGAACCAGATGTCAATAGGTAAATCAATGTCCCACCATATATTACCACATTTGGTGTGCAATACTACAATAATATTACAAGTCAAATTATTATATAAATGTCTTACATTAATTATTATTAAATTAAATCATAAGTCAATTTACAATTGAAAATGCATCAGAACACTATTTTAGAGCGTATCTTTAAAAAAATCATCCAGAGCATAATAGGCTTTGCGTGCTAATAACTCCTTTAGTTTTTTCTTTAATAATTGTCTATTTTGAATGTTTGTGATAGAAAGGGGTATCTTATTATATATCTTAGGAGCCAGACAGAAAACGCTTTTATGTAAGTATTTGGTCCAAGATATTTCAGAACGAGCACGACCTTCAGCAATGAAGAAGACTACTCTATCTATATCTATCTATCCAATCTTTGTATCTATCCATAGAATACAAGAATCGCTCGTTTTAAAATTATTAGACAGGTGCCCATTATGTTTTGAAAGAGATTTTTTTTTAATTTATAAAAGCGTTAAAGTGAAACCATTAAATTAATGCGTTGTCATTATGTTATTCATCGTAATAGACCTCGAACAGGGGTCCGAATAATTCGGATTCGGGCATTCAAGGACAACGTCTCGAGGACTATCTTGTACGTACAAGGGCACTCGGTCAAGTGAGTACATTAAAATTTATATTGTGTTAAAAATCAAACTTGCATTAATTTATTTACGCACCTAAAAAACCAGAATTGATATTATTCGGACAAGACTATCCGCCACTTGCTATCAAAGAGTTCTCAATTACTTTGGGCACATAGTGCGCACATGAACCAGTAAACTTGGAGAAGCTGGTGGTGGTTGGAAAAGTGGATGGCAAGAGGTCTCGTAGCCGGTCTTCCAGCCGATGGACAGACCAAGTTATGCATCTTACAAGCCTTACAGTTGTGAAGGCTATGAGAAAGGCTGAGGACAAGGTGGATTGGAAACAGCTCGTGTTTGATGCCACCAAGGCATTTCAGAGCGGACACTACCTTCAGCAATGAAGAAGCCGACTCTGTCTAATCTATTATAACAAATTGGGATATGTAGTGTATGCGTCTTGGATTTGTTCACTAACTCATACAGACAAGCACAGTCTCAACTCAAACGTGCCACGTGACTGATGTTGAGTGCGTGCGTGAGCCTCTGAGACCATAAGGAAGGGCACTACTGGATACAATTTTTTTTTGGTTAATATCGGCAGACAGGCTGACTGTCTAGTAACAGTAGATGGCTAGTAACACAAGCGACGCTACAGGTGCTGCCAACTGTAGCAGCATTAAGGATACGGGAATAGAATGGGATAGGGAAATGTTCTCTGGCATTCCTAGTTGTTAACCAAGCGGTCGCGGGTTCGAATCCCGCTAGGGGAAAATGTTTATGTGTTATGTATTTACATAACACATAAACATTTTCCCTTTGTACCTTACCTTTACCTTTGTACCTGAGTCATGAATGATTTGTATTTATAATATGTATGTATTTACAAAAAAGTATTGTATGTAATATATCAACTGTTTGGTATCCATAATATAAGTATCAAGTTGCTTACTTTGGAACTAGATGGTGCTGTGTGGAATGTGTGAATATATTTATATTTATATGTATAATATATATCACCGAAACACGTTCCAAAAGTTGGTTCTGCCGGTAATCGAACCCGGGATGCCTGTGTCAGAGCGCCAAGGCAACCACTTAACGATTCAACCAATACTAAATGCTAACTTATTTTTTAAGCACTGCTTGCATGTAACGATGTATTCCGCCTTAAATATTTTCCAAAAGTACATACTTACCCGCAATGGATTTAAACGTTCAAAGTCGAGAAGGCTACCAGCTCTTTCAAACCAGTAAAATCAATATTCGATCTTAGTTTAGGTTGTTTAGGCTCATATGTATATCGCGTCGTGACCTCGTTATATTCATTGTACGGCTCCAGCTCATTAAGGCACAGTGTAACAAAGACAGAATGTAAATTGTGTCGAATTTAACTTTTATTCATCTTTAACTTAACTTTTATTCTTTCGTGTTGGATTAATTGTGTGCATAAGGTTTCAATAGGCTCAGGGGTCTATTTTATGTATCATCATACTACTGAAACGACATATTAATGTATATACATTACTATGGTATTTATTGGTAACATTATGAACTTGGGCGTCCGTCCGTAAAGCCAACTATGAGGTCCCCAGCGGAAGATTAACGCTGTATGTGACTCTTTGCACACACAGCATAAATGCTGGCTGCCTATTTGGGTCGAGACACTAGTACATGCACTGGCAAGTAAGGCAGTATGGCAAGTATTGCAAGTATTGCCAATACGATTAAGATTGTTCTGATTGCTCTTGTTCTAGTTCATGTATTGCATGTGCTATTTGTATTGACTCAATAAAATTTCTTTTCTTTCTTTCTTTATAACTACTGTCACTCAGTATACTGGGACAAGATACTCGTTTTACCGATGGTATAAGGCGCACCCCACACTAACACCAGCTATTGTTGTAGCCCCATTGTTAGCTATATTTCTGATAGGTACAGTTAAATTATGATAATATATTGTTCGGTTATAATGAAGGCATATATTATTTCAAGCAAATACACGAAAAGGGTGTTAATGATTGGTTTCTATAGTATAGATACTTCAATTTTTGGAGTTTACTCTAATAAAA
The DNA here is from genome assembly GCA_947623395.1 of Synanthedon tipuliformis. Taxonomy (NCBI): domain Eukaryota; kingdom Metazoa; phylum Arthropoda; class Insecta; order Lepidoptera; family Sesiidae; genus Synanthedon; species Synanthedon tipuliformis. The sequence continues at coordinate 2,139,005 of OX392432.1, read as the reverse complement.
TCGATTTGCATATTAATAAACTATAATAATATTATATAAGCCCGATTTATGAGAATAAAATCAAAATTGTCACACGAATGCGTTATGTTATGCGTTCTATTTTTTTGAATATTTTAGAATATCTGAAGTTCACACACTACACAATAATATTATTTAGAAAAAGGCCAATGTTGTTCTTTCGGCGTGTTCGAATTGTGAAAATAGCTGGTGCTCGCGACTTCGTCCGCGTGGAATAGTTATTTTGGGAATCATTTGGTTTTCTCTCGAACGGTTTTCGCTGAGCACGCAACGGAAGCCCTCAAAGATGAATAATTTTCCCCGTTTTTTCCTCATTTTCGACTGTTTCTTCGCTCCTATTAGTCGCAACGTGATGTTATATAGCCTAAAGCCTTCCTCGATAAATGATCTATCCAACACAAAAATAATTTTTCAATTCGAACCAGTAGTTCCTGAGATTAGCGGGTTCAAACAAACAAACAAACAAACTCTTCAGCTTTATAATATTATAATAATATAGATTATTCGAAGAAATTTTCTTCGAACATTTAACCGAGAGGTGCAAGGCTCTTCGCAAATAGAGCCGGTCGTTACGTATTGTACGAACAATGTAATTTTTTTGTCCTCAACGCGACTTTCAGCAGTTAACAGAGTACAGTTTTAATGTCTTTTACTTTACACACTAAGGTTTATATTCGCCAGTAAATATAAAGTTGTTGTAACTTTTCTGAGGTTTTTGTTTGAAATCCCTTTGGATTTTTTTACATATTAGCATTTACCTGAGTCGCTTTTACGGCCTTATTACACTTTTCATATACAAAACCAGATAGAATTGTATAATTATTTTAATCCATACTTTAATATTATAAATGCGAAAGTTTGTATGGATGTATGTATGGATGTTTGTAACTCTTTCACGCAAAAACTACTGAACCGATCACCATGAAATTTTGCATACACGTTGTCAGGGACACCAGAAAGGACATAGGGTACCTTTCATCCAGAACGCGGACGAAGTCGCGGGCACCAGCTAGTAACATAATTATATATGATCTTTCAAAGTTTCGGATGACAGACAGGCGGACTGACCACTTGGCGTTGCTTGTGTTATAGACGACGGCAGCCACTTACCATTAATTATTAATATTCAAAGAGCAGCGAGCGCCATTATTTAACTAAGGTTTTTTTACTCACGCACAATATTTTTCCTACAATTTTATAATTCCAATATTGAAATTAATTACCTACCACGGCGAGTTGGTACAGTACAGACAATCGAATAATATTTTTTTGTAAATACAACGGGACGTTGATTAATTGATCGCGTTTCACTCAGGCAGCGAGCTGATGTTCTACCCGGATCTCTCTAGAGAGATAGCGTTGAAGGGTCAAAATACTCTATGTTCAGGGCCTCCTGTTACACAGACGCGAAATTTTTAAAAAATAAAACCGCTCTCAAATGAATAAACAGAATATATATTTTTACTAGCTGGTGTAAAAAAATAATATTCTAACTATAAAAAATATGTATGCAATATTATATTGGTGAGACTCCGCTTGACCACTTATTGCTATAAAACTTTGGCCAGGCGTTAGATTTTTATTCTATTTTAACCTGACCTGACGTAACTGTTATTTAATCTGAGGCCGAGGGTCCAGATATTTTCTGACCGGTCCTATTGAAAAATTATGGGGGAGGCCTATGTCCTATAGTGGACGTCCTGTAGCTGCGATGACGATGAAATAAGCTACTTCCTTACTGCTTTAATTTAATTGTGTGTATTAAAATTTTATTAAATGTTGACTATTCTTGGGAGCCGCCCCAACTTTTATCAATTTATATTTGTTTTTCTTTGTGTTCTCATTTCATTTTAATGTTTTTTTTTTCTTCGATTTCTATGACCCAATGTGTAATATTTGACTTGAATTATTGACTTGTGATTTTTGAATGATTGATTGATTTGAATATGTGTAAGAATATGCATGATGTGGTAGCCTCTAAATGCAATTTGCGCAAGCTTAGCTATTATATGACATGCAATTAGTTTTATAAAATTTATATGTATGTACCTACACTATTGCGTTGGCTACCCATAATAATATAAAATAAAATAACAATAATAATAAGTTATTTACATTGTAAGTAAAAAGACGCTTGAAGACAATAAAAGTGTGTTAATTATACAGAGTATCCGCATATTCCTGTGTGATAAGAGGCCATACTCTTGAGTAGGTACTGACAAGTACTGTCGCGGTCGGATCCTCTCGTATGCCGTCTCATGCATAATGATCTAGCGTTAATAAAAAAATGTGTAGCAACCTTATAAAGGTTTATATAATTATATAGTTTTTTCTATAAAAATACTATTTGTCTACGGTTTAGTTCACGTAAATTACAAAATTAAATGATATCGGTACATGTAGCCAGTCAGTAGTAGGTATACTTTTAATTTAAATTATTATTATTTTAGGATTGTAATTACATGATAAAGTATCTGCAGAGCCACTTTACATACCTATTTTTTGTTTAGGTTTTATTTGAAATTACAGAAATTATTCCCAATAATAAAACTAAATAAATAAGCAAAACTGCGAGCATTAGCTAACAATATATAAATATATTAGAAATGTGCAAAAAAGCTCTAGCCATTAAAAAAAGTTATGGCTATATCGTCTAGAGGGCGCCAAATTAAATTTCACGACGTCACATAGCCTAAAAACAAATTTACGAACATAACGCTTCCAACGATATCTCATATGTCAAATTGTGATACTTAAGTAAGTTTAGAAGTTATGAGGGAACAGATGAACATACATATAAAAAATATAAAAAAATGTTGCGTTGGTTTGTGTATTACTCAAAATAAATAGGATTGATTACATCTATTTTTCGCATAATAATATAATATCGACCGAGAAAAAAATTTAGTTTAATTCAACTAGCGAACTTGAATTTCATTCAAGCGAGGAGAACTAACTCACCAAAGATAACCGCTGGTTAATTTAAAACGCTCCATTTAAAGTGGAAGTTAGCGGTTGTTATGGCAGCCGAGTTAATATAGGACTGAGCCACAGCGAAGCGTGGTCGGGTATATTTATAGAAATCCTTACTCATATTTTGTTGTTTACGTTTGTTTTTTACGCATTCACGCAAAAACTACTGAACCGATCACCATGAAATTTTGCATACACCTTGTCTGGGACACCAGAAAGAACATTAGGTTACCTTTCACTAAGAACGCGGACGAAGTCGTGGGCACCAGCCAGTATATTAATAAGGCGACAGCAGCTAATTGTTTACCTATCTAATAGATTATTCTAAAAATTTATACACTCACCTAGTTCCGAACCGCACACGCGAGGGATGATTTCCAAGATGGCCGAGCAAGAAGAGTCCTCGAAGCACAGCTGCCTCGCCAGTAAACAGTTCAAGATGGCCATCGTACCCTTTAGACCGGGCGCTGAAAAGATGAGAGCGGATATTTTAAACAGGATATTTTTTTATAAAATGTATTACGATTAAGTATACGAGATACAACTTTGACGAGGCCATTGGCCGAGTGGTTAAACTTCTTGCTCTAACGATCTGACTCTGACTCAAAATGACTTTTTCGAGTCGTCGCAGCAGTACCACACACACACACACACACGCACACACACACAACATAAAATAGTCATACATAGTACTACACACATGAACACTTACAAACTGAATGTATATGTATGTTTAAATCCATACTCACTAAGTACTAATATTATAAATGTGAAAGTAACTCTGTCTGTCTGTTACCTTTTCACGCATTAATTACTCAATTGATCATCACAAAATTTTGCATACAAGAAAGGACCTTTCAACTAGAAAAAAAAAGTACTAATACTAAATTTAAAAATTCTTTCACCTATCTATAGAAAGCTATAGGTTTTATCAAGTTACGCGGACTAAGTCGCGTGCAACAGCTTGTCTCAAATAAAATACAGCCCAAAACTAACGCCTGGCCAAAGTGTTACAGCAACAAGAGGTCAAGCGTTATATTGTTCATATATTTTTTACTAGCTGGTGCCCGCGACAACATCCGCGTTCTGGATGAAAGGTACACTATGTCCTTTCTGGTGTCCCAGACAACATCTATGCAAAATTTCATGGTGATCGGTTCAGTAGTTTTTGCGTGAAAGAGTTACAAACATCCATACATTCATCCATCCATACAAACTTTCGAATTTATAATACTAGTAGGGATTTCTTGCCGAGGACGAAGTCGCGGGCACGAGTTAGTTTAGCGATGAAAACCACAAACAAATTTTGGTTCGCATTAATATAAAGGCTCCAATTTTGTGCATGTATCTTTTGTTAATGCAATTAGCGTTTCATCGCGAAATACAAATACCCTAGAGTTCGTATATAAATGGCATAAATGCGGCCAACCTGAATATATGAACGATTTGAAAATAGCTTCTGGCTTGTAAATTCAGTATCGATCGGCGAAATGCAGCGAACGTCGAGAAGCCTCGAATATTCTAGACGCTTTGAAATCGGCTCACTCACAATAACATACGAAATCCTCGGATGTTAAATTCAATTTTTTTTATGTTAACGCCCCGACAGACAGGCTCACAGTCCACTCGATGGTAGGTAGCTACCGTCATCCAACAATACAAGCAACACCTCAGGTGCGCTGCATAGAAATTAGTACCTATGAGGCATTAGGAAGGGATAGGAGACTCTGGCGTCGCTCACTCACTCAGCGAAACATAATGGCACACAACTCCACTTGAAAGGCTAATATGGATGTAATCCATTCTGCTAGTAGGTAGTAGTCGCACTGTCGCTCTCTCTCTCTCTCTCTATGTGCCTCTAGCCGTAAATCTATACTAATATTATAAAGCTGAAGAGTTTGTTTTTTTGTTTGAACGCGCTAATCTCAGGAACTACTGGTTCGAATTGAAAAATTCTTTTTGTGTTGGATAGATCATTTATCGAGGAAGGCTTTAGGCTATATAACATCACGTTGCGACTAATAGGAGCGAAGAAACAGTCGAAAATGTGGAAAAAACGGGGAAAATTATTCATCTTTGAGGGCTTCCGTTGCGTGCGCTGCGAAAACCGTTCGAGATACCCAAATGATTCCCAAAATAACTATTCCACGCGGACGAAGTCGCGAGCACAAGCTAGTGTTCCATAAAGTTCGTAGTGGACTTGACATGACTGTTTTGGACTTGACGGACCTGTTTTGGAAAACTAAGAAAAATTATAGACTTGACTTGACTGACTAGTCTCGGAATCTGCTACTTTTGATTTTAATTTTGCCTTTTTTATTTTAAAAAGGCTATTATAATTTGCTATTTTTACTAATGACACTGGCAAAATTATCGGAGAAGATCTGATGGAGCCAAGACATTAAAAGAGAAGAAGAAGAAGAAAGTTCGTATTGTTTTGTATGGCACGTGTAGGTATTCCATGTTGTAGTAGTTTGATGGTACTTAAATATGGTCTGGCGACAATAAACACTCCCTAAAATCAGGTCCCAGAATCAGGTGTTATGTTGGGTTTTGGTTAGTGAGTAAAAGGGATGCCCTGCTACTCCTTTCTAGATCGAGACCAGAGCCAACTTTGAAAAGTTCATTTCTAAAGTGGAACCTGCCGGGAATCAAACCTGGAAGTCCTGGAACAGAGCGTTAAGGTAAGCTCCCTAACCACTCATCCAACGGACTTGTCATTAATTTAACAACTACTCAGTTGACGCAATCTAAAACCGTTTGTAACCAATGATTTTTTAAGTAAAGATGACCCATCTCCATATCGCACGTCTGTAAAAAATGTTCCGCTTTGTACATACCTACTTATCTGTATACTGCTATATACTTATTACGTGAGATATATGAGAAAGCGTGACAGATGATACAGAACGTATGATACGGAAAGAGATAGCTGTCTGTAAAGAGTTGCGTTTGAAGTACGCTAGCCAAACAAAGCTGAGCGATGCAAACAGAAGCGTCACATCATTGATATTAGAGTCTGTGCGGAAAGAGAATGGACGTAATAATTGAGGGCGCCACTGTGATTAATTATCGTATTTGTTATTTTGAAAACTCTGTTACGTTATTATAGTTCGACTGTAAACATCTTGATACCTTTAAAAATTAGTTAAATTTTTTACTACTCTAAAACTTATTGGTAAAATTATTTATATAATAAAAATAATAATGTCATTATGGTAGTTCCCTTATACGCCGCGTCCATTCTCTTTCCGCACAAACTCTATAAACGACAGTATTGGGGTGGCATTAAATAAAACAACTTATTTGCCAACTTTTATTATTATTTATATATTATATTATATTAGAATTATGATATAATGTAATATAATATAATATAATATAATATAATATAATATAATATAATATAATATAATATAATATAATATAATATAATATAATATAATATAATATAATATAATATAATATAATATTTATATAATGGAATAGTATTTCATATAATTCGAAATGAAATCGCCCATCACCAGTTTATAGTTACAGAGCGCGGTAAATTGTGCCTACGGTTTCGCTTCTGACTGTTAATCTATGACGCACGCTATCTGTCCCTATTGCACTGGATCGCCCAATTTTGTATAAAATTTATGTGATTTTTATGTACTTACGTGTGGTATGTAACTCCATTATCCTTTTTTACTTTTAAGCCATAGTTTTTACACTTTCGGAATACACAACTCGGCATTTTAGACAATATTTTAATAATTATGACACAGAGTAGCACACGTGTTCTTTCACTCGCTGTTATTAAGCGACTAAATCAAATTACAACAATTGTCTTAATTTGAACGCCTCCGTTCCAGGGCACTAGTCCCATATCTACCTCGTTTTATATTATAATATCATTGTTTGTAACTAATTTGCTGTCTATCAAACTAAATTACGACTCATCAACTCATCACAAATAATATAAAATGATTAGCACTTCTTCATTTTCATAATAAAACTGTCAAACTATCAAAAGTAGTTATAAAAACTAAAGAAATTTCATCTTTCATAAAATGATTCAGTAAACTTACTTGATTACACAAAGCAAAGTCTGATAAATTCTGCAGAGTAACTTTTCTTTATCGCGCAAATTCTTCTTTTGATAGCGATTCAATTTATAACATAATTATTTATTAGCTTTAATAATAATAATAATAATAATCGCTAGTAATTCCTATAGTTAATTTATAGTTTTTTGTACTGTAATAATAAATAAATAAATCGCGTTATCCGTTCAATAATTTTTTATAATTATATGTCCGTGAATTTTAACTAAATTTATTAATCATCAATACTAATAATAAATCTGTATGTGTAGGTATTGTATGTATGTATGTATGTTCATCCATAACTCTTAAACGAATTAACTGATTTTGATGAAACTTGGTAGATAAACATTTAGACGGATGGGCTACTTTTTTCACTCGGACAAAGTCGCGGGCGCCTGCCTAGTCTAAAATAAATCATTCGTAGATTTGACGGCCTTAACAAGTAGTCTTAATTTTGAAATCACATGAATTACTTCAATTTAATATATTATACAAAGATAATGGATTGGTCTCGCTGCGCTCGACTAGATAGAGCGCTATACAAATTCAATAGCTCCGAAAATGTGGCAACTTTTTATTGTAGTGTGTGTAAAAAATCGTCACTTTTCATCACTTTTTACCCAGTTTTATTATATTTTTACACAGTTTCACTACGGAATCTGGTATTTTATTATGCCTAAAATTTAATAAAACATTCGACACGTACACATCACAGACAGATTGCAGTTTGACTGGTTCGGGTACGCCGAATTCGGCGTACTATTTTATGCCGCATTTTACAAGTACGACGGCGGTATCTAGTCGAGTGCAGCGAGGCCAATCATTTATCTATGATATTATATGTAAACGTGTTTGGGTTCTAACACTAATATCATAGACTAAAAATTGGTCTCGCTTCACTCGACAAGACAAAGCAGTCGTGATTGTCAAACGCGAAAAAAATGATACGCCAAATTTGGCGTACCGGAGCTAGTCACCACCCAGTCACACTGCAAGCTGTCTGTCATGTGTACATGCCGAATGTTTTATTAAATTTTGGGCATAATTCAAACTAAAATGCCGGGGTGCGTAGTGAAACTGTGTAAAAATAATACCACAAAAAATAAGAAGAACACTGGGATCACATACCATCAGTAAGTATCGTATAATTTCGAAATTTCAACATAAAATAATATGAACCCAAAACGCCATTCAGTGTTGCCGCGTATACAAGAATCAATTTCCCCATGGTTGAGATTTTTATAATGTGAATTTATTGTTTTTATTTTATTTTATTATATAACATATTTCATTTATCTAACCTAGTTATTGGGAATTATTTAGAATCGTGTGGGAAGATTTTAGGGTATTTAAAGGTTAAATTAGTTAGAAATGGATGTTAATTTTATAAAAATATAGTTTTTATGGAAAGGAAATGAGTCTACAATTAATTTAATAATATTTTAGAACATAACCTAAAATTGTTTACAATACAAATAAATATGTAGGTACATACCAGGTTTGTTGCAACTATCAGCATCAGCATCACTTAAAAACATTATTACAACACACATATTCAGTACAACACATAAATTTTCACTGTTTAAAACTGTTTTCATTTATTTAATTTTGTTGTATCTACTTTTTACATACGTGTTTACTTCAAGTTTAATCTTCAACCACAGAGCCAATGAGCCACAGAGTCATAAACATTACGGAACCTAACCTAAGTATTTGTTTTCATCCAGTACAAATGTCTTGTACCTACAACATGTATGTAAATATTGATGTACTATACAAACAATTTGAGGTCATGTTTTAAAATCTATATAAAATTAATTGTTAATGAATTTCCTCACCATAAAAACAATATTTTTATAAAACTAACATCTATTGTTAAATAATCTCACTTCCAAACACTTTATAAGCCTTCTATATTACTGGTATGTACATATTTCTTTGTATTGTAAACAATTTTAGGTTATGTTCTAAAATCTTATTAAATAGGCCAGTGAATATAGACATTTAACTTTGCACTATCCTACCGATTCAATTTTTTTTTCTATATGGTTTAGGATCACTTACTGAATATAAAATCACAAAATGGTGACAGATTCCGGCGACAGCACAGGCGCCATCTTGAAAAAACGTTTCTGGCCGATATCTCGGAAACTATGCACTTTAGGGCAAAAGTGATAGAGACCATTATTGTAGAGAATACTATTTCGCATCTTTTATTTGTTACGCATTTTTTTGTAAAACTCACCGCTTACGTTTTATGGCTCATTTAATTAACACATTTTTCTATCTCGGCCGATAACTCTTATAATATTGGATTAATCAATAAAATGCATCAATCCATTTTTAAAGATCAATCTATTCCCCACAACTTTTATTTAAAACTTTTTTTTTTAATGTCCATAGTTTTCGAGCTATAGGACGTTAGCTCCTATAGCTCTCCCTAGGACGTTAGGAAGTGATCCTAAACCTTATAGAAAAAAAAAATTGGATCGGTAGGATAGTGCAAAGTTGACCAAAAAAAAACGACTATATTCACTGTACTATAAATTAATTGTAGACTGATTTCCTTTCCATAAAAACTATATTTTTATGAAATTAACATCCATTTCTAACTAATTTAACCTTCAAATACCCTAAAATCTTCCCACGCGATTCTAAAGCCAACCCTTATTAACCCTTATTTTTAATAATAACTTGTAAATATTACATGTAAGTAAAAAAAAAACTATTAAAAATGAGGCCTAATCATTGATATAATACATATTTTCCATTTTTCTATATATAAATATATTTATACATTCCGTTTTAATTTATTGTTCATTTTTAAGTATTTTCTGAGCTATATTTATAACTTAATTAACTAATAGACCACAGCATAAAATATTTTTCCCATTAACTCGGGTAACAGTTAGCAGCTGGTAACACAATTCTTCACGCACACTAGTACACAATGTCAACTGACAATTGTTGCTTAAACACACTAGAATAAAAAACGGCCGCATTTACGGAGCTGTCGTTGTTGTATAGTCCTCTATCTAGTCGAGCGTAGCGAGCGAGACCAATACAAAATCATTGACTAATATGTACTCGTACTTGGTTAAATTAAACTAGTTTTCAGTACTTATTTCATTTAAAGTTGTTCTGTTGAGTAAATTACTGAAACGCAACTTTCAGCTTGTTTACACGAGATGATGTTATTACTGCGTGGTAAGAATAAACACGATTTAAGTGTTTATTTTGTGTAAAACACTATACTTTTTCTATATCAAGGTCGACAGACAGCCTGACAGACAACTTGATGGTATGTGGTTAACGTCGCCTATACACAATAACGCCACAGGTTGCCATAGTTTTTTTTTTTTTTTTTTTTTTTTTTTTTATATAAGAAGGCAGCGCTTGGCCGCGATCTCACTTGATGTTAGGTGCAGATGCGGCCGAAGGTGGACCACGCTTACCTAGTAGATGCCCATTTACCCTACGTTTGAAGACCCCGAGATTGTAATTTTGGGGAAACACAGACGCAGGCAGTGAGTTCCACTCCTTAGCAGTTCGGACAAGGAAGGAACTGTAACGCTTCGTGCGTGACCGAGGAACTTCAACCACGAAGGGATGAAACCCCCGCCCGCGCCTCGTGTTTCGCAAGTGGAACGGTTCCGGTTGGATCAAATCGAAGAGAATGGACGCACACTCTCCATGGTGCAGACGATAGAAAATTGATAGACATGCTACTTTTCGGCGATGCTTTTCGGAGTGCCGACTATAGTACGATTAGGATGAGATGAGAGACTCAATCCTTCTGCGAGGATGTCATCTCGCAGAAGGAGGCAGCGGAGACCGGGAGGACGACGACCTATCCCATCCCCTCCGTCGCCGACGAACTGGACGCAGGCGGCTGGCGTACGCTCGCCACCTGGATCCCTGACAGGACTAGGGCGGTAGATGGAGAAACTACCGCCCGCTTCATCCTGAGAGGCACGGCGCACTTTGGCAGTTCGGGTGCGCCGACCCAATCAGTGTCCAGTTACGGACCCCCGCGGCGCAGTTGCGGAAGAGTGTTCGTCCGATCTCGTAACTTCGTCTTATAGCGGAAGCGGAGGACACCAAGAGGTTTAGTCGGTAGGTCTTCTCCAATACCATCTCGGGGCAGGAGTCCGACATAACCCACCGGTTTGTTCCCAGGCCGGTGGGTATCCATGATGGATTCCTCTTATAAAAAAAATGTCCTAGTAAGGCCTTTGTAAGGCGGTGGTTACTGCCGCCAGACGGGCTGCTCATATCACCGCGAATCGCCATACTTGTCATTACTTACTTAAATATACAGTTCTTGATTTTCACCACGAATGTGCGTGACGCATATTACCAACTTGCACGGATCCTTTTTTTTTCTGAAAATTATATATTTTTTTATTTTTTTTATTTTATTTAAAAAAAATAAATAAAAAAAAATATGTTAAATAAAATAATATGTTAACTAAAACTATGTTTAAATAAAATAAAAATAAAATTATATACACAAACCTTTTTGGTTTTCGCTTTTGTAACCTCCGTTCGCTTTTAATTATATGTTGTATAATATTTATATATTTTGTTAAGAACTAAAATTTTTATTGACACACCCAACTTATGTGCTCATCATTATATTCTGTGAGGAACTGGTTAAAATATGAAGTGTAATAAATTTTTAGGCTTTGTTGTATGTAACGACGACACGCTTGCTATACCTAGCTCATTATGAACAGTCAGCACTGGCCGGTTATGCAACTGCAGATGCTTGGAGAGAAAGGAGTAAGGTGGGGAGGCGAGGGGTGTGATAAAATATTCAGTATGCGTCCGTCGTTGTACCAAAAGGGAGTTGGGGATGAGGAAAAACCACTTATTTAGAGCTGGTACTTTAATGTTGAGCAATCCTGAATATGTCTCTGGATATACATGTAATCCGCAGTTTTTATGATAAGACTAGACCGCGTAGTGACTTCGCTCGGGTGCAACTTTATGCAACATAATACGAGCGTTGATGTAAGCTGATGCCTGCGAAAAAAATGATTATTCCCTGTCATGGGTGGTTACTCCATAGTAGTTCTACTATTAGTTCTACGACATGAGGTTGGATCTTTATTTGGGTTATGAGCATAATATTATAGTACCCGCGGCTTCGCTCGCGTTATATGTTTAATCCTTAAATTGTATTAGAATATTTTTAAAATATTGTGTGTCTCACAATGTTAAAGTTTCAAATGATTCCTCAAGGATCCCTTAACTGGATCCCCTCTTGGGGTCCCTTGTTTTCCTGTGTGTTGATGGTACAGTCCTTGATGGTGCCATTAAGTGTAAAATCTTATTAAATTTAGGCTAATTATCTATGAATCCTATTGAATGACAATGGGCGTAGGGAGCCAAGTTCCCATGGGATCCTAGGATATTTTTTTTAGATTTCAATCCCATGGGATAGACGTGGGAGCCAAGTGGAGGGAGGCTCCCGACAGGCACTTCTAAGGTGTCGGCGATCAATTATTAATGTAAGTAAACTGTGTCGAATGTGCTCATGCTCCTGTGCCCTGTGCCCATTTATCCCTAATATTCATAGTGATTATCATTTTGAATTAAAATAAAAAGCTAAATTATGTTATCAAATATTTAATACGCATTTATAAAGTAAAAGAAAAAAAAAACTAATGTCATTTCTAACATCCAAAACAAATCTATTTCCTTACAGTGACATTAAAACAAAATATTAAATAAAATAAAATGGTTTCCGTCCTTGTAAACCCAAATAAAAGTTGATGTCTAATCCCCTTCGTCACCACCTTCTTCCTCTTCATCAAATTCGCCTTCTTCCTCTGCTGTAGCATCTTGGTACTGCTGATACTCGGACACTAAATCATTCATATTACTTTCGGCCTCTGTAAATTCCATTTCATCCATTCCTTCTCCGGTGTACCAGTGCAAGAAAGCCTTACGCCTAAACATAGCTGTAAATTGTTCCGAAATACGCTTGAACAATTCTTGAATAGCCGTAGAGTTGCCAATGAATGTTGCAGACATTTTCAAACCACGAGGGGGGATGTCGCATACGGCAGTCTTCACATTATTCGGAATCCATTCAACAAAATAAGAAGAATTCTTGTTTTGTATGTTCATCATCTGTTCGTCCACTTCTTTCATTGACATACGACCCCTGAATACGGCGGCTACAGTTAAATAACGTCCGTGGCGTGGATCGCAAGCAGCCATCATGTTTTTGGCATCAAACATCTGCTGAGTTAGTTCCGGCACAGTCAGGGCCCTATACTGCTGGCTTCCTCTGGATGTCAATGGAGCGAATCCGGGAATGAAGAAATGTAGCCGAGGAAACGGTACCATGTTTACCGCCAATTTCCTCAAATCTGCGTTCAGTTGGCCAGGAAATCTCAGACAAGTGGTGACTCCAGACATCGTGGCAGAAACCAAATGGTTTAAGTCACCGTAGGTCGGAGTGGTCAGCTTTAGTGTGCGGAAACATATGTCGTACAATGCTTCATTGTCGATACAATAAGATTCATCAGTGTTTTCTACCAGCTGATGCACAGATAATGTTGCATTGTATGGTTCCACTACTGTGTCGGACACTTTCGGGGAAGGCACTATGCTAAATGTATTCATAATACGATCCGGATATTCCTCTCGAATTTTTGATATAAGTAGTGTTCCCAATCCGGCGCCTGTGCCACCTCCGAGGGAATGAGTCAGTTGAAAACCTTGCAAGCAATCGCATCCTTCAGCTTCTTTTCTAACCACGTCCAAAACTGAGTCTACTAATTCAGCGCCTTCCGTGTAGTGTCCCTTTGCCCAATTATTGCCTGCACCAGACTGACCAAATACAAAGTTATCAGGACGGAAGATTTGTCCGAATGCTCCAGAGCGCACTGCGTCCATAGTGCCAGGTTCAAGATCAACCAATACTGCGCGTGGCACATATTTTCCGCCTGTGGCTTCATTGTAGTATACATTGATGCGTTCTAGTTGAAGGTCTGAATCTCCATGGTAAGTACCAGTCGGATCGATTCCATGTTCGTCAGATATCACTTCCCAGAACTGTAAAATACAAAGTAAGTCAGCTTTAATTATATTTAAATAAAAAATGCGCTTTTTCATATAGTGTTATATTCTGAAAATGCATTTAACACAAATGAAAAAAATAATAAAAAAATAAAAGTATATTTCAAAATAATCTTCAAAAAAAAGAAGAAAAACATTGCAATACAAAATATAAAAAATACACACAGCTATGTAAAATAATAAAAAATACAACCATTAAAAAAAATACAGTTATAAATTTATAAAAAAGATTCAAGTCTAGTCTCCTTCATCACCACCCTCTTCTTCTTCGTCAAATTCACCCTCTTCTTCAGCCGTTGCATCTTGATATTGCTGATATTCAGATACCAAGTCATTCATGTTACTTTCAGCCTCAGTAAACTCCATTTCATCCATGCCTTCACCAGTATACCAGTGTAAAAAAGCCTTCCGCCTAAACATGGCTGTGAACTGTTCAGAAACACGCTTAAAGAGCTCCTGGATAGCCGTAGAATTGCCAATGAACGTTGCAGACATTTTCAAACCACGAGGAGGAATGTCGCATACGGCAGTTTTGACATTATTAGGAATCCATTCGACAAAGTAGGAAGAATTTTTATTTTGTACATTCATCATTTGTTCATCAACCTCCTTCATTGACATTCGACCCCTAAATATCGCAGCTACAGTCAAATATCTTCCGTGTCGAGGATCACATGCAGCCATCATATTCTTAGCATCAAACATTTGCTGAGTTAATTCTGGTACAGTTAAGGCTCTATATTGCTGGCTCCCTCTGGATGTCAATGGAGCAAATCCAGGAATGAAGAAATGTAGGCGAGGAAACGGTACCATATTTACCGCCAATTTTCTTAAGTCTGCGTTCAGTTGACCGGGAAATCTAAGACAAGTGGTGACTCCAGACATAGTCGCAGAAACAAGATGGTTTAAATCACCGTAGGTCGGAGTTGTCAGCTTTAGTGTGCGAAAACATATGTCATATAACGCTTCATTATCGATACAGTATGATTCGTCAGTGTTCTCTACTAGCTGATGTACAGAGAGTGTCGCATTATAAGGCTCCACAACAGTATCAGATACTTTCGGGGAAGGTACAACACTGAAAGTGTTCATAATACGATCTGGGTATTCTTCTCGAATTTTCGATATAAGTAGGGTACCTAATCCTGCACCTGTGCCGCCTCCGAGGGAATGCGTCAGTTGGAAACCTTGCAAGCAATCGCATCCTTCAGCTTCTTTCCTGACCACGTCGAGAACAGAGTCTACCAATTCAGCGCCTTCGGTATAGTGTCCTTTTGCCCAGTTGTTACCTGCACCAGACTGACCAAACACAAAGTTATCTGGTCGGAAGATTTGTCCAAATGGTCCAGAGCGTACAGAGTCCATGGTTCCAGGCTCAAGGTCGACCAAGACTGCTCGAGGCACATATTTGCCGCCTGTGGCTTCATTGTAGTATACATTGATGCGTTCTAGTTGAAGGTCTGAATCTCCATGATATGTACCAGTCGGATCGATTCCATGCTCGTCAGATATCACTTCCCAGAACTGAAAATTGCAATCATGATCATGTCACATTTTGCACTTAAATTCAACTAAACGTTACAGTTTAACGTTTTATAATCGTGATTAAATATTTTAGATATAAAAACATATATGGGAGTATTAAATGTTATTGTATTTTCAATATTTACCTATTAAATGAAGTCCACACGGCTCAATCTTATTCTAGGTACGTTAAAAATGTCTTCACATTAACCGTCACAGTTGCTTTAGTAACTAGGCAATTTCTACTCGGATTTCCTCGAGCTCTTCGCTTATAAATCTCGAATATCTTCGGCTATTTACGAATCCTCAGGCTTTCGCGACAGCTACTTACTGAATATAGTGACGCAACCTATTTAAATATCAGGTGGTTTCCCAACCAACGATTTGCTTAAAGGTCGTGAAAGTATGTCGCAAATAAATACATTTTTAGTGTTTTACAAAAAACAACTCGCGTGTACATAAATACAGAAAGCATTCAGAATACAGAAAGTCGTATTAATCAAAAATAGGGAGCTTAATTTCGCTAAATCGTGAATTAAATTGATAGAATTGTTTTCATAATGATAATAAGTAGATATGCTCAGAAAAGTAATGAGCCGAATGGACTATCTTTGCAAAATATTCAATATTTACCTTTGCACCAATTTGATTGCCGCATTGTCCGGCCTGTATATGCACTATTTCCCTCATATTTATCTAAAAACTTCGATACTTAAATGAAAAAACTAAATTTATTTCAGACTATGTCGACTTGATACCAACTCGACCTACTAGACTAGACAGATGAAAAACAAGGGAAAATTGTGGAATTCTGAATTCGTGAATTTAAAAATACGTCCGTTCAATGCAATATTTCCGGCCAGTCCGTTCTATTTGAGAGTGTCAACCTTTTCGATATGAAAAGATTTAAAAAGCAGATATTCCCAATAAAGCGCTGTACGAATATAAAGATATTTGCATTGAATTTTGAGTAATAAATAATAATAATAAAATAAATAAACGTAATTAAGTTGAGAATTATGAAAAATATGAATTCTCGTATAACTATATAATTATTATGATTATTTTTATAAAATCTTAAAGTCGCCAGACAGGCTGACGGTCTACTTAAAATAGGTAGCTACCGTTGTCGCCAGGAGTGCTGCGAGTTTCCGACTATGGTAGTATATTAAGGGTAAGGATCTGGCATCCCTTACTGCCTCCAGACTGGTTGCCCAACTACTTTCCGGGTCCAGAGAGGTCGCTACAGTCGCTAGTCTATACTAATATTACAAAGAGGAAATATTTGATTGTTTGTTTGAATTGAATAGGCTCCGAAAGTACTGGATCAATTTGAAAAATTCTTTTAAAATTCTTTTACTGATTGGAAACTATATTATCAGCGAGTCACATAGGCTATATTTTATAAAATTACGTGGAACGAAGTCGCGTGCAACAGCTAATATATTATACAAATAGAAGAAAACGTTAATGGACGCATTGATTTGGCATTTAAACATTACTGGAGGGCTGCTGAATATTTTTAGACCAATTTGTACTTATTTTGGACTAATCTATTTCAGTCAAATGTCGCGTCTGGCTGATACGCGTTAAAAGTTGCTATCAAAACTCTTACCAAATTTAGGCCGAGTGAGGTATTTTCTAACGGCTGAATAAAAATTTTATAAGTGAAAATATTTAGACACAAGTAAAAAAAAAAGATCGTGAAATGTTAATAAATAGTGTGAATAATATGCATTGGAGTTATATAAAGTTAGACCGCGATAAGCAAAATAACTGGACATCCGGGAAAGAGCCAATGCCTGGACATTTCAATACCGGACATTTTGTACAACTGGACATTTTGATACTCCGGTCATTCTGATACATAGGACCTAATGGACCGAAAGGGCATTAAATACCCAATATTTTAAAGTAAAATCTGGTATGATGAAATCGTAGATGTACTCATAGAAAGTACTCATAGATGAATGATTGGTTTCGCTGCGCTCAACTTGATACCGCCGTTGTGCTTGTAAAATGCGGCAAAAAATTCTACGCCGAATTCGGCGTACCGGAGCCAGTCGCACTGCAAACTATCTGTGATGTGTACGTGCCGAATGTTTTATTAAATTTTGAGCATAATAAAATGCCAGTTTGCGTAGTGAAACTGTGTAAAAATATAATAAAACTGTGTAAAAAGTGACAAAAAGTGACGATGTTTTACACACACTACAATAAAAAGTTGCCGCATTCACGGACTATCGCTTTTGTATAGCGCTCTACCTACTAGCGAGACCAATCAATTATCTTTGAAAAGTACTGTTAATAACTTCTTAAGTCGACCGAATTCTTAAGTCTTCTTCTTAATACGGACCCAATATAAAATACTAATTACTTTGAAGGTAACATAAAATGGTGATGATTGAGTCAGGTAGACATATCTGTATTTATGAAACTATCAACACATATCAATAATTGTTGTAGGTATTAAATTTTAATCATGATATTCTCAGCCAATAGAGCTCACGAATTCAACTATCAGTAATATATTGTTCCGATCTCAATGAATTCACAAACGAGCGCTATCGAATGAATTTTGAAACCGTTTTCACGTTGAGGAATTCATGCATAAAATTATATTTGTATTAAATTTCAATGAATACATATAGTCAATAGTCGAAAATAGTTTGTCTTTCATATAGAAGTGTTTCAAAAATAATTTTCAGTGCTTATACATACAGATTACGATTATATAAGCAACTTGGGTTTGAATGTGGCTTGGGTAGACGTGGATTCGAACTTTTTAATCAGTAGGGAATATTTAGAGTATCACTTATTATTTATCCTTCGTAAAATATTATATATGTAGGTAGGTACGTAGTATAAAACAAAGTCGCTCTCCGACGTCTGTCCCTCTGTATGTACGCTTAGATCTTTTTAACTACGCAACAGATTTTAATGCGGTTTTTACTAATTGCAAAAGCACCCCGGGACCCGGGAAAAGCCGAGACCTGGTCGCTAGTTTATTTTATATTATGTATACATATTATAAAATAAAACGCTGTCCGCCTCTCTCTGTCTCTCCTCTAATATGTAATATGTAACATAATATCTAATATGTAATGTTGTTTGACAATCCAATGGTTTTGGATACGGTTTTCTCTAATGAGGTGTGTGTGTGTGTGTGTGTGTGTGTGTGTGTGTGTGTGTGTGTGTGTGTGTGTGTGTGTGTCTGTATTTGTCTGTGTAATAGCTCTTGAGATAGGTCTTAGCCATAGCTTATGAAGAACTGTTCGGGCGTTTAAAAATAACCAGTCCATTTCATTAACTTCATTAACTTCCACAAGATCGTTTGATGTTATCCTTCCCCTAACAAATAATGATTACCTAGGTATATCAGTGCCTATTAATTGAATTGAAAAGCCACAGACGTTATTCAGATTGCGAGTTCTGTGGATAGTGTTTCAACTAGAATTCAAACTAATACCGAATAATTTCAAAGGAGTAAAAGTTGTTTTAGAGACACAGCTTAATAGGGCCAAAAGTACAGTCTGTCTGTTTGTATATATTCGTAATGTTCGTTCCCTTTTTATTTTAACGATGGCAGGCAAACTAAAACGGTTAGTTTGGTGGTTTTTATATAGGTTAATCAAGATAATAAACTATCCGTGAGTCAAATTTTATCCAAATCCGTTGAGCCGTTTTTGCGTGAAATCCTACTAATAGGAAATACTAATAGGAAATACTAATACTAATAATCCTACTAATAATATATTAGTAGGATTTATAATATAAGTAGTACTTTTTATCTCAGAATTTAATCCAACGAGATAATACTTCAACAGTATAAAGTATAATATCTCTCGGCTCTCAGGCTATCAAAACGCTTTGAGATTTAATCACAAGAAATTACTCGAACTTTCACACGAAATATGAAAACACTCAACACATGATTATCAAAGAGAATAATATAGAATAATACAGTTTTTTTATTTAAAAATTTAAATAAAAATTTTCAGTGAATTACCCCGGCCTTGAATAGTGGATGAGTCAGTAGGCAGATCCACCTTTTGAGTCCGCCGCTTTTTACATATAACTTATATAGAGTTGATATTAAATGTGATGCACATTCTCATCCGTACGACGTCTACTTTTGGATATAGGCCTCCCTATAACTTTTCACAAGCACCCTGGATCAACATTCGACCCGCGGCCCTTATCCGGGGGCCTAGACAAAAGTGTGCTTTCTACAGTCGTTTACGCTAAGAGAAAACTTAGCGTGATTGATTATTGTAACGTCAAATTTGTATTTTAACCTTACAATAACCAATCACCGAAGAGCCCAGATCGTCTGTCCACCTTGTTGGTGGACGTCCTACGCTGCGTTTGCCGGTTTGTGGCCTCCATTCGAGAACCTTCCGGCCGCAGCAGCCGTCGGCTCTCCGTACTTATCTGTCTTGCCCACCGCCACTTAGGTTTTTACGTCTACGGATATTCTCGTTCCTGATTCGATCTCGCAGTGTAACCCTGAGCATAGCCCTCTAATTTGAGAATTTGAGCGACGTTAAGCTTTCATGAGGTTAGAGACCACGTTTCAGCGCCATATGTCATCAAGTGCATAATTGTCTTTTATTTCAGTGCCATTTTCACGGGTCCGAACGACACAATATTGTACATTTCAAATAAAAAATATACCTACTCGCCAGTAAGTAAACTGAAGTAAGGCCAACGAAACAACGCAAAGAATGTACACAAACCTTCAAGATTTGTCAAGATGGATTCCTATAACATGAAACAGATAGCGCCGGCCGCTTCGTGTGAAGGAAAAGGACAGAGGTCCGGGTTTGTTTACATTGTTTGCGTTGTATACTTGGCTTGGCTATAGTAAAGGCTATAGTATATAGAATACATTCTGTTGCTTCAGAATTGTGCGCCATTACGCCATCTGTTTTTTTAAATATTCGGAGCTTTTTGTGAAAAAAATAATAAATTAAAAATTGACACATTAAAAAAGTAGGAATTATTATTTTATTAGGCACGTTATGACTGCGTATTATTACAAAAAAAAAATTGAAGAATTTCGAAGATTAAAAAATAATAACATCTCTGTGTAAATATTACAGCACTCTAATGTCATTCTAAAAGTCGTCGAGGCCCGCGCAAAAGCCAACCAACTGATGTGTAAATGATGTGCCAACTATATCTGTCCCGTTCACACATTAGTGGATTGTTATCAATCCGTCTCTTTCTTACCTGTTTGCCACATGACCTTTGTGCTAGGGTCGGTGTTTCGTAATAAATTACTGTGAGGTAAATCCTTTACTTACTTCAAATGTAAAGTTTTAATAACTTGGAGTGAAAGTTTTTCAGCCAGAAATTCGGATGCCCTATTCCTGGTTAATTGAAGTAATTTATTTGACACGCAAAATGTCTTTTGATAAGGAAAACGAATTAGGTGAGTACCTACCTATTAATTTGATGATCTTTTATTGGACATTTTGAAAACTTTCTCTCCGAGAATAAAATATAGACACGGCATTAAGAGCGGATTTGTTTATGAGATAATCAAAAATTGATTCCAAAAACAAAAAATAATACAAAAATAAGACAATTAAGTAATAAGGTAAAGCCTTATAAATAATGCTTAAAACTTAAAACATATCTATGTAATTATAAAACAATAAATTCTCACAATTTATTTTTACAAATTGGATTATTTTATAAAATAAAACTTTATTTTTATTAAGTAATCTAAACATTAACTTCTTGTCGCTTTAGCAACTGATTTTATGTAGAAAATTATCGACAGAATAGTCGCTTATGCAACAGTTCTGTCGTTTCTGACAGTACAGTATGTGTGCGGTTGGTTACAGCAACCAAAAGTGAGCTACTATCGCTTAATGTGCGACCTACCTTAATATTAGTGAGACGATAAAAGATATAAACCGAACACAATCCCTGAATGCTATGCACTTTATTAATTAAGGCTTTAGTAGGTCTCCGAAGTGCGATCTGGATCTGTTCATATCTGATTTAATCAGCTAATGCGTTTCATATAAAAGGCCCTTTGGAGTTTGCGTCAGATATAGACTAAGTACAAGTGAAATGTGACTTAACATTGTAGCAATAGAACAGGAATTCCAATATTATCTTATCTTTTACGAGAATTTCCGTAAATATGTATTAAGGTACTTGTGTTAACTATAGAGCCAAAATTGAGTATAATAATCCTAGTTATTTAAGCCATCTCTTCTTGACATTCTGTAAAACGGTTTTAAAGTGTTTGTTTCATTGTAACTGCTTGGTAATTAAGTATGTAGGTATTAAACATTTAGTAATTGTTATTAAATAACATCCAAATAAAAAAAAAAAAAAAAAAACGATAGATAAACTACACATAATACTGGTGTGAAATAGGTAATTCCCCTACTGACGCGCTAGATGTGAATTAAGAAAGTTGATCAATTTCACCACGCCGTCTCTAGTAGGAGGTGGCGGGGCGATTCTTTGCTCTGTGGTCGGCCTAGTAGATTCAGAGGCTCGAATAAACTGGCCTTAAGAAAATATAATCTGATATTTAGATTTTAATAATTCAAAAAATGACCGTTACCTTTGATTGATAATAGTAATGATTGTTAAAGGTGGAAGATGTGACCAGAGATAAGGTTGTTAATGTCAGCTTGGCGTGTCGGAGTATATTTCGCTTAATACTGCTTTTGAAACAGCTTCACGCAACACCAATTTATTGTATCTTTTTAAATATTTGAGTGGGCATTTTCGATGCTGCGTTTTAAGGTAAATAACATTTCTTAAAAATAAAGTATGATGGGTTCAGTTTGAATGACTCCATTAAAAATAAATATTGAAATACTCTATACAAAGTAGGTTCAGTTATGAAGGTAATTTTTTTTACAGTTAAGTACTACCTCCTCCTAAGAACACAGTTTCTTGCAAGAAACTTCATAGGGCCCTCAGTTTTAAATTCGTTATAGTTTTCTTTATGTCAAGTTCAGGTAGACAAGCTGCCGGTCCACTTGATGGTAGTGGCTACCGTCGCCTATAACACAAGAAACGCCACAGGTGTTGCATGTGCGTTGCCCATCATAGCAGGATTGAGGATAAGGGGGATTGGCTGGTTTTCCTGTCACGCCGACCGTCAGCGCCGACAGGCCAATATGTATTGAGTGCTATGAAGCGTTTTAGAGTAACGCCTACCGCTCAGCGCTGACGCTCATCAGCCGTACTAGCCGTCCACGCGCCTCTGTGAGCGTTTTCGTGTCCGCCGACCGCATGCGCCGACGAGTACAATCGCATAAAGGCCTGTCAGCGCGACACGAAAACCATCGGTCCGCGCTCATGCGCTGACAGCTACGCGCCGAGGCCTCGGCGCTGACGATCAGCGTAACACGAAAACCAGCCTTAGGGAGGGATAGGATAACGAACTCTAACATCCCTTACTCATTAACCGAAACACAAACAGCACCCTTGTTGTTATTTCACGATAGTCTTCCATAAGGGGGTTGTTTCTGCCGCCAGACGGGGCTGTCCAACTGACTAGAATTGATTTGAAATTTTATTCAATTGATGGTAGGTCGAATGTCTATTGTTCGAGTATTTTGGGGTTTTTTTTTATCTAGTGAGACCCATTAGTGCCCTAGTTAGCATTTTGGGGTTAGTACAATTAGTTCGACTGCATAGGATGCCAGATTGTACTCGTATCATCTTTCATCATCTTAAAAAAATACCTATTTATATTTTATTTCTATACTTTTTTATAATTCTTATTCAAACAATTCTTTCAAATTTCATTCAAAGAGTCTTTGAATCTAAGTTCTTGATAAATTCAGTAAAAAAAATCAATATGCAAACAAATGGATACTTATACTCAAAAATTAATTAAGATAATTTTGGCGTTCAACCAGTAATTGCTTGCAAATCTAATTACAAACATGACAGTTTCATGTCAAACTTTGACACTTGAAATGTATAGCTCCCATCGAAGTAACTACAGAGTATTTGCTTTGTGTATTATGTTATGGCTGTAGGGTTATTAGATCGCAGTTGAAGCTTGAGTAGGTACAAAATTCAGTTATCCTTGTAACAGTAATCACGTATTTACAATTGGAAAACTAATATAGCACACAAAGCTTGGATTTCATCGAAATATATTAATATATCTTTGCAAGTTGGAATCTGTTTCATACTTGACACTTCTGTGCTATTTTTATATTATACTAGCTGGTGCTCGCGACTTCGTCCGCGTGAACTAGTTATTTTGGGAATCATTTGGGTATCTCGAACGGTATTCGCAGCGCACGCAACGGAAGCCCTCAAAGATGAATAATTTTCCCTGTTTTTTTTCCACATTTTCGACTGTTTCTTCGCTCCTATTAGTGGCAACGTGATGTTATATAGCCTAAAGCCTTCCTCGATAAATGATCTATCCAACACAAAAATATTTTTTCAATTCGACTTATTTCCTGAGATTAGCGCGTTCAAACAAACAAACAAACAAACTCTTCAGCTTTATAATATTAGTATAGATTATCCAAACTTCAAACTTTAATATTATAAATGAGAAAATAACTGTCTGTCTATCTGTCTGTTACCTTTTCCCGTCTTAACTACTCAACCGATCATTATGAAATTTTGCATACACATTGTCAGGATACAAGAAAGGACACCTTTCATCTAAAATTTGAATGGTAGGTTTTTCTTTAAGTACTTGAATTTCTTTAAGTTTCTTGCTCTCACTACTAATCTGTTGGATAATCTAAATAAAAATATAACTATTGCCATATTAAACATAAGTACTTACTTATTGACCTAACTTTAAAACAAAGGACTCAGACTATTTTTTATGTTTCATGCACAAAAGCTATTGGTTTCGTGTTATAGCCTTATCAACTCAATAAAGGTTTATCACAATTTTAACATCTAGAGTGGTTTGATGCCTTTAATGGTTCTCGGAAAAAGTTGATGTGCGTTAAAGTCTGGTCTAATCTTGATAATCACCTAAAATAGCATTTTTTACATTCATATTTGGAGATCTTGAGTTCAGTGAAAAAATACAGTTTAAGAATATTATTTTCTTAAACTGTATTTTTCAGTTAAGAATGTATTCAGAAAACATACCGCCTTCCCCTTTCTTCCATCGGACATACAGACGTACGGCTGGTTACCATCCTCATCTTGTCGAAATCCCTCCTTTTCGGACCAATCGCTTTGAAACATCCTTTATAATGCGCACTGCCATGGTTTGGAACTCCCTGCCGGCGTCTGTATTTCCGATCACATATACCTAACCCTAATCTTTTCAAGGTTCGAGTGGATGGCCAAGAGCAAACCCATCTCTAATAATAATAATAATAAAAAAAAAACAAAGAATAACAAAAAAGTTCATATCAATTTTACAGAAATTGTTAAAAGGCTTGGTTTTTTACAACTAAAAAAATTACTTATATGTATTTTTTGGTTGAAATTAATCAATCCATTTTCCACACCTATATTTTGAAGGCCTTATTTTGCATACAGGATGTCAAGGTTTCAGAAAAAGACATAATTATTATAATATTAAAAGAGGATTCTGGTTGGTTTTTATGTTCTGTGGTTTCTAGTGCTACATCTATAGGTAAGAGTTGCCATATTCAACCATACGTTGCGAATGTTGAGCTCTCGGCCGGGGCTTCAGGCCAAATTGCAGCATCGAGACATATTTAGTGTTGCCCGGACGTGTGACCTACTTGTAGTAGATTCAGATGTCTTAGCAAGTCATGTCTGGCAAATGATGTCTTCTTGCCTACAATACTTGAATTTATTTGGTATCGCTACCTATACTTAGTGATTGTGAAAGCAATGTTTAATATTATAAGAAAATAGAGTTAATTTTTTTTTTGTTTTTGTGTGATAAAAGTTGGATAAAGCAATCTTATAAATGAGAAAGTGAATTTGTTTGAGCGATCACACTGAGCGTCACTGAGCGTGATGGTCACGCGAGTTGAGTACCTTTTCCCGAACCCAAAATTGAGTAACCTTCCTAAAAAAATTATCTTCAACATATTAAGCGTCACTGAGTGCCCAACGCCTAATGAAAACTTTTTCAAGCTCACTTCAAAAAGTTCTGTTCCCAAGGTACAGAACTTTAAGTAGCTCGTTCGTTTAATTTACTTTAGGAAAATTGAATGAATCAATAGGGAATCTTATGATACAATACGAAAAGTATAGTCACAAAAGTGTTTACTTCGTACAAATCAATAAAGTTGACATTTATTAGAGGGCCAAGGACGAATGAATGCAAACATTGGTCCCAACATTTGACTATGTAAACAGACAAACATTTCCAACGCGATTCCTAACGAAACGATTGTCGACACAGCGACGGGGCTTCCCCTCGGTCAATTTAGTTAGAGAGACGTCGTGATGTTCTTACACAGTAGACATTGTAGACTAAAAAACCCCTTTTTTGATAACTATATGAATGAAGGTCTGTTCAAAAAAATTTCAATACTTAAATACAAGAAGTACTGTTTTTAAATAATGAGATCCTTTTATCCCTCTTTCAAATGCTGAGCAGTTTCACTACTTCCCAGATCCATCATTTTCAAAATTCACCCTGTCTGGGTTCGAACCCAGACTCCTGAGACTGAGGTGAAATGTTGCTGTCTAAGAAATTCATATAGAAACACATGATACTAATGTTTTTATCATTGTTTTAATAAAATATAAGTAGATATACAAAACACTCGACACGTTATTAACTCCGAGCCGATTAATAACTATTAATGTAATAAAACAAACAAACAAAATCTTTTATCACAACAATAATACTTTGGAACGAAAATTGATGGGTAGTAGTAACGAAGAACTAAAATTCTCTATGGACTTATGCGTAATAAATGCGATGAGGGATTGCTCTGGCATGACTTGTCCCTCGCGTATATGAATTAATCCCTAATTCTCCAGGACCTAATAGTGTTGTTCCTATCACTCGGTTTTGTAAACTCGATAACTAGAGCGAGACAGTTGCATCGATTTCGAATTGGGTCAACTTGCTTTAAAAGGAGGCGCTGAGACTGCTTTATGTCATGTTCCCCTAATGTGTTTCCTGATTTTAGTTATGCCACTGAATTAAACATCTAAAGACATTACCCAAAATTGTGTACTATAGCAATCGAAAGAACGTTTTCGGATATCATGTTTTTGTGTTTCATGCATATCCTATAACAATGATGGAAACATTTACATGAGGCAGCTTTTGACGCCATAACACAGCTCGTTAGTGACATAGACATAATTTGACGAGCTCGATGGATGCTTGCCTTAAGGCTCTGTTTTAGGGTTCCCAGGTTCCTTGCAGGATCTACTTTGGCATAACTTGCAAAAACTGATAAAGCACTTTTCTTGTCTGCTTTACATAACGCA
Organism: Synanthedon tipuliformis; assembly: GCA_947623395.1. NCBI lineage: Eukaryota > Metazoa > Arthropoda > Insecta > Lepidoptera > Sesiidae > Synanthedon > Synanthedon tipuliformis. Next base: position 2,111,901 of record OX392432.1, on the reverse strand, counting down.
GCTCGTTTACGATTTTATTATATCTATATTTATTGATTTATTCTTTTTCAAAGACAATCTCCGTAATTAGTTGTGCATGCGACCTATCCCATTATAGCCTATTAATGCCTTAGTGTAAGCCATCTGTGTATAAATTGAATAATAATACTCGTAATGCCGATATAGTTATTGGTCACATAACGCCTTCCCTAATCAAGCCCGGCGGGATACATCGTGCACTTAGCCCCGTATTTCTGATTAACTTAGTATGAGTTTAGTGACAGATTTGCCAAAGTGAATTTACCGTAGCCAAAAGGGAAGAATGAAATTGTGGCTTAGGTATTCTTTCCGAACAATAATAACGTAGGTACTACAATGACTCAACTCCGGCTTCGCGCGGAGATGAAATTTTCAAAAACCTTTATCTGATGCTTATAGAATGAACCTATATGTTTCAAATTTTAACTTTATAGACTTTAGTTTTGGCTGTGCGTTGATAGTCAGTCAGGACAAAGACATGGATTATATTTTTTGAATAAACTAATCGGCGCTCTTGACTTCGACATGCGTTGAAAAATGAAAATATAAATAATTAATAAATAAATATATAAGCCGATAAATAATAAATAAATATCTTCACACATTCCACACAGCACCATCTAGTACCACAGTAAACAACTAATGCTTGTATTATGGATACCAGACAGTTGATATACTAAATAGATTAGGTACATTTTTTGTAAATATACACATATCATAAATACAAAACATCCATGATTCAGGTACAAAGGTAAAATGTTAACACATAAACATTTGCCCCTAGCGGGATTCGAACCCGCGACCGTTTGACCTATACTTATTATGCTTTCATGGCTCAAGTTTGTTATAGCTTGCATGTTTGCGTGGAATTAATCTATATAGGCACATACCTACCTATTATTTATATAGATTCAGATGAATGAAATGAGTGGAGACTCGATAGCCGTTCAATTCTGCACCCATGCATACGTAAATAACTTGCGTTAAGGGTAAGTTCTAGCAAATTTTATAACAAATTGATAGAAATTTTTGATAGAACATTCAACATATTTTCTATATTTTTCTATTTTTTATATTTTATATTTGAACATACATTTCTATACGACATATTATGTTTTTTTTATGTAAAAACTGAAACAATAAAAGAAAAAAAAATGTAGTTTTACCTTAAGTGTGACTTAAGACTAAGTGAGTTAATTACTTAATTAAGTGTGAATAATTTCTATTTTTTAGTCTTAGGGCCTCTTTCACCAACTACAAGTAAAGTGTTGATTAGTTACTTTTAGAAATAATTTTATGTTTTATTAAATTATGCACTCGTGCACTTTAGTGCATCCTTTGGTAGGCAATTTTTTATTATTATTTTCTTTTTAATGTTTGGGACTTTTACCGTACAAACAAAGGTATCTATATCAGCTAAATTAATCCTGGTGACAGGTGACTTTAAATGACGGTTAGCCTACTTGACATATGGTGAAAGAGGCCCTAAGGTTTTCAGTCCCAATTAATCTCTACCCGGAAGTATAATACGTTGTTTCAGAAAATACAAGGTTAATAAAAAAAAATTAAATTTAATATATAAATTTGACGATGGCGTTTCTCGAATATTAAATCTGTATAATATTTCCTTTCATCTTATTATTTCTTTATAATTTACGAAATGCCTTTAAGGAAAATTTAGCCTTGACAAGGGATATCTTAATGTTTTAATGATTAATGCGAAAATGTTGACTCCAGCTTTTCTTAAAGTTTCAGATTTTCAATACCTACAACTTTCAATATTATTGTTATATAATATTGAAAGACTTAAGAATTGTTTATAAATAGACTATTCTTATTTTTATAATTATCTTATAAAGCCCTAATTACATTGAAACAAAAGAAATTTTAATGGAAAATTCAAGAAAAATTAAATTTCAAAATTATTGTTCAAAATCATGTTCTTATTTTTTTTCTTAAATTTTAATTTTTTTTAATATATTTATTTTTACTTATTATTAATTCATATTTTTTTTAATTTATTATTATTTTAAGAAAAAAGTAATTTTTATATTTAATATTTAGAAATTATAAATTAATTGAAAATAATAATAATTTCATAATATTTTATAATTATGAATTAACTATTAATAAAATACATAGTCAAAACTACATATTTTATGTTCCGTTTAACAAACGTATCGCTTTAACAAAGAGCTTCAGTTAAAGAGGCCGCTTCTGATGGAAGGAGCGAGAAATATTTTATACAAAGCGTACTGCACCCTGACTGCACCAGCTAACTACTGCAGTTTGCACATAATTAAAGTTCCTCGCATTTTTTAAACGAACTACTGAAATACTGGGCTGCTATTCGTAATGTTATATTAACGTTATATAAAAAAAATCAGCTTTCGTATGTTTTTTGTCCACATAACACATAACACGATGGATTGTTTTAGAGTTTTGAAAAAAATTAAAATCTACAATGCGAACCGTTTTTGTAAGGAATTTTACATTCTTTTTTTTTTATAAGTACCTATACCTCATAGCGGTAAGATCGAAAGGAACGAAGATATAGGCAAAAAATGTAATTTTTTTCACTGTTTTTTGGCTGTCAAAATTTATGCCCACCCCTGAACTCGTGGGACTTTTCAGAGGTTATTTGGGAAGCTAACAGGTACGTGTATACAAATTTTCAGCTTGGTTGGTGTTTTTTTGAAGTCATGCCCATTTTTCGTCTAAAGTTACTGGATTAGTAATGATTAGATGCAAACAACAAAACATATTAAAATCACTTGTACCTATAGAAATCATTGTCGAGTTTTAACGTAAGACCTTCCTCTTAATATAAATAAATTGAACGAATCGAAGTGAAAACGAGCTACAGTGGCTTGTTCAAATAAATTCATTTTGCTATAATCATACTTTGTTTACTTTATTTATTTAGGACTAGCGACATGCTCCTGGATTCGCACGGAATATTTTTCCAATTTTTCTCTTTATAAGAACCTTCATCGGACGAATATTTGAAAAAAAAATAGCCGAATTGGTTTAACTGTTCTCAAGTTTTCGGGTTATTAGGATTATATTTAGAGTTTTATTTTTATTTATAAGATTTATACATAATATACATATTTCACGTAATCTATGTATCGCAATATTTTTCTTGGATATAATTAAATAAAAAAAAATATATTACATGTATTGATCGACAAATTTCAATATTATAAAGTTAGTAGGTAATTAAATACTATAGACTATAAGACTAACTTAGCTATAATTAACTAAATTTAGTAAAATTAATGTATATACATGAGTAAAGGTTTCAGTAAAACTTCAGTAATTAACAAGTATTAGTATAGGTATATACATACTAGCTAGTGCCCGTGATTTCGTTCGCGTTCTGGATGAAAGGTGCCCTATGTCCTTTCTGGTGTCTCAGACAATGTGTATGCAAAATTTCATGGTGATCGGTTCAGTAGTTTTTGCGTGAAAGAGTTACAAACATCCATACATCCATACAAACTTTCGCATTTATAATATTAGTACGGATTATGATAAAATAAATATTTTTACGCATATTAGAAATTGACCATCCTCGGCTGTTTAGTATTAAGGTGCATGGGCACCAGAATACAGCAGCATAGTGTTAAAAATGTTGAAGCGGTTATTACTGCCAGATGGCTGCTCTGTTAGGTAATAAATGCGGAACGCAATGTGCCCTACCGTTTGAGGTTATTAATGATTTTATCGAATTTCGTACCTAAAAAAGAGGTTAGTAAAAAGTATGAACATTTTAAGCTCTTATTTATATTTACAAAGTATTAACAGAGATTCAGCTTATCTATACTAATATTATAAAGAGGAAAAATTTGTTTGTTTGTTTGAATTGAATAGGCTCTGAAACTCAGTAGTTTCAAAGCCTATTCAATTCAAACAATTTGAAATTGGGACCGATTTGAAAAATTCTTTCACCAATAGAAAGCTATGTTTGCAGGGAGTACATAATATTTTTACAAAGTTACGCGGACGAATTCGCGTGAAACAGCTAGTAGTATAAGTCAGCTAGTAGTAAATAAATATATTCACACATTTCACACAGCGCCATCTAGTTCCAAAGTAAGCAACTTATGGATACCAGACAGTTAATATACTACGTACATTACTTTTTTTGTAAATACATACGTATTATAAATACAAAACATCCATGACTCAGGTACAAAGGTAAATGTTAACACATAAACATTTGCCCCTAGCGGGATTCGAACCCGCGACCGCTTGGTTAACAGCTAGGGTTACTATAGCCACTAGACTAGACCAATCGTGTCGTCAAACGTGTCGTGGGTATCCTGCACAATTTCCTTTCCAGTACATTTTTATATCCGTGTATCAAATAGATATAACATTTTTCACAATCCCCCGGCAATAATTCGAGAGGCCGAGCACATCCTGGGTTTTTTTACCGCCAATTCTCGCAGCCTCCTTGCCTTTTGTTAAGGTGCTAATGAACTTTTGTAATTAATTTTTGATCCTTTTTGTATCGTGGCGTGGTAACGTTCAAGTTGCTTTTTTATTCGAGCAAAAGATAACACGGCTTCACGAGAGCCAGTTTAAAAATTAGCTTCGTAATGAACGATTTGACCGCTTTGATTCTTCAGTGTCTGTTAATTATGACGGTATTAAATAAAATGTGCAGAATTCATTTTTTTTTTTGGAAAATTAAATGGCGTCTGATTGATGGCACAGCTTCATGAGAGATGCTACTGTCGTCTAGTGGGCATACGAAACACACCAATATCATTTATGCAATATGAAAATATCCAATATAATTTGCAATATGCAATACCAATATGTATCTACTTATGCAATATGCAAGTTTCCATCTTCGAATGAATAATAATAAAAATCTTTCTAACGGCGAGTACTCAGCAACTCGGCCTACTGGGATGAAACTACAAGGTATGCTATGCCGGTACGTATATGTGCCTATGCCGGTTCTCAAAAATGGTCATGCTACGCTCTACTGGCATCGCTCAATAATCACGGATAAGACTATTGTCGCTAAAAAGCTTGACACCGTGGTTATTAACCGATCCTAGCGCCAGACGATGTTTGTTGAGACATTGCTTTCCTGCATGATGACAACCGTGAAAGCCGAAAAAGAAAAACTTAGTACATACACATGGCTAACGAGGTGACCGCTATGTGTGATATTGATTCGACAATTATCGTCTTATAGTGAAGAGCCTCGAACAACACCTCTTGAGGTCTTGACTCTTGAGTCTCTTTTATGAGTGATTAGTGTGCTTGTCATAACGCTCTGTTCTAAGGTTCTACGGTTCGATTCCCAGCAGGGTCAACTTTGGAATAGAATTTCATAGTTGGCTCTGGTCTGAATCTAAAGTAGTTGCAAGGCACGCTACGATTCGCAGTCTTCTACGACCCGTCTGGCGGCATCATCAACCTCCTCACAGTAAACCATGTGTCGACCCTTTGAACCCACAAGATTATGACCGACCTACGAAAAAGTGCCCGTTTGCACTGTAAATAAAAAAAGTAAGGCAAATAAGGGATACCAGGGCCCATTTCCTCCCCTTTTGGGGGAGACTGCCACCCGTCGTAAGGTCCCCCGAGTAGGCCGGCGTACCTCCACTTTCGGGTACGCACAGGCCTCCCTGCGGTTTTATAGTCTGTGGGTTTTAGCCAGTAGGAATCCGGTATAGCCCCGCAGTCCCCTTCACTGCCGGGTATCCAAGATGATTCCATTTCCCTTATCCTTCTCCTTTCCTTTCTTACCCCTTATCTTTAATCCTAATATAGCAGGTAGCATACTTGTAGCAAATTTTCGTTGCAAAATTTTGTGTTGACGGCAGTCACCTATCAATAAGTGGACCGTCAGCATATCTGCCTACCTCAAAAAAAAAATTAGATTAATCTAGTTTAAGCCTTATGCTAAAGGAGCTCTCTTACAATAATTAGGCCATGTTTTTATGTAAGAACACTTATTTTTTCCCTAATCATTTCACTTGGCCATTAAAGTTTCTGTCAAAGGCAGTTACCGCAATGCGGTCTCGGAGACCAGTAAGGAACAATAGCCTCTAACTCTCGCTTAGTAAGGCTGTAATAACATATTTTTATAGTTTAAGTCGTCAAAAACAGGGGGTCGCGACACGCACTGTGTCGTGACTTACAGTTGCATTCAAGTGTCGATATGAACAGGGTTCTTTTTCATGAAAGAAAATATTTTGAGGCGAGACACTCCCGAAAGGCTTGTGAAGCGTTCGAAGAAAAAAATGTATTAGGTATAAACTTTGAAACATTTTTAATGTCATTTATTTAGACATTTATTTAATATTTTTTTGGATGATCCCTGTACAGAACTGATTGATCTCGTAAGAAAATGTCGGAGAAAAAAAATTGAAATGGAAAAACAAATAAAAAAAAACATTTCTTAATTAATACAAAAACGCGAGGAGTGTAATTCGAATTAATTCTTCGCCTTGTTTTGATGTTGAAAGTAAATTCTAAATGAACATTATGAAACATCAGAATTCGGGAAAATTAAACCAATTAGTATGCAAATTAGGGGGACCTTCTTGAATGTCTACAAACAAACTAAAGTAAACAAGTTGTCGACAATATTTTACGCATTTAACTTTCGAACAAAGATTGTGGCGAAATAACGAGCCCTTAAAGCGATCTTCAATTAGTTCACTTCGTGTTGTTAGGGATTCCGCTTACTGGAGAAGAGTCGAGGCGGCGTCGCATAAGGAGGCGATAAATAGTCTCTTATCTTATATATTTTTAAATAATCATATGGGAATCCGCTCACTGCAATAGTCGAAGCGGAGGCGGAGGCGAGGCGGAGTCGAGTCGAGATCGCGCGGCGCTCTTCCTACTCGACGCCAGTCAGAGTCAGCCGGCAGGCAGTCAGCCATGTCGTCATAGGTATTAAAAATTAATACACAAAGGAAAATTCATTAAGAAGAGTTAAAGAATAAATATTCTCTGGTATCCCAGACATATATTATAATTATACATTAATCATTTAAAAATTTACACTTTAAACATCTTAATTAAACATATTAACATATTAAAAAACGTATCCAAACATCCATACGTTTGTCTTGAACGGGGAACGAACCCGCGAACTGTGGCACAGCAGGCAGAGTTACTTTGGGCCATAAAAGTTATATTAAAACATTCCTCTGCTAAAGGAATTCAATAATTAATAATTATTGATAATTAATTAATAATTAAGGAATTAATATGCAAAGTAAACCAATTCTTTTCTTTCGCATTTATATTATTTTACTATTTAGGATTGTCGTTGCTTTGTATCGATAAGCCAAAGTGTGGAACAACTTTTTTTTTAACTTCATTAAAATTTCAAACACACGTGTACAAAATTGAATTCTTCAAATTTTAATTTAAATTCAACGAAGCGTTAATGACCGTTTTGTACATTTACAAGTCACTCACAACAATCACTAACCGGCTTTTGGTAGTTTTCGAAACACTGTGTTCTATTTAAGTTTTTGGTAGCCTGTAATCATAGAGGTCATTAACTGCGTTAATAATTCACTAACTAATGGTTCAAAGGTAATTTATGAATCACCCTTTTATTTCGACTTTATCTTCAAGTACGATCGTCGTTCGAAGGTTGCTTGTTTTAAATCACCCGGTTCATAATTACGAAAATATTAATAAGTTCAGAAGTTCAGTAATTATTGTCATTTTAACATTTTACTGTCACATTGAGGTAACATTTTATTGTCATATTGAGGCACATTTTTCTGGACACATGTTTCTAATTGTGTTTTTTTATTATATATATTATGATCGTCCCATAGATTTTTTTTTATAGATCCCATGTCGTCAGAGTTTCAAAACATCTGAGTTTCAACTCGTTAGAATTTCAACTCGTCAGAGTTTCATTTGGTCATCCAACCGATCTCCTCTTGGTCAGAGGGATCTGGTTCGCAGATTTTCTCACGCAAAAGAGGTACTTTCACATTTATTGACACAATTGACATAATCCGTACTAATATTATTAATGCGAAAGTTTGAATGGATGTATGTATGGATGTTTGTAACTCTTTCACGCAAAAACTACGGACCTGATCGCCATGTAATTTTGCATACACGTTGTCTGGTCTGGGACACCAGAAAGGACATAGGGTACCTTTCATCCAGAAAAAAAGTACTGCTCCCGAGGGATTATCTAAAATTAAGGAAACTAACTCCTGGCTAAGTATAATAGCAATAACGATGTCAGGCAATATATTGCTTTTTCAACTAGTATTATAATGTGAATTATAAATGTGAAAACAGTAGGAAACACGAGTGACAATTATATAGCATGTTCTTAGAAGATACGTGACCATAACAAGTGCACCATATGTTGAGAAATAATAATAGTAGGTATGGATAGTTAATAATATTCTGCGGTTATCACAGCGAAAGTAATCTTACTAAGTTTGTAATAGTGCCTTCAGTAGCATGCAAACCCAGATGTTATAAGTTTCTCAAATTAATTCTGACACAAACTTCATATACTAGACACATATATGTAGTTCCTAAGATCAACATATACCTACATTTTTCTTTTGGAAACCCAACTTCAACTTCAGTTTTGATATCACTTTTTTGAATTTCCTTCCATTATGGAAGAAAAATTATATTTAAAGACGTAATCAAGTCAAAAATATAATTTTAAAAAATGCTTACAACTTGTTTGGGGGTTTTTTCTATTTCACTGGTTTTAATCAATTGAACTATGTAATTTTTAAGCTGTTTATAACTAAAGATGAACAAAACGACTATATTTTACTTTTATCACTTTTTAATACGCACTCAACCAGTGTTGCCACATCCATTTTTTTTACCATAGTGTTGTGAAATGACACTTATCTTATCACAGACTATAACTTATAATATATTTCATAAACACAACTTGCTTACAGATGGAAGACAATACAATATTCGAACTGCATTAATATTTAAAATTTTGAATCGACTCTTGAATCGATATCAACTCGATTAGATTGAGATAAAACTCGCTTTTAAATTGCCACTTCAAGCATTGCACATTGTAAAACTGACTTTACTTGTTTACAATAAGGTGTATTTTAAATTGAATCAGTTTACTTAAAAAGGTAAATAAGGCTATAATACGATTTATTCTAGGTCAACGGAGTCTCGGATCATTGAATCTCGTAACGAGTTAACCTTTTCAAACGACAATCGGATAGTATTTATTTTAGTCATAACCATTAAGTGTCATTTAATATTCAATTGGTTCTTGTTTTAAATAAGGTAAAAAAAAACACTTTTTGTTATACTTTTTATCACAATTGTCCGAGACATCTTCTCGTCCAAAATCCCTCAGTGTCTCAAGACAAAAGTTTTCGACCAATGTGTGTTGCCAGTGATGACGTATGGCGCTGAAACGTGGTCTCTAACTATGGGCCTCGTAAGGAAGCTCAATGTCGCTCAACGAGCTATGGAAAGGGCTATGCTCGGGGTTACACTGCGAGATCGAATCAGAAATTAATGAGGAGATCCGCAGACGTACGAAAGTTACCGACATAAGCCGGCGGACTAGTAAATTAAAGTGGCAGTGGGCAGGGCATATAGCACGGAGAGCTGACGGCCGCTGGGGCTGAAAGGTTCTTGAGTGGAGGCCACGGACCAGCAAGCGCAGCGTAGGACGCCCACCCACAAGGTGGACAGACGACCTAATAAAGGCCGCGGGTCAGCGGTGGATCCAGGCTGCTTCTGACCGGTCCTATTGGAAAATTATGGGGAATGATGATGATGATGATGATGACAATTGTTATCTAAGTCGTCGCCACATCGTAGAATTGGGCACATCATGATATTCCCGGGCAGTTCATATTTCTGTTAAAACTGAGAAGGTCGCCTCGCTCCGCTCCGCTCCGCTTCACTTGGCTCCCCAAATTTATTTCCACGTAAACCTAACACACTCCTCCACGCTTTGCTTCACTCCGCTCCTCGTCGCACCTATTTTTGTCTTTTGGGGAAATATTTTTGAATGAAACTTTACAATCTGCCCAATTCTACGATCTGCCCACGACATCTATACTGATATTATAAAGAGAAAAGATTTGTATGTTTATAATGAATAAACTCAAAAACTACTGGATCGATTTTGAAAATTCTTTCACCTTTAGCTACATTATCAGCGAGTAACATAGGCTATTTTTAAAAAAGTTATGCAGGTGAAATCGCGTGCAACAGCTAGTAAATGATAATCCCAGTAATAACGATTTTTTAATGTTTTTATATACTAATACATAATTATTGTGTCTCTGAGTAACAAAGGCAATTTTTTTTAAATGTCAATGTAAAAGCTTACTAAAATTATAAATGCGAAATTTTGTAAGGATGGATGTTTGTTACTTAATCACGTTAAAACTGCTGAACGAATTAGGATGAAATTTGTCACACAGATAATTTATTACCTGGATTAACATATAATATAAGGTTTACCATTATTGAATTCATAAACAATATTGAATTTAAATTTAATCAATTTATTTTTGAATTTTCATACATTTTCTGTTCAGATTAGACCTCGCTCTGGTGTGCTATTCGAATATCATATTCCCATGTAACTTAGATAATATCTATTAATTTGTCTCTCATGTACATTAGTGGCCGACTCATTATAAGTTCGCAACTGGGACGGAGCCGACGAAGTAATTGTGTAAACTTAGCGTTCACGTACATATAGGAAACTTTCATATGGAGTTGCCGCCATATTGTATCACTCTCATTTAGAAATTCCAACATTTATTTTGAAAGAATTTAATGGTTTTTTTTTGGTATTTTGATGTCATTATGTTCCTATGCGAATATCATATCTAATACTAGCTGGTGCCCGCGACTTCGTCCGCGTTGAAAAAGCAATATATCGCCTGACATCGTTATTGCTATTATACTTAGCCAGGAGTTAGTTTCCTTAATTTTAGATAATCCCTCGGGAGCAGTAGTTTTTTTTTCTGTATGAAAGGTACCCTATGTCCTTTCTGGTGTCCCAGACAACGTGTATGCAAAATTTCATGGTGATCGGTTCAGTAGTTTTTGCGTAAAAGAGTTACAAACATCCATACAAACTTTCGCATTTATAATATTAGTACGGATATAAAATTCTCGTGTGGCGGTGTTTGTCGCCAAACCGCTTTCGAAACGGCTGGACTGATTTTGATGAAATTTTGTGTGCCTATCGGGTAGGTCTGAGAATGGCCAACATCTATTTTTTATACCGCTAAATGTTAAGGGTGGTCCACTCCAAAAATTTATTTTTTATTTTTTCGCAAAACAACGTTTGCCGGGTCAGCTAGTTTTTTTAATAAAATTCGACTGGAGTTTTTTAAAAGACGTTTACAAAAAACGGCTATCACATTTATATGGGAGCAAATTAACGAACCTTGGAGTATATCCAAAATGAACACCAACCGCCTGTGTCATTCGAAATTTGGTCTCGTAACCTCGTGACATTAGGTCGGACTGAACTGGGAGACTGCCAATCGCGATCATTCCAAACCACCAATTACGAGCTAGGAACCTACTAGATTTTAAAAATTTAATAATTTCCTTCATGGAAAAGTAACGCAAATATTTATATAAGTACCTACCTATATCATTCTACATTGACGACACGTTTGGTTTAGTGGCTAGTAACCCTAGCTGTTAACCAAACGGTCGCAGGTTCGAACTCCGCTATGGGCAAATGTTTTAGTGTTAACATTTTTTCTTTGTACCTGAGTCATGGATGTTTTGTATTTATAATATGTATGTATGTATTTACAAAAAAAAGTACTATGTAGTATATCAACTGTCTCATGTCTGGTATCCATAATACAAGCATTAGTTGCTTACTCTGGAACTAGATGGTGCTGTGTAGAATGTGTGAAAATATAAAGTTATGTAGTTGTAAGCTTGGCAACTCCATTAGCTCCATCTATCTAATTTGTGTATTAATTAATATGATTAGAATCAGTGCGATTTTCTTTAATGTTAAGGTCGACAGGCAGGCTGACAGTAATGGGCTCTGGTATCCCTTACTCTTACCCTACCCTTACTTACCGAAACACAAAAGCACATAATATGCTACATATTATTTTACGGTTGTTTTCTGTAAGGGGCTGGTTACTGCTGCCAGACGAGCTGCCCAAATTACTGCGAATAAGCCTAAGTATTAATTTTCGTTATTAATTCCTTTTATGAATTAGACATTTTTATTTCAATTAAGTATTTCGGTCAATCTCTACGAATTATTATCATTTAAAAAAACGTTCAAATTCTTTTCTTATTCAAATGATTCCATTGTTACGCCCGTTCCTGCGTTTCCTTGTACAAAGTTATCCGAGCAGCATTAAGTGTCATCAAATAAGACCCAGAATGTATACATAGACATACATATCGTATGGATTGTGTGTCTTCATAATTTAAATTCTCCCTCGTCCGCGTCCTTACTACTGGAACTCGCTTTGTTTCTGTTTTCTGTTTTAAAGTGCAAAATGTTTGTTAGAGTCCTTATGCGTATTTATCAGAAGACATTTCTTTACTCGCTCGCATAAAAAAAGATATACTTCACGTTATGCCTCACGTCGGGTATATCTAATATATCAAATTCTCGTGTCGCAGTGTTTTCACCAAACTCCTCCGAAACGGCTGGACCGATTTTGATGAAATTTTGTGTGCTTATCGGGTAGGTCTGAAAATCGGCTAACATCTATTTTTCATACCCCTAAATGTTAGGGTGGTCTACCCCAATTTTTCTTTTTTTTTTGGCAAAACAACGTTTGCGGGGTCAGCTAGTCTTTTTTAAATGATTTTGTATTTTTTGTATAAAGGAGGCAGGCAGGCTGACGGCCCACTTGATGGTAGGTGGCTACAGTCGCCTGAGGACACAAGGAACACCAGAGGGCGCTACCTATCCATATCAGAGATGAGTTCAATTTTACTTTTACATAATTATTTTGAATAAGACCCTTAACATGTATTAAATTATAAAAGGCGTAAACTGAAGTATTTGAGTCATATATCGTAATATACATTTACTATATCATAGATATAAGCTTTTCCAATTGATAATACTGGGTAAAAAACAAAGACGTCAAAGACCAGGGGCCCGCCAAGAGCAAACGTACAGTCATAAACGCTACGCTCAGGCTACACTACGCTTGGGAGAAAGCTTTGTGATTGGTCAAAATTTTATGTGGGCGTTACAACAACCAATCACCGGGCTTTATTTTTTAACGTTTCGTAAGTACGCAAAGGGAGCGTTTGCATTGGTATGCTCTTGGCTTGGGCCTCTGGTAGATGTAAAACGTCAGTTATCACGATAAGTAATTTATTAAAGCTTATTTAAATGTTAAAAAAAATGTATTTTTAAGTGTAAAACAAGTGAGTTTCGTGATCGTGGTAATATTTGTGCATAATTTATACTCTATCTTACATAAAAACGCGTGTAACTCTCGCGTATACGTATACTGACTTTCCGGCAAATTCGGGAGGATTTTGTTATTTGAAGGCTTTCCGGAATAATATGTATGTTTTAGAATTAGAAAGATGTAATTTTTTTCGTTATATTTTTGTTATTGAACGACCAAATGGCATACTGATAATAATTTTCACCAAAAGCTTCGTGTCTTCTTCCTATCATTTCTAGAAAATCTGCATAATCTATAGATATCTATGTATACTACATGTTAATCCATTTAGTAATCTATCTGTGTGCCAAATTTCATCCAAATACGTCAAGCCGTTTCTGAGATTAGCGTGCACAAACAGACTAAAAAATCGATTTGTTGGCCTCGTACAACTTTACAAATTGTTTTTTTTTATTAAATTTTTACAGGCGTTTCTGAGATTAACGTGAACAAACAGACAAAAAATCTAAAAACGATTTGTTGACCTCGTACAACTTATACAGTTTTTTTTTAAATATTTAATGTTAACGATTTTTTTGATATTATATTGTATGTGAATGATACACATATATGTATAGACGATTATAATACTGTATAAATTGTAATTTCCATGTAATTTCCCTTTCAAAGGCACTGCACCAAAATAATACAGACATAGTTAAAACTCAAACAACAAACAAACGCAAAACTTTAACTATTTGTGGTTTCAAAACGTTTTCAACTGTATCCGAGGCAAATCCGCTATTTATGCCAAGTTCAGCTTGCTGGGAGTTTGTGAGAAGAAATCGTGGGAAGGATGGGGGTGGAAACGGTCGAGGGAGGGTTAGCAACTTCAGAGATTTGTCTCTCTCCATTGCTTGTAGGGATCAAGCGAGGTTGCTAATGTGTGTAGTTGGCTTGCTTTTGCATTTGAGTAAATCTATGTAGGCAATAGCATATTTGGTTAGTATACAGTGCTTGTATAGAGTTTACATACATTTTTTTTCACACATTCCACACAGCACCATCTAGTTCTAAAGTAAGCAACATAATATGCTTGTATTACGGATACCAGACAGTTAAAATACTACATTTTTTTTGTAAATACATACATTATAAATACAAAACATCCATGACTCATGTGCAAAGGTAAAAGTTAACACATAAACATTTTGCCCCTAGCGGGATTCGAACCCGCGATCGTTTGGTTAACAGCTAAGGTTACTAGCCACTAGACCAAACGTGTCAGTTAAAATACTAGCCGTACTACTACAGTTGGAGGCAAAGCCGAGGCTCATACCACTGAGCCAATTCAGCTGTATCGCTTGTGTTATAAAAGCGACGGTAGCCATCTAAGACCAAGTGGTCCACTGGTCACTTGGTCTTAGATCAGCCTCAGCCTCTCTGCCTGTCTGACGAACGCTTTACATAAAAAAGGATGTATTTTTTAATTGTTTACGTAAAAGGCGAAATCCGATATAACAGAAATGGGGATGACCTGAAATTCTAAAAAAAGGAAATGCTAAAAAAATACTAAATATTAAACACATTCGTGTGAAAAGTCCATAGAAGTCTTGTAGCGAGCTCGATTTTGCCTCAGTGTGTGACCTAGGTCAATCTCGAAAGTCATTAAATATTCATATACTTAAGTTTCCATTTGATAGAACATTTTGTGATAGTTAAGACAGAGGTTAGAATCGCGGTCGTGCGTGCTTTAGTTCAAGTAGTTCACGAGCATGTTATAAAGGACACTTGTTCCAATGTTAACGTGCTTAGTACCGTTAAAAGTACTATACTAATATTATAAAGATGAAGAGTTTGTTTGTTTATTTGTTTGTTTGTTTGTTTGAACGCCCTAATCTCAGGAACTACTGGTTCGAATTGAAAAATTCTTTTTGTGTTGGATAGATCATTTATCGAGGAAGGCTTTAGGCTATATAACATCACGTTGCGACTAATAGGAGCGAAGAAACAGTCTAAAATATGGAAAAAAACGGTGAAAATTATTCATCTTTGAGTGATTCCGTTGCGTGCGCTGCGAAAACCGTTCGAGATACCCAAATGATTCCCGAAATAACTATTCCACGCGGACGAAGTCGCGAGCACCAGCTAGTATTATATATTTTGAAATAATTCAAAAAGTGATGTACCTACTCAACATGTTTAAAGTAACATGCAAAGGGCAACAAAATGAAGTTTTCCTTATTCAAAAAACAAGTAATTCGTGTTTGAAGATCACACGAGCAGCTTGCACATGTAATCACGCGAGAAGCTTGCACATGTAGATCACGCGAGTAGCTTGCACATGTAGATCACGCGAGCAGCTTGCACGTGTAGATCACGCAAGTAGCTTGCACATGTAGATCACGCGAGTAGCTTGCATATGTAGATTACGCGAGTAGCTTACACATATAGAAGACGCGAGTATCTTGCACATGTAGATCACGTGAGTAGATTGCACATGTAGATCACGCAAGTAGCTTGCACATGTTGATCACGCGAGTAGATTGCACATGTAGATCACGCGAGCAGCTTGGACATGTTAAGTAGCTTACAAGCAACTTGTGTATCAAAACAAAACAAACAAGTGACTTATGCATGTAGATCGTGCATATTGCTCGCGTATGTTGCTTGCTCTTACTTGTCCCAGCTACTTGCATTGTGTGCCTACATGCTCTAAACGGGCTTTATTCGTTTTCGTTAAACTCATGGTAGAGTAAACTGTTTCCAAGTAAAATTTCTAAGATTTCTTTACGAGCAAATTTTAAATTTCAATAAGGAAAAGCGAAATGAATTTTATAACTGGAAGAAACTCAAAAGAGAAATACTTATAGTTTAATAATAGTAGAGAGCTGGTGTTTTTATTATTTAAGTTCTTAGATTATTGCAGTCTACTTACTTCATATTAAGGCGATAAGCTAAGACTCTCACGTCGATTAAGTATGTGTATGTTAAGTTATTGAAGTTGTATTATATTATATTATACGTATCAATATAACATATATATTGATATGTTATAAGTACTACATTAGCAGTTGATAGAAACTATTAATAGTAAAATTTGACAGTAAATTGAGATGAAACCACAAATATATCAATATCATTTGCGAGTCTATTTTGAGCGAAAATTATCATCGGAAACTGTCATGTCATTAACATAATCTCAACTTAACATTAATAATGAAAATTTATATCAATCAAGAAGAGAAACTGTCAGTTTCTCTGCTAACTTCTGCTAAATTACCCGAAGGATTTTGATACGGTTTTCACTAATGAAAAGAGAGATAAACGATGCAAATTTGTATATGCGATTTGCAAAATAATTGCAGCGGGTTTACTATTATTACTAGCGATGATAAAATAACAATCTAGGTACATAGGTAACAACAATCAATGTTATATTTTCTTTTTCTATGGCTATTATAAAAAAAGTATCATCCTGAGGGGATCGACGCACTTTGGCAGTTCGGGTGCGCTGTCCCAATGAGCAGTGTCAGTTACGGATCCACGCGGCGCAGTTGCGGAAGAGTGTTCGTCCGACCTCGCAACTTCGCCTCATAGCGGACGCGGAGGACGACAAGAGGTTTAGTGGGTAGGTCTTCCCCAATACCATCTCGGGGCAGGAGTCCGACATAGCCCACCGGTCTGTCCCCAGGCCGGTGGGTATCCATGATGGATTCCTCTTGTAAAAAAAAGGTACCTATTGTCGTTCGGTAGATCTTTCAAATACTTAGGTATACGTCTGTATAAAGTCGTTTGACGAGACGTTTTTACACTTGACATTCCCAAGTCTTTCGTTGACCTAATTTGCAAGCTAGAGCAATTGTGTTGAGTTTTGTAGAATTTTTTAACAAAAATTGTATAGTAGGTATATTTCTAGTATTTATCACTTTCTGGTAAACTTTCATTCTAATTCTAGGTTTCATTTAATTCTAAGTTTTACATCTATATAAAAATGTTGCGTTGGTTTGTGTATAACGCAAAAACTCGTTAACTAGCCGACGGATATACTTGAAATTTTCACGTTGTCCGGTTTGAATTTATTATTCAAGATTAATTATGGAATAAACATAGAGGCAACTCGGTCGATATAATCGGTCGGTCGATTCGAGTCAGCGAATAATAGACAGTTGGCTAAATAAGAAAATTCGAGGAGAAGCTATAAAAATAAAAATATAAGAATCCATTTTATTCCAAATTTCCCAGGGAACCAATGTTAGTCGAAACAAGCGAGTTGATATAGATGTTCAAATAGTTTTATATGTAGCTAGCGGAACTTCAAAATGGGACAATTTCCTTTTGCAGGTGCTTTACTGTGCTAACAACACGTTTATGTGTCTGTCTCGCAATGGAGCGACAGTGGGAAAAAGTCTTAACGTTTTTATCGAAAATGGTACATAAGCGATCTTGACGACACGGCTAGTAACCCTAAGCTGTTAACCGAGCGGTTGCGGGTTCGAATCCCGCTAGGGGCAAATGTTTATGTGTTAACATTTCCTACCTTTGTACCCGAGTCATGGATGTTTTGTATTTATAATATGTATGTATTTACAAAAAAAAAAGTAATGTATGTAGTATATCAAACGTCTGGTATCCATAATACAAGCATTAAGTTGCTTACTTTGAAACTAGATGGTGCTGTGTGGAATGTGTGATTTTTATTAATCTTTTTCATGTTAAAGTCGATAGCCAGGATGACAGTCCACTTCAATCCATATTAAAGGTAACTTTGAAAACTTATTTCCAAAGTTTATCCTGTCAGGAATCGAACCCGGAAACCCTGATACAGAGAGTTAAGACATGGATCCTATTAACCTCTCATCCAACGGCTCGTCAATTGAAGACATCACGCAAACAATATTATCTGAAAGACCTTGTGCAAGCAATAGAAAAATGTATTATGAGAGAAGTAAACAGCGCTAGCTAGGATTCGATTTTTTATATTTACTATTGTAGGTAGTTATAAATGTAGAGACGTAGTATTGAGTTGGGTCCGATAAAACCCAGCGTGTTTATTGGAAGCAATAACGGGGGTGGAAAAAAATAAATCACTTGTCAATAGGTATGGGGAGGCTGCTTTATGTCGGTCTTGGATGTTTTTCTCATACAAATTGTATTACGATACCGATATAATAGTTTCCAAGTAACACAGAAACAAGTAAAAATATAGGGTAAGCAGCGCGCAACAAGCAAACCTCCTGGTGTTGCGTGTGACGGTAACCATCTGTCATCGAGTGGACTGTCAGCCTGTCTGCAATCCTTTATAATTAACTAGCTGGTACACTAAAAATACACATTACAGCACTCGTGTATTATGACCAAAGATAACACACGTTATGATGATGACCAAAGATAATTGATTGTTCTCGCTGCGCTCGACTAGATAGAGCGCTATACAAACGCTCCGTGAATGCGGAAACTTTTTATTGTAGTGTGTGTAAAACATCGTCACTTTTTATCACTTTTTACACAGTTTTATTATATTTTTACACAGTTTCACTACGCAAACTGGCATTTCATTATGCTTAAAATTTAATAAACCATTCGGCACGTACACATCACAGACAGTTTGCAGTGTGACTGGCTCAGGTACGGGTAGTATTTTTTGTCGCATTTTACAAGTACGACGGCGGTATCTAGTCGAGAGCAGCGAGACCAATCATTTATCTATGAGTAAAACCTTCCTCGAGAACCACTCTATACATTGGTGAAAACCGCATTAAAATGCGTAGTTTTATAGATCTAAGCATATATAGGGACAGACAGACAGACAGATTTTTAGCGCCTGTGGCCTAGTAGCCATCTACTATTAAGTACCCCACCGGCCTGTCTTAAAATACACATTACAGCACTCGTGCTATTATTTGACTATGGTCTTCTGTGACTATTTTTATAGTTTATGACTATAAACGGTAAAAAAGTAAGTAGGTATGTATTTGGAATTTAGTTCAAAGGCCAATAAACAATAAGGTTCACCTCGACCCAAGGATAGACGAGACAAACAAACAATAAAGCGAAAAATAAAACAGAAGGGAAAATTACAAAGACTACTTTGTATTCATGACTTTCAATAAATAACAGTTTCTTTTCGAGAGAGAGCTGTACAAGTAGGTACATACAATGGGTTCGAGTAAACATCAAAAACTTGAATCTTTTAAGTTCGCCGATGCTAAGTTTTATTTGTTTCTTTATATTCACAAAGAATATCAATGCGTTCTATATTATTTGTATTTTATTATGAAACAGTCATATAAAAACTAGCTTTTTATAGTCATACTAGCTGACCCGGCAAACGTTTTGCGAAAAAATAAAAAATAAAAATTTTTGGGGTGGACCACCCTTAACATTTAGGGGTATAAAAAATAGATGTTATGTAATAGATGACTCAGACCTACCCGAAAAGCACACAAAATTTCATCAAAATCGGTCCAGCCGGTTCCGAGGAGTTTGGCAACAAACACCGCGACACGAGAATTTTATATATTAGATTAGCTGGTGCCCGCGACTTCGTCCGCGTTGAAAAAGCAATATATCGCCTGACATCGTTATTGCTATTATACTTGCCAGGAGTTAGTTTCCTTAATTTTAGATAATCCTTCGGGAGCAGTAGTTTTTTTCTGTATGTGTAACGTAGTGTTACTTATTTTATTTATTTTATTAGTTATATTACCTTATTTGTTTATTTATTTATTTAAGTATTTAAAACCTTATTATTATTTTTTTAAATATATAGAATTGCATTTGACGTTCAATATTCAAAATTTTCAGTTTAGTAGAGCGGCTTTGTTTCTCTGTCGCTCGCAGAGAGCGGTTTAGTTTTGTGCTGATAATAGCCTTTATTTACCAGTTAATTTTCTTTTGAAATTCTATTAAATTTATTATATTCAATTTAAAATATTTATGTAAAAAAACCCCGGTTATAATATGGGGTTTTTTTGTTTTTGGTTTTTGTCATTCATGATTTAATTATATATATATAAATAAATATATACTGAATCCTGGGTTTTATCCGCATTTTTACATTTTGATGAGCCTTCTTCATTTTTCTTTGGTGACACTGATGAGCAGCGTGTTTTATTTTGCCGAGAAGGAAAACATTCTTATTACTACATCCAGCCATTATTCACATCCAGCTAAGTTTTTAAATTTTATTAGCCGGATTTATTGAATCAAATTTTAAATTTAATATATATATATGTTAACGTACGGGCTTAAGGACCACCCCCTGTGTTTTTTTTTATTTTTTTTTGTTTAAATATATATTTTAAGTGCTAACATATGATTTTTTTTTCATTTTTAGTTAGCTGGCGCCCAATTTTTTAGTTTTTTTATTTTAATTTCTTAGCCGATAACGTTATCTTATTTCAATTTATTTTCAACGTTTCAACATTTCAAAGGTACCCTATGTCCTTTCTGGTGTCCCAGATAACGTGTATGCAAAATTTCATGGTGATCGGTTCAGTAGTTTTTGCGTGAAAGAGTTACAAACATCCATACATACATCCATACAAACTTTCGCATTTATAATATTAGTACGGATTTAAACGCGAACGAAGTAGCGACTTCGTTTGCGTTGAAAAATGAAAAATATAGCACCTGAGCAACGCTTGATAACTTTATCGCCGTGACGACGGTGGCGCCCTCACTGTTTTCTATGTTTTTACCTGATTCATCGATAACCTAACAAGAAAAAAGGTATCCTATGTTAATCTAGCTTTCAAATTTAGTTTTAGAGGTTGTAAAGTTCATTTCAACAGTTATAATAACTTAGTCGGTATTCGAACCCGAGACACTTGAGTCCGAATGCGAAGGCAAGCAACTCAACCACTGAGCCAGTGGGCGAAACCGTGAAATATTAGTAAAGTTACTAAGTTTGGCAGCGCACTTACCACCTACTGCTTGTTTGTAAGAAGTCTGCTTGTCCGATTTCATTCATTAAAAATTTTGAATTTAAAAAAAGAACAATGTTTTATTCAAATACCCCCGTATTGTGTATTCCAGCACTAAAATGAAGTGTTACAAGTGAACAAGTCTGGAACGATAAATCAGGATATCCGCATAATATCGACTTGACATCGGCCGTCTACCGTTACCGATGCCACTTCCGAAGAGCATCCTAATGAGACATGAATTAGGCAGCTTGTACACGAGCGATAGTTAATTTATTGTGAACTAACGACCCAACCGTGGTTTCACTTTCAAAAATCCATTCTTAGAAGACGATTACTTTTAAATTAAACCTACGTTCCGAATTTCTAAGTAGGTATAGTAGTTATGGCTGTGCGATGATAGTCAGCCAGGACAAATGACCTAGCAATTATAGATTTGTGGGTCACGATTTGTGAAGAATCTAATAATCGGTTTTTTTTTAAAGAATGTACGAAAAGAAAAGTATTTTAAAGAAATTCTGGATAACCCTAAATTCTGGGAAATTCTGGGACTCATCATCGTCTCAGCTGCAGGACATCCACTACTAGATATAGGCCTCCCCAATAGGACCGGTCAGAAGCAGCCTGGATCCACCGTAGCCAAGTCCATTAGTATAGAAGAATTATTCTAAAAATTATCCTAGTTTTTCTGAGCCAATAATTCTTAGTTGGTCTTGTTGTCTAGAACACAATCTGACTACATTTGATTTTTGCCTAAAGCTTAAATTGACTATTACATAATGAGTCGAGCACTCAAATCTAATATGACACAAATTGACTATTACCGAAAATATCTAGAACACATTTCGAACTGTTGCATTTTGTTTTTGAATGTACAGGCGAGGTGAAAAATAAAAACACAGAACTACTTACTTATGTCATAAATGTAAGATAGGTATATTATGTTAAATAATTTTAGGACGAAAATACATAAAAGCGCTCGTGTACAAACACCCTAACATCGTTTCGATCACGCTTCTCCATCGACAGGTAATAAATCGGCAGCGACGAGGAATCGGTTTTAAAAAGTTAAAACTTTTTTGTTTCCACCCTCTCAAGTAGGCACAAATAAAAATACCTACCTACGAGAAAAATAGAAAGTCGATCGGTATTGTATTCAAGTTCGCTGACCGGTATTACCTAACTTGGCAGGCAACTTCGATATTTAAAAACCGATACAGATTCAGAATTATTTATACATTTCCTTTTAGATAGTGTGTGCTTATTTTATTACTTTTCACTAGCCACCCGCCCTGGCTTCGCACGGATGCAAATTTTTATGCAATTTATATACACAAACATTTCTCGTTTATCGCTCCTTCCACTAGTGAAAACCTTATAACCTTAACCTTAAACCTTAACCTTTTAACCTTATTTCTTAACGGAGAAACAGAAAAGAGGGACAATGACTTTATCTTTAATACTATACATCAATACTAATAATAATAAATCTGTAAGTGTAGGTATTGTATGTATGTATGTTCCTCCATAACCCTTAAACCAATTAACTGATTTTCATGAAACTTGGTGGATAAACATTTAGACATACAGGACACAGGATAGGCTACATTTTTTTTTTCAACGCGGACGAAGTCGCGGGCGCGAGCTTGTATTATAAAAAATCGTTAACGAGCAAATTTGTACATGTTGTATTATGTTGCCGAGGTCAAACAAAATTATTTTGTCTGTTTGCCTATGCGCATTAATCTCAGAAATGGCTGAACCGATTTGAATGCAGTTTTCACTGATGTATTGTAGCTTCCCGCAACATTTAGTGTTTGTATCATTCCAATTGACGACACGTTTGGTCTCGTGGCTAATAACCCTAGCTGTTAACCAAACGGTCGCGGCTTCGAATCCCGCTAGCGGCAAATGTTTATGTGTTAACATTTTATCTTTGCACCTGAGTCATGGATGTTTTTTATTTATAATATGTATGTATTTATAAAAAAAAGTAATGTATGTAGTATATCAACTGTCTGGTATCCATAATACAAGCATGGTTGCTTACTGTGGAATTAGGTGGTGCTGTGTAGAATGTGTGAGATATTTATTTATTACTTCGTCCGCGTGGAATAGTTATTTTGGGAATCATTTGGGTATCTCGAACGGTTTTCGCAGCGCACGCAACGGAAGCCCTCAAAGATGAATAATTTTCCCCGTTTTTTCTACATTTTCGACTGTTTCTTCGCTCCTATTAGTCGCAACGTGATGTTATATAGCCTAAAGCTTTCCTCGATAAATGATCTATCCAACACAAAAAGAATTTTTCAATTCGAACCAGTAGTTCCTGAGATTACCGCGTTCAAACAAACAAACAAACAAACTCTTCAGCTTTATAATATTAGTATAGATTCCTATCCCTTCCCAATTCGGCACCGTACTTGCAGTCGGCCGACCTTAACATGAAAAAAGAATTAATGAAATTTTTTTCTATGCACAAATGGGTTCAGTTGTGCTTAGCGATGCATGTCGTTAAAAGGCTAAAGGTCAAACCTATTTTTAAAGAGAATTACATTTCGCGAAAAGCAATTTTGATTTGTGATTACAAACGAAACGTTCTACAAGTAATTATCTATAGGTTAGGCATGCGATTTCCAAGTATTTTACACGTGCCTCTTATTAAATTGACTATTTGATTCACCTATGAACAATGTTATTGTTGACTATTAGCAACTTCATTTGCAACCTTTCGTTTGATACCGCAGTCAATAGGTTTCTGAGGAAAAACTTTTTTTTTATATAAAAAAAATGAATAAAAGGTACTGGAAAATGTACTAGGCGGATATTCAAAGTCCTACTAAACTTTAAAAAAAAAATCTACAGGCAAGTCCTGGATTATGACTCACAGTAGATACCTAACCATTTCTTTCATGTCATCAACCTGACATTTTAATTTAATTTTTTTGTTTCAGTTGTAATTTGATTTTATTTATTTATTTATTTATTCATTTATTTATTATAATTGATAATAAGGGCCCCCAATTATTATCAATTATTTATTATTTATTTATCGGTCGTGACATGTAATTTGACACTATATTACATTTCAATTATTTTCAATTATATTTTTTTATTCTTATTTAGTTAATTAGATTAGATTAGATTTAGGTTTAGTGCATTGGATGTTACTTGGAGCTTTTACTGGTACATGTTGTGCTTCATATAATTGCGGGAGTATCCGTCTCACTAACTACTTCAAAACCACCCAACAGATTTTAATACGGTTTTTACTTATGGAAGGAGGGATAAACGAAGAAGGTTTGTGTAATGAATACCCGAGTTTATACAAGAAGAAGTTTACATAAGTTAAATAAAAGACATAGTTATATAAAAGACAAAGTTATATAAAAAAAGGTTTATATAAAAGACGAGTTTATATAAGTTCCACTTTCCTTGTCCGAACTGCTAAGGAGTGGAACTCATTGCATGCGTCTGTGTTTCCCCAAAATTACAACAAATACAAAAATCTTCAAGCGTAGGGTAAATGGGCATCTACTAGGTAAGCGTGGTCCACCTTTGGCCGCATCTGCACCCTAAATGGGCATCTACTAGGTAAGCGTGGTCCACCTTTGGCCGCATCTGCACCCTAAATGGGCATCTACTAGGTAAGCGTGGTCCACCTTCGGCCGCATCTGTACCCTAAATGGGCATCTACTAGGTAAGCGTGGTCCACCTTTGGCAGCATCTGCACCCGAAATGGGCATCTACTAGGTAAGCGTGGTCCACCTTCGGCCGCATCTGCACCCTAAATGGGCATCTACTAGGTAAGCGTGGTCCACCTTCGGCCGCATCTGCACCCTAAATGGGCATCTACTAGGTAAGCGTGGTCCACCTTCGGCCGCATCTGCACCCTAAATGGGCATCTACTAGGTAAGCGTGGTCCACCTTTGGCCGCATCTGCACCTGAAATGGGCATCTACTAGGTTGCGTAGTCCACCTTCGGCCGCATCTGCACCCGAAATGGGCATCTACTAGGTTGCGTGGTCCACCTTCGGCCGCATCTGCACCTTACATCAAGTGAGATGCGGCCAAGCGCTACCTTGACTTTTATATAAAAAAAAAGAAGAAAGACAGTATTTTGTCGATGTGGCGATATCGTACTATAGATTTATACGAATGATTAATTGGTACGAATCGTTTTTGTTTCCATACACGTTGCGGTTTGGAGCACTTTGCTTTCGGCGTATCTGCCCTGTTTTCGCTTTATTCAACTATTCTAAAATTTATATATTCCATTTATTTTGTATGACTATACCTACCTATTGTTGAACTATTTGTTTTATAAAATTTACAAACAATGTTCATAAAATAAACGATTCTGATTTCATTATACTATTTGCATACGAAATATGAAAATGAAAAATTTGTAAAAAAGATTTGTAATAATGTAATATACAGCCTATTTGGTTTATCGTCTAAAGATCTGTGAAACAAATTTAAAAAGTGTGTCGATGTGATGAGATGTTACATATCAACGTTTTTCATTTTCTATGAATACATTAATATAAACCTTTGTCAATGCAAATACATGTTATTTTTAGCACATGTGCTGTTGTGTTTTTGTCCTTTGTCATGTCATTTGCATTTTCTTTCTGTTGTTGCTTGTACCATGAATGATGTATCAGCTTGTCTTTACGTAAAAATTTATTAAATTATCTATACTAAATTGCAATAAATGCAATAAACAGCATTTCAAGAAGATTCTGTATAATGTTTAAATGTGCTAAGACAGTTAAACAAAACGAAACATAGTATACAGTCATAATAATTCAATAAAAAACTATAACTATTGTTATATAAAAATTACCAGAACAGGAATACGGGAACATACCTGAAAAAATATAAAATTACATCGTAAATTATTTGATTAATACAATATAATAATACATTTAACTCTAGGTTAGATATATTTACATTATTTTAAATAATATCTTTTCCTATATATATAAGTATATACTTCAACACAAATTCCAACTTGATGGTACCTAAACTAAAATTTCGTGACGTCACAAGCGCACTTATATTGATTAACCGCGAACAACTCAATCTCCCAATCAAAAGGGTCGTACTGGCCTTCTCCTAGATTTTATAGCTTGATAGATGACTGATCCCTTGGAAGGTCGAAGGTCCCTTCGGTGATAAAACAAAAATTGAACACATAACTATAACATAAAAGCGATTGTGTTCGTATGAAATTTTCTTGTCGTAGACTTCATTAAAGTCGCTTATTGTTTTCCATTGTTCATATAAATATGGTATCGTCTAAATTACTTAAGTAATTGGTAACAGGATGATGTAATTTTTTTTTTTGCATTTTTTTTTTATTTATTTTTTAAGTTATAAGAATATTTTAAAATTAATTACCATAAATATATGTGTGACCTAAACAATGGTGTGTTATTTTTAACACCTCTATAGTTGTTTTTTTTAAGTGTCACATGCCATGTCACAAAAAATGTACAACTTATATCATTACAAGTTTTCCAGCGCCACCTTTTCTTAAAAAGTACACGACATCCGTACTAATATTATAAATGCGAAAGTTTGTATATGTATGGATGCTTGTAACTCTTTCACGCAAAAACTACTGAGCCGATCACCATGAAATTTTGCATACACGTTGTCTGGCACACCAGAAAGGACATAGGGTACCTTTCATCCAGAAAAATAGTACCTACTGCTCTCGAGGGATCATCTAAAATTAATGAAACTAACTCCTGGCTAAGTGTAATAGCAATAATGATGTCAGGCGATATATTGCTTTTCAACGCGGATGAAATCGCAGGCACCAGCTAGTAAACTATGTGAGCAGTAATTTATAGAGAAGCCATTATTTGTGTAACTTCGCCAAATCAGAATTATTATTTACACTACTTATAAATAAGAATAATAATTAACATTATAAGACCTCGGGGTCTTCAAACGTAGGGTAAATGGGCATCTACTAGGTAAGCGTGGTTCATCTTCGGCCGCATCTGCACCTAACATCAAGTGAGATCGCGGCTAAGCACTGCCTTGACTTATATAAAAAAAAAGTTTCACATAGGCAAAGACGCGGGACAAAATAAGTTATTTGACTTACTGCCACAACATCCTTCTGCCATTAATATTAGAGATATTATAACGTCTTAATCAGTTGCGAGTTTATTAAGATTAACCGCGTTATCCGAGCCGTGGCATTAAATAATTACCTAGTAGCTATCAACGGAAAATTATCTTCGAATTTCTTGCGGCACAGAGTGAAAACATCGATCAGATGCGGCAAAATTAGGCTAGTGACTAGCCCGTGACTCCGTCTGAGTTGACATCCTTAACACTGTAAAGACGTTGGTGTCATTTTTAGATTTTTAGTCGATCCCGCGAGAACCTAAATTTTTTTCAGGATGAAAGGTATCCTATATTAAATTTTAACCTAGGTTTTATCTGTACAATTTATAATCTGAATTTTATAAGTCTGAAATAATATTGAAACTAAGGAACAGGAAATTACTGAAACTAAGAATGACTTTTATTATGAAATTCTCCAAAGACTAAGTAAAAAAAACCAAAAGCCTGTTTTTGAATTATGTCCTTTCTATTAATGGCGATACTGTTACAAACCTATTATAAGACTAATTGCAAAATTTATAATCACCTCGAATATTCCATGTCCAGATTCATTTAAAATTAAAACATACTGTAGGCGGCGCTTTCAAAATATTCAAGACTAACTGTTGCCCACGACTTTGTCCGCGTTCAAAATGTTATATAGCCTAATATAAAGCCTTTCTCGATAAATGGACTATCTAAGACAACTTTTTTTTTTAAATTCGAGCCAGTAAGTAGTTCCTAGATTAACGCATTCAACCAAACAAACTCTTCAGCTTTATAAAATTAGTATACATTATCAAGCGATCCGTTTTCGGCTTCATTTAATAATATTAAATAACCAACTGGTACCCGCGACTTCGTCCGCGTTCTGGATGAAAAGTACCCTATGTCCTTTCTGGTGTCCCAGACAACGTGAATGCAAAATTTCATGATGATAGGTTAACAAGTTTTTGCGTTAAAGAGTTACAAACATCCATACATACATATAAACTTTCGCATTTATAATATTAGTACGGATAAAATTTTCATTTTACTTAGTTTTATTTCAGTTTGCACAGTCTCTATTTACCCCTCCCTCACTATTTTTTTAAATCATATATATTTTAAAATGTTTGTACAATTACAATACATATGAATTAACTCGATTATTCAATAAAGACATGTCCAAATCGATCCTCAGGGAAAAAGTTATTCGGTAAAGTATTTGTTGAACAAGTGACCGAGTGAAGTTCTCCTGTCTTTTAAGAATTAGGTAACTAATTCGAGGTGACTTCTGCAAACTTTATTAGGTAAATAAAACAAGGACATTTGGGAGACTTCGATAAATAACTGGACAATTTGACATTGAACTGACAGTGGTAATACATGTTTCGTTAAATTACTAGATAGATGTACGACAGAGCTAGTTCACAACGTAGGACCTTTTATAGTGAGATATCAGGCTCCTTATTTACTTTGAACGTATGGGGTATTCTGTGGGTATTTGCTAAGTTGGGTAGACGGCCAATTTAGAGCTATATAGTTTGAAAAGTAAGCAAAAATTAACTTCATTTATATATATATATTTCTTTTTTATATATGTATAAGTCAAGGCAGCGCATGGCCGCGATCTCACTTGATGTTAGGTGCAGATGCGGCCGAAGGTGGACCATGCTTAATTAGTAGATGCCCATTTACACTACGTTTGAAGACCCCGAGGTTGTAATTTTAGGGAAACACAGACACAGGCAATGAGTTCCACTCCTTAGCAGTTCGGACAAGGAAGGTGGAATTGTAACGCTTCGTATGTGACCGAGGAACTTCAACCACGAAGGGATAATAGACATAATTATATAAGATAGTAAATTAGAGTAGGGAATGACAGACGGGCATGGAATGACAGACGGCCGTAATGGAATGAAAGAAAAGATGGATGAAAGAAATATCAAGTATGAAGAATGAAAGTACGAGAGGCAAGCGAGAACTGGTATGGTGGAGGGTGGTATGGTGATGCTGGAGGGGTTTTAGGGAAAAAAAAAAAAACAAAAAACCACGAAGGGATGAAACCCCCCGCAATATTATTACAAAATAATATTCAGCACTGCCAGACAATTCCAATGGACTATAACTTCTGCCAGACGCTTTAAAATGGCTAAAAATAATTGATCTATAACTTTATGAGTGACGTGTTATAAGTTGTTATAAACAAAATATTTATAACTTCATTTAGTGAATTTTACTCCGCAAAGATAAATCATTTCTCAAGATGATCGTAATAACCCCGTAAGAAGCGAACTCAAAAGACACATTCTCTCCTGCCTGTCGTTGAGCTAGAATGTATGAAACAGACATGAAAATTTTATTTCAAAAACACATAAATGTCTATGGCGTACGTACCTTTACAGTAGGATGCGTGTTACTTTGAATATTTTAAAGCCTTGCTTGTATAGGACGTGCAGGCCCTTAAATCGCGGTTAGTATCTACACGTCTCATGAGGATTATGTTCTATATACCTAACCTAGTTATAGAAGAACAACATTATGGTGTTTTCATTAGAAAACTTATCCATTCATTTATACAGGTGCTTTTTCTTATATAAATTTTGTTTGTGTTACGACTTAATCTTGATATAT
The DNA here is from genome assembly GCA_947623395.1 of Synanthedon tipuliformis. Lineage (NCBI taxonomy): Eukaryota > Metazoa > Arthropoda > Insecta > Lepidoptera > Sesiidae > Synanthedon > Synanthedon tipuliformis. Next base: position 2,081,828 of record OX392432.1, on the reverse strand, counting down.
TTTAAAAGAAAATTTTCATTATCGTCACATTTTTCACATCTCGTCACATTTAATCTGTGACTGGACATAAGCTTTCCTATAATTTTTGAATAAGAACCTTCAGAAGCAGCCTGGGTCTATCCGGTCCGTGGCCTCCATTCGAGAACCTTGCTTTACTCGAGAACCTCGAGACGTTGCAAGTGTTAAAGGCGACGTGTACCTTACCATCAAGTAGTCCAACCCGTTTGCATACCTTAACATAAAGAAATATAATATAACATGTGTACATAAAATAATTATAAAACACGGTTAAAAGAACAGGGAAATAAGGAAATTGTAATTGTATTAAGGGGGCTTAGTGAAAAGGAAATTCTCAATTAGATTCGTAGCTGTGTCTACGGTGTAGCACACTCGTAGCTGTTTCTACGGCGTAGCATCGTAGCTAAAGAGTGAACTGCGCACGCGTGAACCGACAGAATTCCGCCCTCGGCATTGGCCTGTTTTCTCTGCTATGCAAATAAATCCGTTTGTTTGTCAATGCTACTGTTTTTTATACTACAGTTATCGTTCTGTTAGGACTAATACTAGGGTCACATAATAAAGCTGAAGAATTTGTTTGTCTGTTTGTAATATTTTCTTGTTTGGTATTATATAAATCTAAGTTTTTTTTTCTAAACTATTTTGCAATATTTTAACTATTTTATTTTTGACCTATTATGTTTTTTAGTAAGAGTGTGACCTCACTATCGGCTCTAACGGAAGACCAGCGCAGGTTTTTCTGAGTTTGGCATTTGAAAAAAAAATGGCTTAAAAAAACTCTGTGTGTATAACCCGCTTCCGATCAGCCGTGGCTGTTTTATTTCAAACAACTTTCGTAAATAAGTTGAACCCAAATTTAACCAGCTTTTTCCCATTTAAAATGTAAATTGCGAAAACCTTACTCATAACATAACAGTTTAAGTAATCGACATAACAGGGTTATTCGATTTTTTTTTAATTTTTTCTGTCAGTCAGTCAATGAAAATAAATCAGTGACTGTTACTCCTATTCAGTTTGTATAGTTACTAGCTGGTGCCCGCGACTTTATCCGCGTCGAAAAATGACAAATTGATGTATACTTTATTGAACCAAATAACAATGTAAAACTTGGTAAGAGTTTTTCAAAAAATATCTTTTATGTGCTGTTAATAAAGTTTAAATTTAAACAAACGGCTTTACGTTTCTTCTCTAAAACTCATTTATCACGTCAGTGCAGTAGGAGTTCACCTTTAGAAATTTATGAGCAGAAAAACATGTCAGACCTCTATACTGCAATGTTTGACCTGTTTCTGAGACCAGTGATCCGATTACATATTTAGCACGTCTCTGATGATTGTGGAAATTTGAATTTTAACACAACACCTCTGAGTTTAATTCCGTTTGTATTCACTTATTTAAATTTTCAATTATGCTAAAAGGTGGCTCTATTATTTATTGTTAATAGTTTTTTATGAAATGGTCACCAGACAGGCTGACGCCAGACAAGTGTACCGTCAGCCTGTAACTCCAAATTAACATAAAAAGCCTCCTACCACGAAGTACAAATTAATATCTTAAGGCTTAAACAGAAACATCACAAGGGTTAATGAAGCTGCCTATGTATGGATAGGTACTATATATATATATATTCCTATTTATTTAGTTAATTATATAAATAAATATCAGATTGTAGCGATATACTTATAGCAAAACTCATATTTATTATGACATTTGCATGACAAAACTGAATTATAACTTTATAAATATAAAAACAAGCCCCACACACGCCAACAACTATTTAGGTTAGACAAGTTACGCGAAAATGGCATACAATTCCCTATACAGATAGGCGTAAGAAATATTTGCCAGAGTAAAATGCAGACGTATGCCTCTTGCGTTAAGGTACATTATTGTTTAATGTTAAATCTCGTAAGTGTCAAATGAATTACGATCTTATTTCCATAAGCGGACGGTTCAAATTTGAATTAAAAACAAAATACACGGCAATGCGCATCGAGGGAATGCAAGCAATTAGGTGTTTTTTTACATTGCGGGTGAATTTTTAAATGCTTGTTTACACATTTATACTTACCGTCAGTTGATGATGTTATATTCATCTCGACGCCGTATAGAACCTTTATGGAGCACTCGAGTGAATTGAACCGTTTAGTGTTCGAATAAAGTCTGTTCGATTTTCAAATTAACGCGAAATTCGAATCTACAAATTAACGCCGCGTGGTCGCGTCGCCCGACTGCCGTATTGCAGTAATACTGGCCGTAAATCTATTCACGAGTATCTCCAAGAATTCGCACCTTCATATATCACTTCAAACACTTTTCCGCACAGTTTGAGCCAGTTTGAAATTGTTACGCACAGGCGGGTTAAACGTCAAACTATTAGCGCGAACCCTGACAGCTAAATGAGTTTTAAATTTCGAATGTCCGAGCACTATTGCATGGCCAGCACTTTGAGGGGCACAGCGAAGGCTAGAGGCGTTAAAAGTCCCGGTATATTACGGAGAAGATGCTACTTTCCGTGCAATCCAGAGCTTTTTGATAGTGTAACGACAAAACAAATAGTCCGGAATGAGTGAGGAACGGACATGCGCATTGATGACTGCCGTATGCGTATATTATTAAGCGGCGGTTACCGAGTGTCTTTTGAAGAGAGAATTTTGAATATTTTGTTATAAATTTAAATCATTGTAGACATTATTTAATGTGAATAAAAAAATATGTATAACATGAATTAAAAGTAATTTTCAATATTTTTTAAATGACTCTTATGATTGTCTAGCGACTCAACCCAGCTTCGCTTGATGTAATTTTTCTCAATTAATAGGTACTTAACGGATTTTAATGCGATTTTCACTAAAAGAAAGAACGATAAACGAGGAAGGTTTGTGTATCTCATTTGCAGAAAATTGCATTAGTGAGTTATTAAATTCTTATAAAATAATATTGATGAGACAAATAACAACGTAATTTCACTATGGAACAATAAAATCACTAACGAGCTAAAATATAAACCGCAGCGTTCTATTTTAAAATAAAAAAAAAATCGGAATAAATTTAAACTAATTTAAATGTAATATAAAAATTATTTTTTTAAATTTTTGATTACATTTAAACTCCTTTAGAAATTGTGTCGTGTCCTCGTGTGACCGAATCCTAACTTTTGCAGCTAACCGCTAGGTAGGCACGTAGCGCGCAGGGCTCAACTCACTTGAGATATTTATCCGGGCGGGTGACGGATACCTGACGCACACATGTGCAAGGAGATGAAGATACAACAGGCGTGTGTGTATGGTCATCAGCGATTACATTAAACACTAGCTGATGACCGTGACTTCGTCTTTTTTTTTTATTGGAGATGGGTTTGCTCTTGGCCAACATCCAGCGTAGCGAAAGCGCGGTGTAGCGAAGATGAGGCCTATGATGGAGCAAGCTCACCCAGAAGATTATTCGTCCGCGTTGAAAAATGAAAAATGTAACACATGAGAAAATATCTGACATCAAAGATTGATATTGATTGGTCTCGCTCGCTCGCTGCGCCCGACTAACTAGTCTGGTCTAGACTAGGCTAGACTAGACTAGACTAGACTAGACTAGCTCGACAAGACTAGAGTGCTATACAAAAGCAATAGCCCCGAAAATGTGGCAACTTTTTATTGTAGTGTGTGTAAAAAATCGTCACTTTTTATCACTTTTTACTTAGTTTTATAATATTTTTACACAGTTTCACTACGCAAACTGGTATTTTATTATGCCTAAAATTTAATAAAACATTCGGCACGTACACATCACAGACAGTTCGCAGCAGCGATTGGCTCGGGTACGCCGAATTCGGCGTACTATTTTATGCCGCATTTTACAAGTACGACAGTGGTATCTAGTCGAGCGCAGCGAGACCAATCATTTATCTATGATCTGACATCTTTGTCGCTGTGCTAAAGTTGGCGAAGCCACGGCGACAGTGGCGCCCAATTTTTTATATTTTAGACGATCCTTCGTGAAACTTTTTTTTTTTTTTTTCAGGATAAAAAGTATCCCAGTTATGTTAATTCAGTTAATAAACTACCTGTATGCCAAATTTCATCCAAATTCGTTTAGCGATTTTTGCACGAAAGAGAAATAAATATCTATCCATCCATCCTCAAAAACTTTCGCATTTATAACATTTTTTTAAATTTTTTATTTAGAACTATCTTTTACCTCCGAACCAATTTACTTTTTGAAGCGATAACTTTTATAGGCGCATTTTGCTGAGGAGTGAACGCAACTTCAAGTGAACCGTCACTCTCTGATTGGTGACGCACTGAATCGTGTCTAAATTATATTGATATTTATGATTGTAAAATTGGAAAATGGGAATAAACCAAAAATTCAATATTTCATTTCTGTCGTGTGGTCATAAGCACACAGGGTTCTTTTTTTTAAATGACCTGTGAAAACGTGTATAACACAAATGCGTTGCCGACCAAATTAGTGGGATTAAGGATAAAGAAATTGGGACGGGACAGGATAATTGGTTCTGGCATAGATGGCTAAATAAAATAAATAAAAAAATAAAATAAAAAAAAAGTAGACATGACTCACACTTGATTATTATTATTATTATTTTTTCGATAGTAAATTGACATAAATATTTCACGTCACTACAGACTAATATAAATACATGTAAATAACAAACGAATTCACAAAATCACAATCATTTCGACTAAAATCAATTTACTTTAATAATTAATTATATCTTAAATTTCAAGTTGACGAAACGTACCGACCCTCACCATTCATTATGTAAGGGCGAAGTTTGTACTTAAAGGAAGGGCGGACCAACCACTATTAAACTTTCTCAAGATAAGCAACTTCTCAAGTATATTGTGGCCAAACAGACCACAAGTTATCTACACTAATATTATAAAGAGGAAAGATTTGTTTGTTTGTTTGCATTGAATAGGCTCTGAAACTACTGGACCTGGACTGATTTGAAAATTTTTTTTCACTTTTACCAGCTATATTACCAGGGAGTAAAAAATTAGGAATCCTTATTAAAACTCCAATAATGTAACCCACGGGAGGGGAGAGTCAATGTCAAGAAATAAACTGCTGCGACTTCCTAGCGCGGCCGTAGATGAGCGAGGTCATGGGGACATTATGACACGACATTGGTGCCCAGCCACGGCTATCCAGGGCGGGGAGAGCTACGCTCCCTGTCGGAACCTCAGCGTACCCGGAAGTAGAGGTACGCTGGCCATCTCGGGGAACCTTACGACGCGCGGTAGTCTCCCCTAGGACTACCGCCTGGTCAATGGGGAAGGTGGCGGACATAGGCCAGCCGCCTGCGCCCGGACACAGTGTACCCGTTGGGAAATCCTCTTGGATACCCGGCAGTAAAGGGATGACTGCGGGGTTATTCCGGATTCCTACCGGCTAAAACCCAACCACTTTCTTTCTGCCACTACTAAAAGTGCAGACACGGCTCGTTTACTACCTTATATAAACATACTTGTCGAATCAATGACGAGAATCAGGACAGTATCGATTTAAAAACAAAGGTCGACAAAAACAGCCCTAGCGTGTTACACCGATTCCTTGAACTCAATGAGTAAGTGTTATTAATTTTAAATGTGCTTCAAAATACCGCCGTTTAATTATTTACTTTGCGCTCGCCCGAATTGGCTCCTAATAAACGGTTTAAACGAATTGGGGCTATTACTTGCGATAACTGTGTACAAAATGAATGAAATTAATTATAAAATTATCAGTTATGAATTTAATATTAATTAATTATTACAGGGTCTCCAATATGGTAATTCTACGAAGAGGTTATACTAACAAATATCTATTAGCGAATATTAAAGTTCTTAAAAGTTGAATATCTCGGTCATATCCTGAGGGGGTAACAGTATCATATGCTCCATCTAAGATCTTATATCTTATCTTATCTTAGAATTATGTTATACTGAGGGGCGAAGAGGAGTGGGCAGAAGACAGATGTTTTGTGTAAGAAACTGTCAATGGACCGGAATTATAGGAGTGGAAGAGTACCTTTAGCACGAGTTACAATGACCGCACTCGCTAGCGAGAGCGTAAAATATTTATATGGAAAATTGTCAATTTAATATTGACAGTTGACAGTTTTTCATATAAATATGTTTTCAGTTTTACGCTATCGCTAGCGAGTGCGGTCATAATAAACTCATGCTAGAGGTACTGTTCCGAAAGGCGCGTGATCGATCACCTTTTAGAGAAGAAGTTCTTTCTATGAATCCTATTGGATTGTTCTATAAATCTTTTGCTCATGAAATTCTTTGGCTGTCCTAAGTAGTACTTGCTGACCAAATAGGCTTCTTAGGTGATCAATCAATTACTGGTTAGGTAAGGTTAGTTTATTGCAATATGTAGCTATGTATATATCCCTTTACTTTCATAACTAGTATTAATTAGAAATTAATTAGAAATACATTCTAAAATATACGCCGAATGACTCATAATATCCTCATATCTATACAAAAAAAGGAAAGAATTCGGAAAATATTTACTTAATGCTTACTATTTGTTTTCCTTTTTTGAAGTGAAACTTCTTTACGCACGCTTGACTTGGGGAGTAAGCTGGCGAACGCGTGACGTAAGCGTTACGAAAAGTGTGATCGGGCAAGGCGAACGGAAGTTATGTGGGGGATATAAGCAAGAGACAGCAGTGCGCGCGCACATTTTCTTTCTCTCTTCCTCTAATAATAATTAATTATTATATACACATATACATAAATTAATATATGTATATGTGTATACATGTATATATTGTACACACATATATATATATATATACATACAGATGGAGCGAAAGAAGTTTCACTTCAGTCGTGTGGTCATAAGCACACTCGTTTTTATTAATATAAGAAAAGAACAAAAAAGTAAGTAAAAATAGTTAGACTATTTCACTATGAGTTTCACCTACGAGTGAAAATTGTTAATAATATTAATATTATGACATTTCATGGTCGTATTCTGACACATTTAGGTTGGTAGTGACATAGTTAGATTCACTAATTTTGTTCGCGTGTCGATGTAAGAGATTGCGTTATCGTTTTGTGGAGTGTAACTACGCTTTCGTTCGCATTTCTCGGGGCCACATTCATAGTGTGTTTCTTAACGAAATTAATTTAAGAACCTTTTATTTTTCTTTGTCATTAAAATAACTGTATCACAATTATAGACCTGATTTACTTAGTTTATTTAAAAATATTCATAATAAGTCCACTGCGGTTTGAATAAAAAAATTACCATCAGCTTGGAAAGTAAGAATAAGCTAGAAATAGTAAACAGAAATCAAAATATATCTTTCTCCAAGAAACTCTTATGGTTGTTTTGTCATTATAAATTTAAATTTACCAGGGTTTCAAAAAAAGCCAAGATGATGACGATCCTAAGAAGAAACCCCGAAAGAAACTCAGGATACCATTCATTTTGTCATCTTGAAAATAATAAAGTAAAAAAAATTACAATAATTTCAATTACTTATAAAGTATATACAATGCTAATCATATATAGTATGAGATGATTATACATAATCTCATACTATGATTAGCATACAAGGTATTACAAAAAGGTATACATATCTTAAATGATTTTAGTATAGACAAAAGCATCACCTTCGAGTTTTCAGTAAAGAGATACAATTTTTATTCTTAAACGTCAAAATTAACACGAATATTCCCACAAAGTTTTATATTTGAAATATTCGTGTAAACATTTGAGTGGCAAGGTTATAGCTATTAAGTAGTGTCTATGAATAAAGGACTTAGTTTTGCGCGGGAAAATTGGACTCCATTGTTGTTAAATCCGAATATTTTAGCGTTCTTTTTTTGGTCGCGACGCTGAGGGTGGACATTAATTACTTTTTCGTTATTTTTTTTTCAGGTGAAAACGAAGTGTACTTTTGAAATTGAATTTGCATTGTTGTTTAATGTTATATAAGTTCAACGAGTATGTATTACATTCTCGTTACTCCCAGACAAGTAGGTCTGTGACAAACAGAGATAAAATTTTATGTAATAAGCACTATATAAATATTATAAATATGCTAAGATCGGCCAGACGGCCAGACGGCCAGACGGCCAGACGGCAGAAGCTAATATGCCAGACTGACGGTCCTTTTGATGTTAATCGTCTGTAAACACAAGCACATGTGCTGAATAAGTTCTATTATGTCACAGTAGCCTATACTATGTTATGTCATCTGATGAGCTCGTTGGATAAAAAATCAATCCGTACTAATATTATAAATGCAAAACTTTGTATGGATGTATGGATGGATGGATGTATGGATGTTTGTAATCCTTTCACGCAAGTTTGCAAAGTTGGCCCTGGCGATTAGGTATCGAACTCGGTATCGCTGAGTCAGAGTACTAACGCTTAACCATTCGACCAACGGTCTCGTCGAACAGTGAATGAACTTCATACATCCGCTCCACTTATTAAAAGCAACACCTAATAATTTAACGAGCTGCTTACAAACTTATTCCTATTAGGTTCGTGATGATCGAACCCGTGATTAAGGAAGGCATACGGCATTGTTTAACCTGAATTATGTTATCAGATTTCAGTTTTAACGCTAACCAAAATCTAGGTTATGTTTAGGGCACAAATAATATAGTAATTACTCAGTCGGGTTCATACAAAAATATTATTAATAATAAAAAAATTACATTTCTTTTCAGGCAACTGGAACCCATAATATGATAAAGATCAATCCTAAACAACTATTAAGTAGTAGAAAATAAAAATATATATTTTTTTTATTTTAAAATAATAAAAATACTTTACTTCATGAAAGAAATCCTTTTCTGTATCCCTGACAACGTGTACGAGCAGTGAAATGAAAATTATGTAAAAAAAATATTTTTACATAATTTGAATTGAATTGAAATTCAAAAATTTGAAAGGATTTTTGAAATATAATATATATTTAATATTTATTTATAGTTTTAAGTTTTTAAGCGAAATACCCACTACAATAAAACTAAACAAAACAGTCCTCATATTTCATTAGTGAAGTAACACAATTATGGCAGCTTTAATAAAGCAAGAGGCATGAAGAGGCGACCTGTGCGTGGTATAAGCATGAGAATCATGAGTAGCATGAGAATGAAAACTAAGTTTCAAGGATGCTGTAGTTACCAGATACGATAGGCAAATATGAAAGTAATATAATATTTTGCATTTAGAGAATATACTTTTTTTTTATAAGAGATGGGTTAGCTCTTGGCCATCATTGGATGAGGCCTAAGATGGAGCGAGCTCACCCAGAAGATGCCTATTCACTCGAACCTTGAAAAGATTAGGGTTATATGTGCTCGGAAACACAGACGCCGGCAGGGAGTTCCAAACCCTTGCAGTGCGTCTTATAAAGGATGTTTCAAAGCGCTTGGTCCGAAAAGGAGGGATTTCGACAAGATGAGGATGGTAGCCAGCCGTACGTCTGTATGTCCAATGGAAGAAAGGGGAAGGCGGTATCAGCTCATGCACCTCCTGAGTACACTCTCCGAAGTACACCTTATAAAAGACACATAAACTGGCAATTTTTCGTCTATGTGCCAGGCTCTGCATCTTAGATCTTAAAAGAGTACTGTCGCCTACGAGTCTCCTAGCTCTGCGTTCTACCGAGTCGAGTGCGACAAGTTGGTATTTGGCTGAGCCATCCCAAAGGTGCAAGATCGGACTTGCGCCTTATATAAAGATACTTATGAGATTTATTCATCTAGTCCTAGCTATATGCTGTTGTTAATGAAAACTTTTGACTTCAAAAATACTTAAATAAATTAAATGCTTATTTTCGTTTATGACAGAGACAACCACGACAGAATATTGAACTAATGTAAAAACAAAATAAAGTGTCATTTCTATTTTAGCGTGTATCTGTGTTGTAGAGAATTGTCAGACCTCTTGAAATTAGCCACGGCGACGACGGTCCCCCGTTTTTATTACAAACCTTTTAGCACAAAGATTCGTCTATATTAGGCTCAGTTCAGATAGATGAATTTCGTAATTTCTGAAAAGTGGGGTTTTTTTTAAAATTCCCGTTGACATTTTAAAGTTAGGGAGTTTCTTGAACATTATTTATTTTTATCTCTTTTTTGTAAGAATAAATTGGATCCAATAATTTTAAGAATATGCACTTCTACATCTCATTATGGAATATATTAAGGACTACTGACTACTGAGATCATAAAAACATAATCGAGTGATTTTTGAATCTGGCACAACACAACAGCAAATAATCCTGTTATTTCACAGTAGTCTTCTGTAAGGTGTGATTACTGTAGGGGTGATACTGCTAGGCAGTCTGCTCAAGCAAGCGGCGGAAAAGCAGCGGGAAGAGGATCCCCTCTCCCAGTCAATCCGCCGGAGAAGGCTCGGGCGCAGGCGGGTGGCCTATATCCGTCGCCTTCCACCCTGACCTGACCTGACCCTGACCCTGGGCGGTGGTCTTGGGGGAGACTGCCGCCCGTCGTAAGGCCCCCCGAGTAGGCCGGCGTACCTCCACTTTCGGGTACGCCGAGGATCTGACAGGGAGCACAGGCTTCTCTGCGTGGGATAGCCGTGGCGGGGCATCGAAGTCGTGTAATAACGTCCCCACGACCCCGCCCATCAACGGCCGCGATAGAAAGAAAGTCGTTGGGTTTTAGCCGGTAAGAATCCGGCATAACCCCGCAGTGTCCCCTTCACTGCCGGCTATCCAAGAGGATTTCCCAACGTTAAAAAAAGGCAGGCTGCTCAAATAACTGCAAAATGAAGTGTGGTCTGCCACCTATAGCAAAGTAAGTATGATTGCGAAGCAACAATGTAGCCTACGCCTTATATAAGAAACCGCAATGTTCACTACTTTTTTAATTCACAACACGTCCACACGAGCATAAGACGTCGATTTTACTAGGGATTTGTCCTCCTGAAGATTATACTCCCCCTCCCTTTCTCCCTCAAATAAGGGTTCTAAATCGAATTGGTTACGTCACAGCAGTTATAAGAGGGAGATGGCTGCTTCGTTAATTAACATACAACATGAATGACAATGATTCCATTTGCGTGGATTTGAATTTAAGTTGGCTAATCAATTTCAGTGACTTTATCTAGTGTTATCAACGAAATGTTATTATTCAAGTAGTATTGAGAACCATTAAAGTTTTGGTTGTCTATAGTTTACCTAAGCCTTTTTTAAATTATTTTCATGCTAGCTGTGTTCTGCGGTTTTATATGGCTTGGATTCTAAGGGTCATAGTATGATTATTAATTGGACTATTAAATGCAAAAAAAAAATCCTATGAGTAATTCCAGTTAATAGCGAACTTATTTATTTAATTATTTTTATATGAAAAATTTAATTTCATTATTTAAAAAGAATACGCTTTTTTATAAAAAAAAATTAGGGCAGGTTTGTAAATATATTTAATTGGTACTCTGTCACTGTAAGTGATTTTTAATTCTGAAAAGAAATTATTTAGTTTCTTAAAGTATATATTACCATATTCCTTTGGTTACTGTACCGCCTCAATTGAAACGGTTACTGACTCGGATTACTTGCGAAGACAGTTTGAGTTGATACGATGAGATGAGTATTATGAGTACTTACTTCATATAATTAAATAATGGTTTCCTCGCGACAAAAGAGTAATTTATTATTGTACCGCTCAGATCAAATAATAACTATAAGATTGAGCCCCGTAGACGGCTAAATGAAGCCGGTAAAACGACGCCTTTGCCGTGTACAACTGTACATACACAGTTATATACATGCATCCAAACGCATCAAACTACGCTTTGCTTTATTAAAATATTCTAAAAATTCGAAATTGCGTAGAGAAATAGTTTTAAAGAACAGTCTTCAAACAATAACCATTTTTATTTTGAATTTTTTTTCAAATACCTACTTCGAAGAATAACATATCAAAAATTCCTATACTTACTACAAATTTCAAATTTAAAGCCTTATTTTACTGGACTGACTATAATAAGAAAATAAGGTTTATTTCCATCTCGGCCGACCCACGAATTTTTATAATAATAATTAGTGGTGTTGACACTATGGTCTAACCATAATTAAGGCGGCTGAAGGACCACAGCTTTTCAGCTGATGCGGGTGGATGTATCCTATAGGCTATGCGGGAAAAGGGTTAGCGGTAGCGGCGGTATGGATGTGCACAAACACGTACCTGGTATTTTCGGTGTTTGGAGTCCAGGAGCTGGCCGAACTGCTCTCGACGAAGACACTGCCAGTCCTATCTTCTCGTAAGCACACTTCACAGATATTATGTATCGCTATTTTTTGGACAAGTACGTGTCAATGATAAAGCGGATGAGCGTAACGGTTTGTTTCGAGAGATTTCAACGACAACTCAATTGCGGGTGCGACGCGTCGATATACGACGCATGTCCCTTCGACCATCTCCCTTCTCCTTTTACCTCGTTGGACGGTTGTGCACGGGAAAAGGAGAGGGATAGGGTATCTGAAGCAGCGCATACAATTAATATTTATTACATGTCGAAAAATATATTTGCTTAAAGAACATGAGCAAATGCCAAGGTCAAGTTCTCCCCTATTACATTAGGGTATGGTCACAGTGAACACGATCTTCATTCTAATAAAGAGAAAAGGTTAATTTTGTATGTTTGTTTATATGAGGAGGGTAAACCCGGAACCATTGCATTATTTCAGATAGATAGATAGGTCGACGACACATTTAGTCTAGTGGCTAGTAACCCTAGCTGTTAACCAAACGTTTGCGGGTTCGAATCCCGCTAGAGGAAAATGTTTATGTGTTAAAACCTTTGTACCTGATTCATGGATGCTTGTATTTATAAAATGTATGTATTTACAACAAAAAAAAAGTATTCTATGTATTATATCAACTGTCTGGTATCCATAATACAAGCATTAGTTGCTTAGTGTAGAACTAGATGGTGCTGTGAGGCCTAAGATGGAGCGAGCTCACCCAGAAGATGCCTATTCACTTGATATTTGAAAAGATTTGGGTCATATGAGCTCGGAAATATAAACGCCGACAGGGAGTTCCAAACCTTGGCAATGCGCATTATAAAGGATGTTTTAAAGCGCGTCCGAAAAAGAGGAATTTCTACAAGATGAGTATGGTAACCAGCCGTAGGTATGTCCGCGTACCTCCACTTTTGGGGTACGCCGAGGATCTGACTGATCTGAGGATCTGTCTGATCTGAGGATCTACAGGCCTCCCTGCGTGGGATAGCCGTGGCGGGGAACCGAAGTTGTGTAATAACGTCCCCACAACCCCGCCCATCAGCGGCCGCGATAGAAAGAAAGTCGATGGGTTTTAGCCGGTAGGAATGCGGCATAACCCCGCAGTGTCCCCTTCACTGCCGGGTATCCAAGAGGATTTCCCAACTTTAAAAAAAAGGTCTGTATGTCCGATGGAAGTAAGGGGATCGCGGTATGAGCTCATGCAGCTCCTGAGTATGTTTTAACAAAAAATGCTATATTCCGCTTGAACTGAGACGCACCCACCTTCTGCACTATAACAATAGCATGTACCCAAGTATCCAAAAGCGACACTTTTGATAGATGATCTGTTTTCGTGATAAAACAGTGGAATGTTTATAGAGAACGCATTAATTACTTTGGCCCTTGCTGGTAATGCTATTACGCATATCTGATTTGGTTTAATGAAACTTTATGCAAATGTTGTCAGCATGGAGCATGTCTTAAATATTACATGCTCCATGCTCCCCCATTTTTGCATTCAGAAACGTGATAAAAATCATATAAAAATACTTGAAATTATTTTTATCGAAACAAAGCTGTTATAATAGCTACTCGTCCGCGATTAATAAATAAAAAAAAATAAGCAATATTACATTGGCATTGCTATTACACTTTTACCAGACGTTAGTTTTTTTTTAAGTTTTAGATGATCCCCCGAGAACACTTCTTTTTTTTTGGTTGAAAAATACCCTATGTCCTTTCCTGTATTCTTGTCAACGTGTATGCAAAATACTTAATATTTCTTGCTACTAAAATTTCCTGTTTTTTATTTTTAATATTTACAATAAATTCAGTAAAATTTTTGTATGTTATTCCATTTTATAAAGATTTTCAGTCTTCAGTTAGACCTTAAAATCTAGACTTGTGTAAACTAGGCATAGCTCAGAACAGAGACAATTCAAGCAGACGGAGACAAGTGAAATATACATACATATCTCGCGACCCGAGCTCGAGCCCTCTCAAGGCCTTGAACCAGTGATGTACACTTGATATCGATTCAAATCCATAAACTTAACATTGTAATATTTTAACAAATAAAAGTGTTGATTTGGACATATCAAGTTACAATATTTATATATTAAACTAGCTCTGCCCGCGACTTCGTACGCGTTTTTAGAATTTTATTTGTAAACCAATTGTAATGAATAAAAACAGTGGCACTCCGAGATTGCCCACAGAAGTGAAAACTTGAACAATTACATACATTGAACAATATTTTTTATAATTGTCAACAGAGGTGTCGGTTACGGTAACAGTGTCGCGAGTTTTATATGAAATTACTATGTTCTTTTATAATTGTCAACATAGGTGTCGGTTACGGTAACAGTGTCGCGATTTCAATGGTTTTTTCCTATCTCAAAAAGGTCCAACGCGATAAATTAATGAAAACCGAAATCAAAAAGTAATTCGAAGAAGAGTAAGTTCCACATTTATAATATTAGTAAGTATTAATGTATGTACGTAAATCCTAACTTATGAAAATAAAAACTTTACGGCTTATTGTCCAATGAATACCATATTACTCATCGACCTAGTTGAACATCGAAGTGGGACAAAAAGTCCAGGGTGCGTACTTTCACTTTTTTTCTTCTATAAAACCCAGTGTGCGAGACAACTACTAAAAAAATGTAATATTTAAATTTAAAGTTGGCTTTTCGCACATTTCGTAAGAAATATAATTGTGCGAGACGACTATTAAACAGATACATCGACAAAAACTTTGAATGCGTCCCAACACTACAAGGAAGAAACCTGCAACTCCTACACAAATGCACTTCGTGCGACACAATGTGACATAGTAAGCATATAGCTATATATATATACATGAATGTTATGTATGTTTGTATGTGCGGACGTACACAACTCTTCCGTAATTTCGTTATATGTACATCACGATTGTACTGCGACAGAGATTTTAAGAACTACACCTATACTTATCGTTTGTATTCATAGTTCGCGTGTTCACACAGCTGCTATTTTCTTCACATTTCCTTATCTAAATCTTTCTCATCTTATTGGCGCATGCTGAGCCTCCTTTAATCGCGGCGGCATCCGCCTAGTGATAATTGGTTGTAAAGTCCTATTTTATTTGATGCCTGCCTCGTTCCATGTGAGATAAATAAATAAATATTTTTTATTTATTTATTTATTTATTTATTTTTACAAAAGACCCACCAACATTTGCTCACACATAATATACACTATACTAATTACTTAATAAAAAAATAAAAACACTAAAAAACATGTGTGGCAACCAATTACAGGTGAATACCACTTCTACAGAGAAAAAATATACAAAATACTATAAAAAGGTAAGAGAAAGTATAAATAAATTAATCAATTTATATACCTAGTATAAATAAAACAAAATCGCTTTCCGCCGACTATCCTTCTGTATGTACTAGATCTTTTAAACTACACAACTGAGTTTAATGCAGTTTTCACTAATGGAAAAAGCGATAAAGGAGAAATGTTTTTTTATATATAATTTTAATTATGACAACACGTTTGGTCTAGTGGCTAGTAACCCTAGCTGTTAACCAAGCGGTCGCGGGTTCGAATCCCGCTAGGAGCAAATGTTCTTATACAAACCCTCTATAAAAGCTTCGCATAGAGGGCGGCCTGCTACTACTAATATAATATTAAGGTAAACAGTTTGTTTGTTACGCTTTTACGCTGAGGACATGACTAAATGGGACAGAATGGGACTCTCAGTGTATATTTGTTATATACTATTTATATAATATACTAGCGACCCGCTGTCGGCTTCGGCCGGGGTCCAATTGATGGCAGGTGTTATAATTATTATATTATATTAGCTGCTGCCCGCGACTTCGTCCGCGTTTAGGGGTATAAAAAATAGATGTTAGCCGATTCTCAGACCTACCCGATAAGCACACAGAATTTCATCAAAATCGGTCCAGCCGTTTCGGAGGAGTTTGGCAACAAACACCGCGACTCGAGAATTTTATATATTAGATTACATTATTATATTATTATAGTGTGAATAGTTTCATATAAATTGTAGGTACCTACAGCCACTGGACGTTCCGGCAGTTTTACCGGCCAGGTAAACCCGCTGGTCTGGCATAGTGTGAATCTAACCTTATTCTAAAAGTATTCCATACAAATTCTGATAAGAATCCGATAATTTTGTAGAAATAGAACAAAATGGAGTAGTTAAACTATCGTAGCAAAGTATTATAACTTCCTCAAAAGACTTAGAAACGATGCTTCCCAATACATTACAGCGAAAACATGACTGGATCATACGCCGCGAATGATTGATGGCTGTAAGATACTTTCAGCCGATTGCTGCCAATATAGTAAATTAGCTCACCTCATATGCTAAGCATATAAGGTGACGAAGGTTAAGACGCGAAGGCATAATAAGGTTACCTTAGCTTTAACCTCATGGAACTTATTACTGAAACCGCTACAATAAAAGGTTTAATAATTTCAACTCGTTGAGACTTTTCATATGATAGCCAACATTGTCAACAAACAATGTTGGCTGTGGCGCAGTGGTTCGACCGCATCCCGACTATCCCAGTATCCCAATATTAAAAGTTCGGTCGATAAATTCGTCTCAACCGGGAGCATTCACGTGTAATGTAACGTTACAGATTCGAGCATTACATCAGTGAAGGAGGAGAACCTAGCATTACAATGCGCACTTTGTAACGATACAATGTGTAATATCTTGATACAACTTGTAACATCAATGCACTTCACTCACACTTGTATTGTAATTTATGCTCAAAGTCGAATCTATAATGTTACATTACATGTGAATGCTCCGTCAGTCAGGGAGGTAGTATCGTAATGTAATGCTCAAAGTCGAATCTATAATGTTACATTACATGTGAATGTTCCGTCAGTCAGGGAGGTAGTATCGTAATGTAATGCTCAAAGTCGAATCTATAATGTTACATTACATGTGAATGCTCCGTCAGTCAGGGATGTAGTATCGTAATGTAATGCTCAAAGTCGAATCTATAATGTTACATTACATGTGAATGCTCCGTCAGTCAGGGATGTAGTATAATAATGTAATGCTCAAAGTCGAATCTATAATGTTACATTACATGTGAATGCTCCGTCAGTCAGGGAGGTAGTATAATAATGTAATGCTCAAAGTCGAATCTATAATGTTACATTACATGTGAATGCTCCGTCAGTCAGGGATGTAGTATAATAATGTAATGCTCAAAGTCGAATCTATAATGTTACATTACATGTGAATGCTCCGTCAGTCAGGGAGGTAGTATCGTAATGTAATGCTCAAAGTCGAATCTATAATGTTACATTACATGTGAATGCTCCGTCAGTCAGGGATGTAGTATAATAATGTAATGCTCAAAGTCGAATCTATAATGTTACATTACATGTGAATGCTCCGTCAGTCAGGGAGGTAGTATCGTAATGTAATGCTCAAAGTCGAATCTATAATGTTACATTACATGTGAATGCTCCGTCAGTCAGGGATGTAGTATAATAATGTAATGCTCAAAGTCGAATCTATAATGTTACATTACATGTGAATGCTCCGTCAGTCAGGGAGGTAGTATCGTAATGTAATGCTCAAAGTCGAATCTATAATGTTACATTACACGTGGATGCTCCCGGCGAGGGAGTATTATAACTAAATGAGTACCAATATAGTCGCACCATTGTCGAGATTTTATCGAAATTACATAATAATCGGCCTTAAAAACAAACCTTAAAAGGATTAAAAACTAAATGAAAAATGTTTAAAATTTTACTTATATTTTCAAAATGAGGTCATCAAATAGGCTGACGGTTCACTTGAAAAGGCTCATATACCAGGTACCTAAATAACTAAAGCAGCAAAGTTTTTCAATGATATTGATAAAATTTTATTATTCTCGTACCATTTTTATGTCATCTAAACATTACGACGACAATCTAAAATTTTGCTTGAATAAGACGTAAAAAGGTACCGGGAAAAGTGTACTTGTCACAAAACCTTTTAAATTTACCACTTGGTACGCATGGTGCCACAGTACCGGTAAAGAACAGTAGCAAAATATAATTTTGCATTTTAACATTTTAGCTAAAAGGGTTGTGGAAAATTTATTAAGTATAACTCAGATTTTTCTTAGATTTCTCAAAAAGGGGGGACTAGAAAAATAGTAAATATTGGTTCATGAAATAAAATTAAAAATAATAATGAAGGAAGCAGTGACAGCCTTACTATGTTACAGTACATTTCCGAATGAGAAATGTACCTAGACATTTCTCATTCGGAAATTTAATTGCTCATTTAGCGACAGTACCCTTTCTTTACAATAAACACCGCAAATCAGCTGTTGTATATTATTTAACATTGATATGAGTATATGCAAATACCTTAACGAATTTTTATCACCGCTTTATCGCTTATCATTCATCCTATCCAAAGTAGGCTGTATTTATAGACTACGGTAGCCACTAACAAATATGTGGACCGCCAGTTTATCTGCCAACTTGTATCATGAAAAAAATATATAAAACGCTCAGATGCTCTCACGGCAGACGTAATCCTGATTGCATAATTATCTGCAAGGTATATTTTTTGTGTTGATTAGAGCAATTCGTCTAATGAAAAAAAAAAACACACAAAAAGCAGGTTAAATAAAAGATAATATAAATTAAATAAATACTCAACAGTTACCATACTGTTTGCTGCTGATAATGTGTGCACACAAGCCGCGTAACGGCCAAAGGTCGAAATTTTACGAGGCAAACCTGACACACGTTTTACGGGCGTCATAAAGTTTGTAAACTTTGACTTGGCGTGTGTATTCACCTTTAGTTACTATATAATAATAAGAGGAAATGGCACAAGACAAAATTAACCAGATACAGCGTTAAAACTAAAGTCTTAGAAGAAAAAAATCAAATTTCTGATAGTATAAAACTATTCTCAAAATGAATTTGGTTTTGGAGCATCACTTGGTTTTTTGTAAGGTCTATTCCCAAAAATTTTATTGGTCCCAAAATGTCCCATTTGAATTATCTTTGTGGACATTTTGCAACTTTCAAAAAATATTTATTTTACAATACTTAGTAACAAGATATATCATGACAAGATTTGTATGAAGATAAACTTTTGGAAAATCCACGGGAAAAGTAGGAAATTTGCATTTTATTTTATATGAATTTGATTGACAGGATACAACAAATGTCAACTAGTGTAATAAGAAATTAAATATTATGTAACTGATTCTTTGACTGTTTCTCTGCAAACATTTGCTCAATCACCCAAAGGAATTTGATACGGTTTTCACTAGTGGAACGAGGAAAGTGGTATAAAGAATAATAACTATACGTGTGGTTAATTTATTTATTTATCCCTCACCATTTATTCTATCAAGTTCTGCAGCGCCCTCTATGTTTCAAAATGCAATTTTTCATACTTTGTCTTTGGAACCAACCCTGATTGCAAAGGAATTTGATTATTCCAAGTAATCTTTTTACTGATTGCATTTGACCTATTTTCCACAGTAAAAATAAATAAATTTATTTATCTGAAGTAAAATCGTTTTTAGAAACCTTGTACACAATTACGGGGTCCGAATTTAAAAGGGTTTCCCCTGAGGCCACAGTAATTAGGTTGGAGATTTTGCTGCTGTATCTGTTATTTCGTTTAATTTTTCAACAATTAAATGTATTTCCGCTTTCTAAAAGGATTGCATTAAAAGTTAATTTTTTTTAATGTTTTGTTATAATAATAATAAAAATAATAATAATTTATTTATTTCCACAATTTTTTTTTACAATAGCCATAAGTTGACTTGGACCTCTACACTAAGCAGTGCTTGTATCGTGGGAGTCTAATGCAAATACATAAGATTATATATGAATACAGATAAATATAAAATTTTAAAATTTTATAAGTATTTATCTTTTTTATATTTAATTTTTTTTATATTAAAAAAAAAATATATTTTGTATTCTTAGTTATTATAAAAAGTCTAGGTTTAATAAGAACAATGCAGTTAGTGCAATGGAAATCTTTTAACTAAGTATTGAACAATGAAAGATAATCATATTTTATCAGCTCTGGAAAATGTATCAGGAAATAAAGTACGAGTATGTAACCAATAACTAATAATAATAAGTTATAATAACTAAGTGGCCAGGATATAAAAAGGCTTGTTCCTCGTGGTCTCATTTGTCAAATATACCAATATCAAATTAAGACTTTTTTCATAGGTAACAAAGTTTTGAAGTTCCCAAAAACAACAAAAAGCAAGTAAGTACCGAATAAGTAAAG
Organism: Synanthedon tipuliformis; assembly: GCA_947623395.1. NCBI lineage: Eukaryota > Metazoa > Arthropoda > Insecta > Lepidoptera > Sesiidae > Synanthedon > Synanthedon tipuliformis. The sequence continues at coordinate 2,061,255 of OX392432.1, read as the reverse complement.
AAACAATTGTTTTAAGATAAGTACTTATATTTCTTTGACTTCCTTTACAATGTCAGAAATAAGCTTTATTGAAAATATTTTTAATCTTTAGTCTCTATCAACTGTAATAATGAAAATGTATTGCCGAAGTTGCTCACACATGTACGTATCTATAAGAACATTTGTGATTTAGTAAAACTCACATGTTTACTAAAATCAAGTGTAATGAAAGGCCCGTAGACAAATCGTGTTGAATGTAGCGTGAGCAAATATGAGGTGGAGTCATAGTGGACTCGCTGGCAGACCCCGGGGGAAATTCGTCCGCCAGCCCTAATATATTTGTGTTTGGTGCAAGAAAACAAGCGCAAGCGATTTAGCACTGTTGCCGACAGATGGCGCTTATTTGATAATTGAATAACTATAAGGTTAAGTTCACATGAGCGCGAGGTACAAGATCAAACTAAACAGTGTTTCTTGTCTACATAATCGAGCAGTACAAGTTCTACAAACATGTATCGACCTGTTCAGACCTGTAATCCGCGTGGTACCGCGCTGTCATGTGAACTTAGCCTAAAACCGCTGGAGCCAGATAGTTCTAGAGTGGAGGTCACAGACCAGCAATCTCAGCGTAGGACAACACAAGGTGGACATGGACAGATGATCTGACAAGGGCCGCAGGTCTACGGTGACTTCTTACCTGTCCTATTGGAAAGTTACGCGGGTGGCCTATATCCAGCAGCAGCACTTCCTGCGGCTAAGTGATGTTGATGAATATTTTGTTCTTAATTCTAAAAACCAAAATTTCTTTAATCCAAAACTTCTTACGAGTATATATGCAAAATAGTTTAATTGAATTCTTAATTTAAAAGAGGAATTTATATTAAAGTTCATAAAAGTACATAAAAGTTCGTTTACAAAAATCTTGAGTCATTGAGTAGAAATGTATTATTTTAGTATACATTTATACTCGGCTATGTTCGTGTGTTGAGCTGTAGATTTTGTAAGGAATTTGCAACAAATTGTTCAAGTGACATAGTTAAACTATTTTCGGCATTAGGTATATGAAATTCGGACTTTTTGATAGTTCGCGCAAGAAAAACCGCAATTCTTATTGAATTAAGCATTTTATTTGATACACTTGAACAATAGAGGGTAGTCACTTTTTAAACTCCATCGTTCGCTTTCACCGAATATCCGTTAAAAGTTTATATCTTATACCAACTTGTTATGAAGCTTCAAACAGATAATGAACTATAAAAATATTGGAGCAACACAAACAAACCTACAAGTGTATTAACTTTATAATATCGCATAGGTATTGTTTCAACTGAGCAATAGCTTTCTCTTTCAAATAGTGGTTATTGTTCCAAATCGAAAACTAAAAACAGTAGAATGAATACTAGGAAATCTATTGACTGAACAATACTGTGCCGCGTTTGTCGCTCTAGGCGAGCATATGACTGAACTTTTGAGTAATAAGAAGAACTCAGATTTTTTTATCAAGTTGAGTTTCAAAACTACGTGCATTTGTCGAAATAGATTTTTCCACTTTTGCAAAAAAATATGATCGATTTTATATATCTATATATATAATGATGAATATCTTAATAGAAAGATTAATATCTTATAATATATAACGTTGTTCATAGTCATTTATTACTTACCATAAAATTATATTGAAAGTGAAATTACTTACCTGAAACAAAAAAATAATTAATTAATTACAATTAAAAAGAAACAGTTGTGTTGGTACGCAGTGTGCTCTGCACTACGATCGCATACGAAATATTGCGTAGTTAATAAATTTTTATTAAAGTTATCAGTAAGGAAATATAACTTTCGTAGTATCGAAAAAAAATCAATCTGGCGGCCCGACCCATGCGTTGACAGTCAATCAATTCTGGTAGCCTTCATGAATACAGATGTGACCGGCGAGTATCGAATTGAATGAGTGATAATCTACAATAAGCCCCGACAATTCGCACAAACAAAGTTTCACTCTCCGCATTTTTAAAATTGGAACGTAACCGACGCCCTCGTACTCCCACGGGATAGAACAGGTTTATGTACAACTTATTTCCACACGTACAAACGGCTAGGGTTGCCACCAATAAGGACCGAACAAAAACGCGATGATAGCCCAGTTTAACCAGCATTCCAATGCTGAAACGGTAAATACTAGCTAAAATTTACATAAGTCTTTTCTGTTTAATATATAGGCCTGGCATGTGGATTGTGGTTGTTTCGTGGAACTTTGCTGGCGTTGTTTCGTGCTTGTATTAGAAGGTGACGGTAGCCACATATCATCATCGACAAATCTAACACCTTTAGCTATTTTTGACGAGAAATTAATTATTATTTTTAAGTAATGAGAATATATTGATTAAATATTAAACTCTCTTATCTTATATATCAACCGTCAAGAAAGGTCTCATGCACTTTTATGTCCGTCTTGGTCTTGGCTCTTGGCCTGTATAAAAATAAGTTTTCAAGTTGAATATACTTTTATTTTTTATGTATGTTGTAAATAGTAGCTTTTACCATTTCCTAATACATACAGGTACCTTTCAATGGACAACCGATTTTTTAAAATTAATACCTAAGATGTGTGGCAGCCCTAACGGAGGTGCAAAGAAAAATAAACTTTATTCGTTGACAACAAATACGAATGTCCCTCAACGTTTCCCCGGTTGGATATTTCAGCGATGCGAACCCGTTGGCTTTTATTTTAAATAGGTTTTATTGAAACCTTGTTCTGTTTTGTGTCGGCTTATGTTTTGAAAATATGAATGCGTTGTTGAAATAAACTAAAAAGGCATTGAGAAATTTGTGTTTTTTTTTTCTATCCTTTGCCCCTGAAACCCTGAATGGTTAGGTTTCACAATAAAATTGAACACGATAGATGGCGCTGAATACGGTTTAGAATTTTTTTCGAGTTCGTATAGGACCACATCTTCTGGGCCCACTATTAATAATACAAAGATAATACTATATTTTTTTATGTCAAGGTCGCACACGGGTTCACTGTCCACTTGACGGTAGGTGACTACCGTCGCATATAACACAAGCAACTCTATAGTGCGCTACCGACCAGGAATAAGGATAAGAGATTAGGAAGGGTTATGGAACAGTACACGTGCTGTACTGTACATGTTACTATTTTAAGGTGGTCTTCCGAGAGAAGGTGGTTACTGCCGCCAGACGGGCTGTCCAAATAACTGCGAAACGCAGTATGTCCTACCACTACATTCCAGATCCAGACCATAGCCAACTTTGAAAAGTTCATTTCCAAAGTTGACCCTGCCGCCATATTCTTATTAGTATGGAATTCATAATATACTTAGGTAAAGACTCCGAACTTGGAAATCACTCAAATAAAAACAATTGGTAAACGGAGCCAAGGCCGTAACGTGACATAAATGACACACGGACACGGTTGGGTGACGCGGTGGGCGTGTCGCACGTTCCCTAAGCCCACATACGAGTCATAAGCGACCAGCGGGAACCGTTGATTTATTAATTTTATAATAATTGCTACATGCTAAGTATGTAGTCATATCGTGTCACGTTGTTTGACGCCAATGAACTCCTAAACTACTGAACCGATTTTGATAAAACTTCGTAACTATGTGTAATTTGGTCCAACTTAGAAGATAGGATCGTTTTTATTTTGAACTTGGGTGAAGCTGGAAGCGTGTATGTTTCATAGTAATTATATTTGAAAATATATATATTAAGTCATCAAAAAATAACTTAATGAAATACCCTACACCTCACACCATAAGTTATTAAAATCGATATTTATTTTGTGAGAAGCTACTTTAATATCAATAATTAATTAGTAGATTAATTGGAAGAATATTTTCGATCATACCAATAATTGTAAACATATATTTAAACTAAATTTTGGGGAATAAGCAGTAACAAAGTATGTACTTAGTTGTACTGAAAACATTTCGTATCTAATTTTATTTAAAGAAAACATTAGTAAGTAAAGACTCTAACGATAAAAAGCATTTAACTTAGCATTTAACATTAACATAAGTACTTGTTTACGTAAAATGCGCGGGCGCGGTGGAGGGTGCGTTCGCGGTGGATATGGCGAGCGCGTGTTCAAATTAACCGCCAGGCGTTTGCGCGAGTGTGACGTGTTGTCAGAGGTTGAAAAGATGGACGATGATCTTTTTATTCTCAATAAATTCCTCTGTATTGAACGACATAATGAAAACGTGCCATCATTTCTAGCGACAAGTTCAAACTGGTTGAACTCACCTGACGTCGCGAGCGAATTGAGGGCTCAGCTGCTACTTTCGCCGCACCTGCGTTGTGTACGTGAACACTTTTATATTATGCTGTGTGTTTAATATTTCGTGACCGCGCCCGCCACCGCGCCAGCGAATCAATTGAACAAGCACTTACTTATACATAGAACGCTATTAAACATCACCCGCTAATTCCTTACAAATTGTACCATACACTAAACCGTGCAACTAGTTTGTCTATTCGTATCAAATTAGCCGGCAGATTGACCCTTTGGTTTGCTAACAACACAAGTACTATTAAACTATGCTTACAGTCAGCATTAGTGAAATTCCGAATACAATTTCTTGTTTAAGAATGATAAGTTTGTACGCAGATTCGATTGAATTCGATGGCTTTGAAGATTTATTTCTTCTGACGCACAGCCAAAACTACTAAGCCTAGAAATCAACCGCTTAGATTAGATTAGAATAGAAAGGATTAATGAAAAAAACATGAGCTGAACATAATATCCGACTTAGAAAACAAACATATTATTTAAGCTTTATTTTACCTAAGTTTTAAATAAAGTTGAGTGTCAATAAGTTGAGTGCCCGCGACTTCGTCCGCGTTCTGGATGAAAGGTACCCTATGTCCTTTCTGGTGTCCCAGACAACGTCTTGCAAAATTTCATGGTGATAGGGTTCAGTAGTTTTTGCGTGAAAGAGTTACAAACATCCATACAAACTTTCGCATTTTTAATATTATATAAGTAAGTACGGATCACAGGGCCATTGTAAAAGCCGTAATATTGGGTATATTATAAACTCACTAGTTTTAATCATTACATACAGCCATACAGCGATTTGTTGTAACGCAGTGATATTTTTTAATATTTTGACCATTCCACCAGATGGCCGTCAGAATATCAGAAGGCCCATGATCGATCAGTTGTCAATGGAAATGTCAAGATTTTTTTATTTTAAAAATTGTTTATGATACGGCTGTTAGTGAATCGATCAATCAAAACCACTAAGGCTTTCTGCTACGTTAATTTAACTAGAGTAATTACAATATCACTGATTGGCCACAGGTAGATTATAATGTAACGAAGATAGTCCCGTCATATTGTGCGAAATGGAGACATTAATACGTTAATTTTATAATATGACAGACTAGCTGGTGCCCGCGACTTCGTCCGCGTTGAAAAAGCAATATCTCGCCTGACATCGTTATTGCTATTATACTTAGCCAGGAGTTAGTTTCCTTAATTTTAGTAATTTTAGTAGTACTTTTTTCTGGATGAAAGGTACCCTATGACCTTTCTGGTGTCCCAGACAACGTGTATGCAAAATTTCATGCTGATCGGTTCAGTAGTTTTTGCGTGAAAGAGTTACAAACATCCATACATACATCCATACAAACTTTCGCATTTATAATATTAGTAGATTAGTAGATAGTAGAAGTAGAAAGTAGGACTAGTAGGACTAGTAGGATTTAACAAAAAGCTTGCTACATATATATATATATATATATCTAGAAATCGAGTCTGGTAACGGTTACAAAAGTAATACCGCTTGCTCGTTTTATAATATTTTGAATTATTAACTCAAGTTTACCTTGATTTTTTTTCTATACTTAATGCTCATAAACTTTCTTTCTTACATGTAAAAAACAAGCCTTTCATTGGTGCGAGCGAAGCTCGTCCCAATGCCAGTCTATATTAATTTATATGAATACTAGCGTACCGCTCCCGGCTTCAGGCGGGGTGCAATTTTTATATGTAAATATCTTCCCCATTTATCCCTCATTGCATATGTGAAAACTGAATTAAAATCGGTCTACCCAGTCTTGAGTTTTCGAAGCGTAAGTATGTTCCTTATTCAAAATTACTGACAAGTAGTTTGATGATAATTAAATATCTTCGAAGGTCACCGATAGACTTCAGCAATTATAATACAATTTCAGCATTTTCAGCAATATTACACAATTCTAAGCGTTGTTATGACCTTACGATACTACGAAGGTCGTCTGAAGTTATTTTAGTAGTAACTCACTTTTTTATTATTAAATTTTCTCATGTCCCACTCCCAGCTTGATGGACATTTTCTGCAATTTACTTCGCATTACGGTTACAAATGTTATTTATTATATTACTATGTTATTTTGTTTGTGTAAAAGATTCTGATGGGAGTTTTTTTATGTTAAAGTCGGCAGACAGGCTGATGGTAGATGACCTGCCGACCAGTACCTTTACCATGAGTTTAAAATGACCGCACTCGCTAGCGAAAGCGCAAAATATTTATATGGAAAATTGTCACTTTGACATTGACAGTTGACAGTTTTCCTTCCAGTAGGTACATATTGAATTGCTTGTGTTATAGGCGACGGTAGCCATCTACCATCAAGTAGACCGTTGTTTGACTACCTTTGCATAAAAGTCTATATTTATATCTCGGTCAAGGTCTCAACCTATGTCTAGATATTGTCATGTATCTGGGTCTACGCCTAGCTACACAATACGCAACATTGTTCTTCACAATCAGAGAACAGAAAAGGAATGTTCTCGCTTTTATGTTCAGAAAAACATTTTGCATTGTATTTATATCCTCTGCTTATCCTGGAAAAGTGTCAGGTTCCTCAGGGATCGTCTATAAATAAAAAATTATAACAGTTTTCAACGCGGAAGAAGTCGCGAGTACCAGCTAGTAAGTTATAAATTAAACAGCATAATTATGTGCTGTGATCTTGAGTATCTTTTCCCTACATAAAATTCGACAGTAAACAGTAATGAACCAATAGTACCTGTCAAAGTCGACAAGCATAAATGTTAGGTTCCAAACGTCATAAAAAATAAAGAGACCTAAGGTAATTACTTCGAGTTTTCTAATCGATTCTACGACTATGGCGCCGGCTAGACTGACCCCCATATAAAAGGAACACTTTCAAACACCATTAAAAATACAGCAGTGTGAATTCTCATACTAAGCTGTGTCTTCGGTGTTAAAGTCATGGAACAGCTGTATAATTACCTACTTCTATTATAACAAACTAACGCGGACTAAGCGGACTAAACCTTTCAATGTCTGCATCGTCTTTAAGGTCGGCAGTCCGCATGTGTCCCACAGGTATTTAAATTGCTCAACTCGCCTGAGGGGAATCCCCGCCAAGGTTATTATAGGAATAATTTCTGGATACCTACCGCTGGCCCCAAAAACCATGCATTCACTTTTACTAAGATTATATCTAAGACCATGATCGCGCATAAGATTCACAAACTTCCAAAAGTTGTCGAATACCACCAATAGAGGCGTTAAGCCAGACTAATTAGACAGAAAAAATTACATGAATAAATAATAATGCTTATCCAATATTTGCTAGGAGTATTCTTACTAATATATTCCGATATTAGTAGGAATACTTTTCCACATACCCATTTTTTTAACGTTGGGAAATCCTCTTGGATACCCGGCAGTGTAGGGGACAGTGCGGGGTTACGACGGATTCGTACCGGCTAAAACCCAACGACTTTCTAGCGCGGCCGCAGGGATGTTATGACACGAAATCGGTGCCCCGCCACGGCTACCCAGGGCGGGGAGAGCTACGCTCCCTTTTGGGAACCTCGGCGTACCCGATATGGGAGTTACGCCGGCCATCTTACTTTACGACCTTACGACAGACGGGAGTCTCATTTCCACATACCCCTATTCGTCCAATATCATAGTACTAAATGAAGTCACAAATTACTGCCGATTTGTCCGATTCGATTTCGTAGTGTAATTTCGTCGACCATTAATTCTGACCATAAATAAGGAACATCCACTACCACCCTTCAAAGGTAAATCGTGTCTATCAATTCGATAGGAATGTTTACTTGACTTTAAACGTTGTATGTATAGGTATAACATAGAGTTGTTAATGTCTATTAATAAATAATATATTGTGTAGTGACAGCTTTCTAAGCTTTCTATATAAATTCTATAATTCTATAGCTTCTAGAACAGCATAGTAACCGAATTTACTGAACCCTTCGAAATAATATATTATCTTCGGTTCGCTGATTGAACCATATTTTTCATAACCATCATTAATATCAGCAGTAGACCGCTGGACATACATAGGCTACCCCATATTTTTAAGAGAGCGTTGACACACTCGCCCACTTTCTTGTAATATCAATATAATTAATTTTTTTAATATGTCTTGAGTAAAAATGCTTACAATATCTACTTATACTACTAAAATTACAAACTAAACATTTTTACACATAAACCAACTATCAAGCGTCAAACAGTCGGTCAGCCTGCTCGACAATTTTTATCATAAAAAACTTAATAAAAGTCATGCATTATTTAAATTTAAAATTACAAACAGTCAGACGACAACGACAGTCTGCTTAGGTACGCCGCCATATTTTTTCCTAACTTGAAAAATGACAGTACTAACTTAAGAATACCAAATAAAGGAGTGGATCCAGAAAATGTCAGGGAAGCTCAAGCGGCGGTTAAAAGAGATAGGCCGCAAGCAAAAACACAAATTTATTCTGACCCACCGCTCCCTCCTCCGCTTCAAGAGCGTCCGATAACTTAGGGGGACAGAGATCATGTTGCAGAGCTCTTGTTAAAATTGACGTTTGATACCAAACACTACGTGGCTTGGGGTACAAACGCAATTGCCTGCCACTTTTCTGCGCGTTTGATTTATATTATCATTAAGAACACTATAGAGTGGCTATTACCGCTCATTGTTCGCGTTCATTTTTTTCTCCCGTTTTGAGTGCATTTTAATAGCTCGTTGAGAACGGCTATTTGTTTTAAGGCGCCACAAGTCTCGTGAAAACTTCAGTAGGTACCTTAAAAAGGTACGAGTACGAAAGAAGCATTAAATTATATATTTAAGTAACACAAAATGATATATTAATTTCACAAATATCGTGAACTGAGGCTACTTTGTTTAAAAAAATATTTTCTGTCTGTGTCTCCGCTATAATCTTCTTAAACTGCCCATTTGATTTTGATACCATTTTCTCCGGAATCCATTATACTATAATGTTACCATAGAGCTGTTTATGAAACATTTTTTTTTATATTAAGATCGACACACATGATAACAGTCCACTGGTGCAAGCAAAGCCACAGGTGCTACAAGTGCGCTAGCGACTGTAGTAGGATTTAGGTTGAGAAATTGGAAAGGGATGGGGAAATGGACGTCGGCGTCCCCTATTTACTTATCGAAACACAAAATCACACATCATACAACATTGTGATCTTCTGTGAAGGGTGGCTACTGCCACCAGACGGGCTGCCCAAATAACTGCGAAACACAGTGTGTCCTGCCACTTCTATTATTACTAATATTTACTTGCTTTATGTTGTAGCATAGTAATTCCAATCAAATTTGTATGTGAACTGTTTTCTTCAAACAGTTTTTGAATGCCAATTTTTAAATTGATATGCACATGAAATGCTATCGGCAATTGGTTCGACAATACCTTCTCCTAGGGACCTTCAACCTAAATCAAACTCTTGCCGTATCTCTTTGCGAAAAGTCAGGGGCAAACAAATGAATTGGGACGCAAGTAACTGCCCGGAGGCACGCGACTTCGTCGATAGTCCGCGACATTGAGTCCGGGAACTGACAAATTACTCTGCCATTATCAGTCCGTTGGAATTTTTCGGTCGCGCGACTCGGGTCTGCTCTGCAATGATTTCTTCGCTTTCATGTTCTAGTAATACCATACAGTAAATAGTACTTAACCAATAGTAACACCATTCGCTGTGTTGATTTTTATAAAAAATACAATATTTTAAAAAAGATTAGTATATAAGCAAAAAGCAAGAAAGTAATTTTTAGTTTTTAAAAATATTGTAATACTTAATAATAAGCTTTAAATTATTATTTTGTTTTCCTTGAACCTTGAAATAGTCTTTCAATTCTATATTAATTATAGTGTATCTTTTTAATTGAAGAAGTGTCTAATAAAGTGGTCAATATTATAACAATATAATTATACATCCAAACTGCCTACATGAGACAATACTCAGAATACTGAAATAATTTAATTACAATGTAATTTAAATGTTTGAAAAGGTCAACCTTTACCTTTTAAATGTAAAAGGGTAGGTATAAATTTTGACTACTGACAATAGCAATTGGGCCATCTCATGTCTATGTAAAATAAACATTTACTAATATTCCAGAATCAGGCCGTGGTGGCGCCACAGTCATTACCGCGATAGAAATGTCAGTTTTTTTTCTCAGGTTTTTCTCATTTATCAACGCAGACGAAGTCGCGGGTACCATCTAGTATACGACATGTATATGGAGTATGGTATACCTTTGTACTTATATATTTTTTTGTAATCCATAAAAAAATCATTATGTAGATTGTATCAAAACGACACCAAGGTGAGTTGCTCGAACAAAAATCAGAACCTATAAAGGATATGAATTGTGAATTATTAACGCTAAACACTTATCAGATTGTTTGTATAATTTAATGTAAAACCAAAATACGTTGACCTTCCGTACCTACCTACCTACTATTTTGAGAGTAATTTCATGTTCGGATTGGAAAACTCATTCATAAAACAAGAAAGCAATTTGTGCCCGATCGATGGTGGCCGCTCCATTATATCGTTAATATTTGATTGCCACACCATTACACGACCCTTGTGTCACCAAATCAGGTGGGACCCAGTTGGAAACAACGGATAGTGAAGTTCCACGTATGCTTCAATTTAAAATTAACCCAGCCTACGAATATACATATTTATCTATAGGTACAAATCATCGATGTATACAAATATGTACAAATGACTGAAATGGTATACCATTTTATAAGGTGTAAGGTGTACTTCGGAGAGTGTGCGCAGGAACTGCATGAGCTCATACCGCCTTCCTCTTTCTTCCATCGGACATACAGACGTACGGCTGGCTACCATCCTCATTCCTCCTTTTCGGACCAAGCGCTTTGAAACATCCTTTATAATGCGCACTGCCAGGGTTTGGAACTCCCTGCCGGCGTCTGTATTTCCGAGCTCATATAACCCTATTCTTATAAAAGTTCGAGTGAATAGGCATCTTCTGGGTGAACTCGCTCCATCCTTGCCACATGGCTGGTTGTTGACCAAGAGCTAACCCATCTCTAATAAAAAAAATATCTATAATTTATCTATAAATAAAATTGTAATCTTCTATAGGTATGTGAAAGTATGTGCACTATTTAGGACTGGATTTTAGTTAACTATCACACACAAGTATTTTTGTATTCATGATTATAATTGTATTCTGTATGTGTGTATATTAAATAAATAAATAAATAAATAAATAAAGGTGCTGGTGATCGTTGAAACTTTTTTTACAAGAATAGTCCATCATGGGGATACTCACCGGCCTGGGGATAGACCGGTGGGTTATGTCGAACTCCTGCCCCGATATTGAGGAAGTCCTACCGACTAAACCTCTTAGCGTCCTCCACGTCGGCTATATAGGCGAAGTTGCGAGGTCGGACGAACACTCTTCAGTAAAGCGTTGATTGTCTGTATAAATACTATATTTTATAGATTCAATATGTATTAGAAATATTTTTCTAATAAAACACTGAACCTCTAAAATACTTTTATTATATACTAGCCGTTGCACGCGACTTCGTCCGCGTAACTTTATAAAATATAGCCTATGTTACTCGCTGATAAAATAGCTTCCCAACAGTGAAAGAATTTTTCAAATCGGTCCAGTAGTTTCAGAGCCTTCTATGTAAACGAACAAACATACAATCAAATCTTTCCTCCGCGTGAGAAATTACTTAGAAATAACGGACTTCCTTTTCTCATTTCGATACGATGGGTGAGTTTAGTGAGTTAAAACTTCGTCGCACTAATTAATTAAACGAAAACTAAGAGAACTTTCCAGAAAGTTTGTAGCGAACTTCACACAGACGTCCTCGACAATTTCCCTTGAATATAATATGTTAATGACAATGGAGACGGGAAATGCCGCATTCACTATCATAGAAAAGTACATAGCAAATTTATTTCTTCATTAATTACGAGACACTATTTTATTTGTACCTATAGTATTATTTAGTCTATGGTAACTTATATAGTAAAAAAAATGTGCCTATATAGAAATTTATAGGGACCCAATAGCTAGCCGTGGCTTGTGTATATGCTCAGATAAAATAAGAAGTTAAGATAGAGCCCTATGGACAGCAGAGTGAAGCCGGTAAAACTACGCCTTCGTCGTGTATACACGAACACAAATAATATCAAACTAAAAAAATGTTTACTGATGTTTACTGGGCGAGTTGTCTATAAAAATAATAGGTAAAATAAAACTTGACAATTCGCCCAACTTGAGCGAGTAACCGTCATTTAAAGTCACCTGTCACCGGGAATAATTTAGCTGATATACCTTTGTTTGTACGGTAAAAGTCCCAAACATTAAAAAGAAAATAATAAAAAAAATCGCCTATCAAAACTTATTGTCGTTTTGCCATACTTGTTCATTTGCCACACTTTTATATTTCCATACATTGAAAGTTGTTTTGCCACAATCGTTAAAAATATGTAAATTCACAACAGATGGTTGTTTATTAAACCGAGTGCATAATTTAATAAAACATAAAATTATTTCTAAAAGTAATATTTATTTTGAAATATTTCTAGTCACTTTACTTGTAGTTTGTGAAAGAGGCCCTAACAATAAAGAAATTTATTTAAGAAACTAGTTTTAGCTAGGCTTTGCCTGTCCTGTGAAGTAACAGCACACATATTATTTCACGTGGTGCTGCCCAAATGACTGCGAAGTGCAATATCTGCCGTTACTGAAACAACAAAAATCAGCTACCATCTATAAGTTACTAACGTTACTATATAAATAAAAATAAATCATTTGGTAAAGTAAAAAAAATTAAAGCTTCTTATTGGCTTCGTATCAATACCGAACTCGCTTAAATCAATATTTCCCGTAGTACCTACTTGTTATTCATTTGTTAGCAATGGCTTTATTTAACACCGTACCGTAATCTATTGAAAGTAAATTCTTGAAGAGTCTTAACAGTTATAGCGTAGTTGACATTGTTATTGTATACTTGTTGATCTGATAATGTTTTGTATCTGATTTCTAGTTAGTTTTTATACCTAAAATAAAATATCGGCGTTGCTATAAAAGCGAAACAGATATTTAATTCTGTTATATCCTATATACATATTCCTATTTACATGTCTTTAAAATGCTGTACATATAGAAATTATTTAAGTATTATACTTACTTAAAAATAAGTAAAAAATGTTAATCTTATTAAAAAACTAATAAATAAATTAATAATAAAATTAATAAAAAAACTATAGTTTGTTAATTTTTATGTACCTATAAATAAAAGTATATGTATAAGTAAAATGTTTAAGTCTGCAAAATCTTTGAGTTCAGAGTTCATTTTTAATGGTTATTATGTTGCAATTTTATTTTTTGTATAAAATTTTTTTGAAAAGAAGCTGCTTGCTTGCTTGTTGCTTGTTAAAAATTATGTAGGTATAAACTTAATGCATAATTTAATATGTTTTTATTGATAAATTACTGCAAGCGCTGCCCTCAAACACTACAAAAGCATGACTTGGAGTATCAATTAAAAAAATAAAAGATAAAGCACAGGAGAACGGTTAAATTAATTTGTGTAGTGTTTGATGTTACAAACAACGTTACTACCGAGTTACACAACGGTGTAATAGACGGCCTATATTCGTGCCACTTATTTTTTTACTACTTCTTTGTAAGAATGGTTGGTGGACTCTTTGTGAGCGATTATATTTGACTAGCTTGTGCTCGCGGCTTCGTCCGCATGGAATAGTTATTTTGGGAATCATTTGGGTATCTCGAACGGTTTTCACAGCGCACGCAACGGAAGCCCTCAAAGATTAATAATTTTCCCCGTTTTTTTCACATTTTCGACAGTTTCTTCGCTCCTATTAGTCGCAACGTGATGTTATATAGCCTAAAGCCTTCCTCGATAAATGATCTATCCAACACAAAAATAATTTTTCAATTCGAACCAGTAGTTCCTGAGATTAGCGCGTTCAAACAAACAAACAAACAAACAAGCAAACTCTTCAGCTTTATGTATAGATATAATAATGTAAGTTACAATTTAATATGTACTATTTTTTTTATCAATATGCCAAAACTAATAATATCACAGTACCTGGAGTGGCTATTTTAAAATTACTCGTAAGGCATAATATAATATTATGTCTTCTCGTGTTAGACTATTTTAACTTTTACCTTCTTATAATTAAGCTAGTAGATGTCACAGATTGGTAATACATTTTTAGATTTTTTTTTATAGAAGCACTCTTTTTTATACGGAGCAACTCCGCTTGGCGGCAGTAATCACCCCTTTATTACAGAAGGCAACCGTGAAAAGCAGTACATATCCTGTTGTATTAATCCTGTTATAAGTCGTCATTCTATGTGAAAATTATGGCGTTGCTTCTGTTAGTAAGTGTTGGTAGCTTGAAATCACAGCTTATAAAATTAAACACATTAGTACAATTTTAAGGCGATCGAATCAGGTAGGTTACAGGTTACATACAGTATGCAAGGTACAGGTTATATATATAAAATAATAACTAATAACATTAAAAATTAAGTATATACTTAATTCAACCCCGCTGTCAATGAGGACACGCCTTTACAAAGATCGCGTGTCAACAAATTCGAGCAGCAATTCCTTGTTAAAACTCAGAATTAACCCCTTAAACTCGGTTTTTGTAGACACACTACCTTTCACATTTTTAATTAGCATATAATTTATTGGACTGTTTCATTTAAGGCTTTTTAAAAATACAAGGACCCTTATAAATCCATACTGATATCCATACTAATATAATTATGTGAAAATAACTCTGTCTCACTGTCTGTCTGTTACCTTTTCACGCCTTAACTCAACAGAACACAATAAAATCTTAAAACGTTGATAAAATTTAATCAGATGTCTTTGTATACGTCATTATGTACGTCAATACAAAGCCCGCCAAAATGACGTTTACAGCGTGAAAATTGAACTTCTAAATAATATTTTTTTACTCAATATTTGTATTTTTACAAGTGTTACAATTCTTAGGGCCTCTTTCACCATCTGTCAAGTAGGCTAAATGTCATTTAAAATCACCTGTCACCTGGAATAATTTAGCTGATATACCTACCTTTGTTTGACCGGTAAAAGTGCAAAACATTACAAAGAAAATAATAAAAAAATTCGCCTATCGAAGCATGCACTAAACCGAGTGCATAATTTAATAAAACATAAAATTATTTCTAAGTAAGCAACAGATTTGCTTATAGTTTGGAACTGACTGATTGCAAATGAAAACGCAGCAAAAAGAAATTGTAACTAATCAACATTTTACTTATAGTTGGTGAAAGAGGCCCTTATACTAATGTACCGACGTAAATAATAAAAATAATAATAACAATTCCATTGTTTTCGTATTTCCTTTTCTACTGACCATACTCCAGTAGAGCTACGTGACAGTATTAATTACCACAAGACAGCAACTATTTGTCACCACAGATGACGGAGGCAGTACAATAGCGTACCTTACTTTTTCCGCGTTAATCTACGACGCCTTTGGATACTTTTATTTATTCATTCCCTGTACTGCAATTAAGACAATACCTATTTAGTTAAAGAATTACAAAGTTATTTTCTACGTCATCATAAATTGGCAATTGGTGAAGGTAACATCATCACTATTATCATCATCATCACTACATATTACAAAGCATAGTCCTCCGCCGCGTCTGTCTATCTGTCTATCCCTATGTATGCTTAGATCTTTAAAACTACGCAACGGATTTTAATGCGGTTTTCACTAATGGATAGAGTGGTTCTCGAGGAAGGTTTAGTATATAATTTACAAAGTTACGCGGGCGAAGTCGCGGCCAGCAGCTAGTTTTATAAATAAACTAGCGACCGGCTTGCACGGATGCATTTTTTTGCAAATTATATACATTATATCCATAAGCTTATAAATCGCTTATTGAATTTGTAAAAAACCTTATCAAAATCGGTTGGGTGTTTTAAAACATTTTAAAACTTGGGCGGACGTCGGTGAAGCCAACAATGTGGCCCCAACGGAAGATCTCGTGTCTGTCTGTTCCTCCGCGAACAACTTCTGAACCAACTAACGGATTTTGACAAAGCATAACGATATAAGTAATTCGAATTTACTTTAACAAGCTTTTGCCGGCGGTATAAGTAGTGTAAGTAGTGTAAGTATCACACAGGTCACCCTGAATGAATAAACGCAATAAATAAATCTATCACAGACAACTGTGCGTCTCGCGCACAAAAATGGGTCAAAGAATAAAGAATTTGCGAGCGAACGGAGACAAAACCGTACAATAAGTGCTTCTAATTTAATTTAACGACCGACTTTCATTGTATCCATCATGCAGACATAACGACACGAGACACGTGACGTCGTGTGTCATGGCGATGACATCGCGGTGACGTCACAAGTCACGAAGGTGACACACGATACACAATCTGCATCCTGTCTCTGTGCTACCTTGGTGCTACCCCAGCGAACTTAAATACAAAGATATATTATTTCGAAGGCTTCCGTACTAATATTATAAATGCGAAAGTTTGTCTGGATGTGTGGATGGATGGATGTATGGATGTTTGTAACTCATTCACGCAAAAACTACTGAACCGATCACCATGAAATTTTGCATACACGTTGTCTGGGACACCAGAAAGTACATAGGATACCTTTCATCCAATCCAGAACGCGGACGAAGTCGCGGGCACCAGCTAGTACCCTTATAAATTGAAGTCGCTTTTGCATCTGTCTGTATATCCGCTAATTCTTCCTAAGTTTTAGTAAAACTCAATATAAACGCGTACAATCTACCCAAAATAACAATATAGATAACACTTCATTGCGCAGTACCTTACAGTATACCACCGCGAAATAAAAGCACAAGTGCTTTTATTTTTCGATGAATGAGGAAGGAATATCAAAGCCCTTTTAGCTATATCGCTTATACTTTATCATTTACTTCATCAACTTTCGCATTTATATTTCTAGTAGTAATTCTAGGATTGATATGTATGTATTTAAATGTTTTGTATGAAAAATTAAAGAAAAATTACATCGAGAATCGATATATTAATATTTTTCATAATTTCAATATTGCATCTGCTTCGCCGTCGACTTATGCATTTAACGAGGCCCATCCGTGCATTGGTCAAGTGTCATAAAGTAATGCTATTTAGCTTTCAAAAGCCCGCAACTAACATTCCAAGTTTTAATTTTTGACCTAGGTTGAACAGCAAAATAATCATATACATAATACAATAATTAACTAAATGTATCCTCTCTACATTTTTGACCTGCTTTATAAATGTAACAAGAATATCGACGAACCCTTTGGACGAGTGAGTTAGGGTTCTTGCCTTAACGCTCTGTGTCAGGGCTCCCGATTCGAGGGTTCGATTCCTGACAGGTCATCTTTGGAAATGAACTTTTCAAAGTTGGCAATGGTCTGGATTTGGAAAGTAGTAGCCGGGTACGCTGTATTTCGCAGTCATTTGGGCAGCCCTACTGGTGGCAGTAACCATTCTTACAGAAGACCTTCTTAAAATAGCAGCATGTGTTTCGTTGAGTGAGTAAAGGTACCGACAGACATGCTCATTACTAGCACGAAAGCATGCTAGTCATGAGCAAATGCTTTTAAGTAGCATTTGTGTCACAACGTTGCTGGTAATAAGCATGCTTATTTTTAGCATACTACAAAATCAAACGACGTTTGATTATCGAGCATGCTACCTGAGGCGCGGGTGGAAGGGAGCGTGCTCAGAAGCTTGTCTGAACAGGTTTGCTTATAAGAATGCTAGTATGGCTAGTACGTTTATTTAAGAGCATCCATAAAACTAACATGCTTATTGGCAAAGACTAATATAATTATTGGTGGCAAATGTGAACAGTTGCATGAGCATGCTATTTTTAAGCATGCTAATGAGCATACTAGTAATGAGCATATCAGTACCCTATTCCAGAGCCCATTTCCGCCCTAATTTGGTTGGTCAGCATGGTCCTAATATGTTATTCCTAACTGGACCGAATTCAGCTAAAATCCAGGCTTTCAGATTTTCAACAAGGTAAACCCGAATCTATCTGACGACATTAACATATAAAAAGAATAAAAATATATTTACAAACTTTCGCTCACTTGTAAAGTTCAAATATGAAAATGTAAAAATATACATAAAGCTGTAAATCCATTTAGTTTTTACATTTAAAATTTACATTCAACTTTTACACTTAAAATTTACAAATTATTTGAATAAGTGCCCAATTAAGTATCTTTCGCACATTATCTTTTGCAAGAAGATTGTAAGATTTCACAAGAAAACCATTTACAAGTATAAGTTTCGGTTGTCTAATTTGCATAAGTTATTGTGTCTAGACAAGAACGCTCTGAGAGGTGGGTCGTGGCTTTCACGATATCGGATTCGTCTTCAAATGTTTTACCATTGTGTCTATATACATGAACATTAGATCGAGTATAGCCGTCGGGTTAACAATTTCATTTATCTTTTAATATCAGTTGACAAACCTTTGTTTTAAGACAAAGCATGCGACTGGTTGCCTGCTGGTTGGCTGGTTGCCATCTTTAAATATCGTCTAATAAGTAATTGCATAGATATAATAATACATAACCAGTACTAATTTTGAAAGTGGTTTTAAAATCATGTTTTGTTATTTTTTTTTATATGAAAAAAAACACAATTTTTTTTATGTTTTGTTTTTTTTCTAGGGAGTGGAACTCATTGCCTACGTCTGTGTTTTCCCAAAATTACAACCTCGGGATCTTCAAACGTAGGGTTGGGCATCTACTAGGTAAACGTGGTCCACCTTCGGCCGCATCTGCACCTTACATCAAGTGAGATCGCGGCCAAGCGATTCCTTAATTATTATAAAAAAATATATATGTATAACCTTTAAAAACCGTGTGTTTTAAATTCCGTTTCAAAATAAGGTGACCGTTGTAACGTCACTTGTTCCCAAATCAAATAATATTTATTTTTAATAATTAATAATATTTTTGGCAACCCTAGGCGTAATCGTAGAAAAGGTTCAAGTTCGTGATTGCCTCTAAGCTTGAGTGAGAGCAACAATTGAACGCTATACATATTTCTAAATATATTATGTATGTAATAAATGGATTGCTCTCAAAACTTCAACGCTTTCTTTACTTTCTTTATTCATATGAACTTATGTGGAAAGTAATATTATAATATTAATTTATATGAAAAATGTTTATTCATTTGAAGAACGACTTTTTATAGGTATTGTACAATGAGAGTACGTATAAAACAAAATTTAGTACAAAAACTATATTAATTAACTAAGATTTTATTAAAGGAGCTCCCGATCGCATAAGCGGCTCTTAGATAATAATTTTTACACATTAGGAGAATATTTTAGAATAAGAAAGATATTGTGACATTTTATATTATTTATATAAATTATATATTTTTTTTATTTTAATAAATAAATATATTTGTACAGCATTATTAATGTGTATGGGAGATTTATTCAATTACTGAAATAAATTTTATTTATTAACAAAAAAACTAAATAATTTAAGTGTCAGATATTTTACGTTTTATTTTTTTTGCCGTAAAATTCTAAAATTCACTTTTGAAGTTGCATTTTTTGTGACTTTTATTACTTTTAAAAAGTATTTATTTTATTATTTTCAACAAGCTTTTTTATTAGACTACAAACGGCTCATCAATCATTTTCTTATAAATTAAATTTTCTAAAACAATAAATCGCAAATTTGAGCTCTATTCCCCAGGTGCGAAAGATCATTGTTAGTAACAGACTGAACGTAAAAATAAACACTAAAATTTTGTAACGCAAAGTACTATTTAACCCTAAATTGTTGCTCCCATTTATATTCATAAACATAAGCCGATGGGTCAATCCGATAATCATAAAGCCTGAGTCACACCACACTGTCGAGGAAAAAATTGGTAGAACACCTTAATTTTGGCTCCAACTTATTGCTTAGAGACCTAGGTTTGAGCTATTTGAGCTGAGTCATTCTATTTCCTTAAATTTTTATAACTGAGTTTATGGGTATTTAATAAACTAATTCATATAATACATATAATATATTCGTTAAAGTAATAGAAATTCCAGAAAAAAAAATTAGAACACAAGAAAATTATTTCGAAAATGGCTTAATGCGCGCATATTAATTCTGAACTGACTAATTTACCGTAAGTATAAATAATTGTATTGTTTTTTTTTGTATGCTTACTGTTCTAGTGGTAAAAACAAAAAATCCCAAGATACTAAAATCCTTCGAGTGCTAACGAGCTGCTGGCGCCGCCAACGCTTGTATGAAACGTTTCATATAAAGGTTGAACAAACGTCAATGTCATTAGTCATTAGCCTCAGTGAATCCCTATCCCTATCCCTATCCCCAATTTATAGCCTCCGCGCCGCGGATGGTCGTCGCGGATATAAAGGCTTATAGGCGTAATACGCACTGTATCGGCGCTGTACATTTTGCCGTCCGTCACGGATATCCGCGTAGGTCATCCGCGTCGCACTGAATAGCGCCTTAATATCGCATAGCTTGAAGTGTACAATAGAGTTTAGTGGAGGTCGCGAATTGATGTGTTCGTGGAAATGACTTCGTAATGGCGGCGCAATTTTCCCAATGTGTGTTGATGTTACGTATGTATGTATACATACGTATATGTATACACTACTGAACTGAAATGCATATTGCACTGATTCATTTTAAAGATTATACATTCGTGTGTAATTTTCCATGTATTTGCAAAGGCTTTGCAAAGGTTAAATAAACACCAATGAAATTAGTTTGAAATTGTAATTATTGTGTTATCCGTAACTTTGTTTTGTTATGTTAGAATTATTAAATTTATAATTACAAGCATAGATGAATGATTGGTCTCGCTGCGCTCGACTAGATACCCCCGTCGTACTTGTAAAATGCGGCATAAAATAGTACGCCGAATTCGGCGTACCCGAGCCAGTCAAACTGCAAACTGTCTGTGATGTGTACGTGCCGAATGTTTTATTAAATTTTAGGCATTATTACCAGTTTACGTAGTGAAACTATAATAAAACTGCGTAAAAAGTGATAAAAAGTGTCGGTTTTTTACACACACTACAATAAAAACTTGCCACGTTTTCGGAGTTATTGCTTTTGTATAGCGCTCTATCCAGTCGAGCGCAGCGAGACCAATCAATTATCTTTGATTACAAGTTTATATTAAAACATAGTAGGAAAACTCTATGAAAAAAATGAGGCGTGGCTTTCAGAATTACCTTAGAACCTTTTGAACATTTAAAAATTAAAAAATAACCCACGTCGGAATAATTTCAATGCACCGTAATAACAAAGGACAGATTGTCAATCAACAATTTCATGACAATTTTCATGACAAAGAAGGCTGTTTTATATTCATTACATAAGAAAGACAAAGAGAGGACGCTTCAGCATTTTGTTCGACACTCATTTATACTCAGACGAGTTCAATTCTTGTTATTTTTTATTTATTTTTTAACCAAATATTTGTTCTAGGTCTCACCCTACTTTTAAAAAAAACAGTACGAGAAATTTTATGTTTTCGAGATTAGTTCGAGATGTTTAAAAAAACAGTACAAATTTTTATGTTCTACGGCCTATTGTTTTTCTGTTATCTGCATGTTGGGGTTGATACAGACTTTTATCTGTATTGTGACATTTTTTATGTTAAGATCGACAGACAGGCTGACTGCCGCCAGACGGACTGTCCTAACGATTGTCAAACGCAGTGTATACTGTGCGACTACTTTCCAAATCCAGACCAGAGCCAACTTTAAAAAGTTAATTTCCAAAGTTAACCCCGCCGATAATCGAACCCGGGGCCTTTAAGACGTTAGGCAAGCACCCTTACGACACATCCAACGGGCTCGTCACTTCCAACGTCGTCGTCGCCAACACTTTATAGACAACCGTCTACATATCTTAATACTAGCTGGTGCTCGCGACTTCGTCCGTGTGGAATAGTTATTTTGGGAATCATTTGGGTATCTCGAACGATTTTCACAGCGCACGCAACGGAAGCCCTCAAAGATTAATAATTTTCCCCGTTTTTTTCACATTTTCGACTGTTTCTTCGCTCCTATTAGTCGCAACGTGATGTTATATAGCCTAAAGCCTTCCTCGATAAATGATCTATCCAACACAAAAAGAATTTTTCAATTCGAAACAGTAGTTCCTGAGATTAGCGCTTTCAAACAAACAAACAAACTCTTCAGCTTTATAATATTAGTATAGATTTGTGGCTAAAGAACAACTTTAATCTTCATTAATGGTCCGAGACAAACAAAGGTAGCCAACAGAAAGTACAACATATGTATGTATGTAAGCGCCAGTAAATCGTTTTTTAACGAGTTAATTTTTATACGAGTAAATTTAAGTAAATATCTAATGTAATAAAATTAAGTAAAAATTTTAATTAAAGTAAAGTAAAGTAATGTTAGTAAGATCACGTTATAACAGTTTTTTAATAAAGTAATATTAGTTAGATGACATAGTTGGAGTAATCTATACAAATATAACAAAGAGAGAAGATTTGTATTTTTGTATGTTCGTAATGAATAAACTTAAAAAATATTGGACCGATTTCAAAAATTCTTCTTCTCTTCTTCTCAAAAAAAGCTACAATATCAGCGAGTAACATAGGCTAGGCTATATTTTATAAAGTTACGCAGACGAAGTCGCGTAAAAAAAGCCAAGATTCAATAAAATCTGTTGTGAACTAATTGTAGAATATCTAACAATAGGAACATCTCTTATAGTCGAAGAGCTTTTCATTTTTCACTTTCCATTCTGCATATTTTCTATTCATAGCATTCATTGGTACCTCTAAACTCTTGGACTACTGCCAACATAGATAAACAAATCATACTAGATACGCCGCTTGGCACGAAATATGTCTGTACAGTACAACAAATCGTATGAGTTGCAACATCTGTGTACATCATGAGATATTCATTGTTTTAGCAAGCTACCTCTCCTGTTTCCATCATTATCATTATGTTTGTTTGTTACAATTTTTTAAGATAATGTGCACTGGCAGTTGGGATGAACTTGTGTGTAGGTATATGTGTATGGTAAGGTATAAGGTATAAGGTATATTTATTTTTATTTTATTTTTTTAATATGTGATTTGTATAATTTGTAGGTTCATAATTGTATGGTTTTGTTATATTATATATAACAAAACATATAAATGTAAAATCTGTAAATGCTGCATGTTTTTTTTTTTTAATTTTTTTTGTGTGTAAATTCTTTTTTTTTAAAAGCTGTAAATTTTGTTATTATTAATAAATAAATATCATAATTAAATCTAAATAATATTTAATCTAAATTTAATTCAAATAATAAATAGGGACTCACCTTTAAACCTGTTGAGATAGGGAAATCTCGGCTCCTCAGTAGTAGTCGATGTTGAGGTCGTGTTGTCGCATTCTCGGAAAGGATATTCGCTTCCGCGCACCAAGACCGCGCATAACAAAATCAGCACTAACACTTTGAATCCAGAATATAAACACGTTATAGTCCCCATTTTTGGATTCGCCATCTTTGAAAACCCTTGACACCTGTGGTATGATCTGTACAAATTTTTCGCTTCCACCTTCGATTTTCGAATTCGTTTTATAATGTCTATCTTATTTTGAAATCTGTACTCCATCTGTTTCTTCTTCTTCATGTTCACCTTTAGCGATTTTTTGTTTTGGTTTTTATTTTCTTTTTCTCTATCGTTTATCTTTCCTTGTTTTTTTTCTTTCTCCTCCCCCCTCGGCGACCTTTCTTCGTCATCATTGTCCTTGATTACCATTGGTCTATCGATCGCATCTGACTTTTCCTTATCACTATTGATATGTTTTTCACTTCACATACATAATTGACTAAGTGGCGTATTGTGTTGTATACTTTTAAAAACATTCATTTGTTGCCTGCAAATTTAGAGCAAAAGAAAAAAAAATTTTTTTTAATAGATTCAATGAGATTTTCTTATGAGAATAAGAGAATATTATATTATAACTTTTCAGTTTTACAATGTATGGAAAATGGTCAGTCCCTTCTAGAATTTTAAAATTTCAAATGAAGAAAAGAAAAGAACACAACTAAAAGAACTTATAAAGTTTGTTTTCTATTTTATTTGGTTTTTTTTTGTTTGCCTTTCATTTGTTCTTTGATACCGCACTCGCCAGTACAATGTAAATATTTATTTCTATGTGTGGGCACATTCATCATTCGTATTCATAATATTCCATTCGTTCATTCTATCTCGCTAATACGTAGTCTTTCTTTACATGACAATTCTTTCTCTCTAATAACCCTTTTTTTTCTCAGTCACTCGTGATTGATTGGTATTTTTTATATCAATATGTATATATATATATACATATTTATATCAATATGTATATATATATATATATATATATATATATATATATATATATATATATATATATATATATATATATATTTAATACTTAATTCAGTATAAGTTATTTCGTTCGCTCTACACAAAAAATGTTTGGACAAATTCAAGAGCACTGCATTGAATCATACAAATCGTAAGTAAAGCGAACTGAGGTTGAAAAGGCGAAACGGTTAGCGTGTCTGCGTACAATAGAAAATGAAGAACGTCAAATAACATTGTGTTCAAGTTGTTGCTACTAGTGCTCGCATCCGTGTTTCCCTGTCAAAATATTTCGATTCATGCCACGGCTACGATAGATCTTTGAAACGTATACTACAATCTACGTAATGGGGCCTCAGTTAAAATAACAGTCGAAACTAAGTATAACGAAGTTCGAAAACAATAAAATTTATAGAATTGACATATTATGCCGTCGCTAAATCACGTGATACATCCCACACATTTTATTCTTTCGAACTTCGTTATTGTTTTTTAAAATGTTACTTTGACTAAGGCCCCATCAGGATCTCTATTCATTGTATTATATGACAAAATGCTCGTGTCTCGTGTTGTGTCACGGCTACGATAGATCTTTGAAACGCATATTAGAATCTAAGTATAGATCTCTAATACGTCGTGTTTCTCTGACAAATATCTCGTGCCACGGCTACGATAGATCTATGAAACGTATACTACAATCTACGGATAGATCTCTATTCGTCGTGTTTCCCTGCCAAAATAGTTCGATTCTTGTCACGGCTACGATAGATCTTTGAAACGTATACTACAATCTACGTAATGGGGCCTCAGTCAAAATAACAGTTTAAAACGTTAACGAAACGATAACGAAGTTCGAAAACAATAACATTTATAGAATTGACATATTATGCCGTCGCTAAATCACGTGATACATCCCATACATTTTATTCTTTCGAACTTCGTTATCGTTTTTTAAAATGTTACTTTGACTAAGGCCCCATCAGGATCTCTATTCATTGTATTATATGACAAAATACTCGTATCTCTTGTTGTGCCACGGCTACGATAGATCTTTGAAACTTATACTACCATCTACATATAGTATAGATCTCTATTCGTCGTGTTTCTCTGACAAATAGCTCGTGCCACGGCTACGAATGCTACGATAGAACTTTGAAACGTATACTACAATCTACGGATAGATCTCTATTCGTCGTGTTTCCCTGTCAAAATATCTCGATTTATATGACGGATCGGCTTCGATAGATCTTTGAAACGTATACTACGATCTAAACTTAAAATATTTTTTTTTGTTCAAGTAAAGTTACGGTATAGTTCTATTCTATTATAATATTCCGAAAAGTAATGTTGGAACTATCCGAAAGTAACAGAATAAACTATTTGTCATACTTTTATTAACATGAAGTTGTTTTGTGAAACGAGAAAACTTCCCTTCGGGCTGTCTAACTAAGAAATTACCAGAAAAGTATTTTTTGCTTTGTCATTTAAGGATTTATAAAATACTAGTTTTAACCCGTGGTTTTGTGGACATGAATTAGAAGTAGCCTCTTACAATGTATATTTCTTTGAAAATTTTATGAGCAGTTTCGTAGATTACCTACTTTTTTTTCTATTTATTTTTTTATTTTTCTGTCTACAAATTAAGAATTCTAATTTTTTATTTTATCTCCAATAAATATCTCTTATGCCCCTTTATAGGAGGGGGAAATTGTAACAAAACTATACTCGGAGTCGGAGTCCGGGATATCAAGCTGTTGAGCGTGGATACTAAGTTTTATCAGAAATTTTCTTAAAAACGCCAAAAAAAGTAACGAGAAAATGAACGCACAAAATCATTGCGCACAAGTCATAAGTTTGTAAGAAAGGATGTATGAACGTTTGTTACTCTTTCGCTCAAATAGAAAATTCCACGTACTTTTTGATCAGACCTTACATATTGACACACGTGCAAACAAATCGTTTTTTTTTACGTATATATAGTTGCCGCGTTCGCAGCTGAGCGAAAAAGACATTAAACAAATTGAATTCCTAATACGCCATTTAACTTTTCGTCCGCAATGGCAAAGTATATATCTTTTTGTTCCTCAAAACTTCTCCTATTTATGAGAAAATTTCATTAAATCGAGGCGCAATTATAGACTTTTTTCGTCTCCCCATTATTTCGCCGAAAACAAAGATCCCCATCTGACTCTCGATGTTGGAAATATGATAATTTGCTCCAATTATACAGTCAAATAAGGAATGACGGCAAATCATTTTTATCACGAGTATTTTATTATTTTAACAACGAGAAGTAATAATATCTTCTCGGTATTTGGTCGACAGACAGGCTGACGGTCAGGCTGCGCTCGACTAGATAGAGCGCTATATAAAAGCAATAGCTCCGAAAATGTGGCAACTTTTTATTGTAGTGTGTGTAAAAAATCGTCACTTTTTATCACTTTTTACCCACTTTTATTATATTTTTACATAGTTTCACTAAGCAAACTAGTATTCTATTAGTCCTAAAATTTTATAAAACACTATTTTATGCCGCATTTTACAAGTACTACGGCGGTATATAGTCGAGCGCAGCGAGACCAATCATTCATCTATGCTGACGGTCATTAAACGATGAAGGTATGTAATTTTCAGAAAAAATGCACCCATGCGAAACCGGGAACTGGTCGTTAGTTAAAAAATGAATTATTATTTAATTATTTATTTCATTAATTAATTAATAGTCTTTGTCATTGGGAATTCACATAATTATCAACACATGTTATTTTAACTTTATAACGACGCAAATTAAAATCCAAGTTAAAGCGACACAACTCGTCGGCTGTTTTTTATTCAAAATCGATAAAAATAAAAAGCACCGGCGGCTATTTTTCCCTCGGAGAGGTTACTACACCTGACTATAAATAAAGTATGGCCGACTTCCGGTCAAGGCACGCACTGCCCCTTTCGCGGCAAAATGCCCCACCCTCGAGCTCGACCGATCTCAACAAATACCTTTTATAGCATATTATCGTATTAAATCGAAACTCTATGTCGCTTCTAAATTGAAATACCTTTTAATGTATTACATAAGACCACCGTGATATTATAGAAAATTATGGAAAATTCTCCCGGCTTCGGATGGGTTCAAAATAAAAATTATCCTATCTCTTAAATTGGACGAAATTAAATTACACATAGTTACGAAATTTTATCAAAATCGGTTCAGTAGTTCTCTAAACTATCGCGCACAAACACGTGACACAAATTTTTTATATATTAGATAATTTTGTCTATTATAATAATAGGAGTAGCCTTTTATACAGAAAAATTGTGCACAAAGCACTGCTATTATTCCACGGTCGTCTTCTGTAAGGGACTTCTGTTACTGCCTCTATCAATAATTCTGAAATTGTTGGTTGCGATATATGTATGTATTGCATATATCTATACTAATATTATAAAGCTGAAGAGTTTGTTTGTTTGAACGCGCTAATCTCAGGAACTACTGGTTCGAATTGAAAAATTCTTTTTGTGTTGGATAGATCATTTATCGAGGAAGGCTTTGGGCTATATAACATCACGTTGCGACTAATAGGAGTCTAATAGAAGATATAAGAAACAGTCGAAAATGTTGAAAAAAAAACGGGGAAAATTATTCATCTTTGAGGGCTTCCGTTGCGTGCGCTGCGAAAACCGTTCGAGATACACAAATGATTCCCAAAATAACTATTCCACGCGGACGAAGTTGCGAGCACCAGCTAGTTTTTCATATATCGTGTGGTGGCAACAAAGAATTAACATCATTTCATTCGTGCCCTTGCATCGTTCACAAATCGATTTCATAACACAATTCGTATCGAACACACGATATCGTAGACTGTGTACAATTATAGAAACATGATTTATTTTTGATACTATATTTATTTTATAGCATATGTTAGCATTCTGCAAATATTTGACAAAAATATTTCTACATCTGTCCACTTTTGTGTACTTAATAAAAATATGGTGTAATTATGAATCGTGAAATTGTGATTTTCTTTATGCAGTTTTTTTTATGAATTTTTATATCGTCCATCGTTATTTTTGTTGTGTTTTTTTTTTGTGTTGAGAGCTATATATTTTGTAATAAATAAATTAATAATATATGTATAAGTAAAATAAAAGCAATTTTTTTGGAGTTTACTCTTTCAGAATCCATTTCATATATGTATAAGCCCGGGGCATGAAAATTTATGGGAGTAAAATCAAATGTAACATGTCACACGTTACGCGTTACATAAAATAATATTTAAAAATTGCTTTTATTTTACTCAATTGATATAAATCAATAAAACCGTCAACTTGACTGCCATCAGACATTACATTACATATTTTTGGCAGCTTACAAAGTTGTATTACATTAGCTACCACTTACGCATACTTTTTTTGTGTCTGAAGACATTACCACAAATGTCTTCAGAGCAAATAAAAAAGGTGTACTTTTTATGTCCAAGTTTGAGCGGCTTAAGTGTTATTTATAGCGAAATGAATAAGTGTTTTATCTTCTATTTAGTACTAGCTAGTGGCCGCGACTTCGTCCGCCTAAAAAATAGATATAAAACATATAAGCAATAAAACGCTTGGCCTCTTGTTGCTATAATATTTTGGACAGGCGTTAGTTATTTATTTTATTTTAAATGATCCCTTATACTAAAAATCGTACGTAATTTTTTCATATAATTTTTATATCAGTTTAATTTTTTATTTCCAATTTACTTGTTTTTTTAAAAAAAATTACTTATGTGATGTAATCTATTCGATGGGAATCTTAATAATATAAAACAATATTAATAAATATATCCTATGCAGATCCTATGGCCTTTTTTATATCCCCGAAAAGGTTAAGCAAAATTTAATTATGATTGATTGAGTCGTTAAGGCGTGAAAACGTAACAAACAACAACATAACTTTCGCATTTACATATAATATTAGTTAAAGATATAATAACACTTAGAGGTATAATTCTGGTCGGATATATTCTAGCTTATCACATTATTGTGTCGCAAACTTATTAAATGTGCTATCCGTCATCTAATTCTGCTATGAAGCATACATATCACCTCTGTGTAAGGATTGCTATACATATAGTCGAGCCGGCACATTTTATTTGGCAATTTTTGTTGAAAACAAAGCCAAGTGCCTTCTACAAAACAAAAACAAAAAGAAAGTCCAAAAGAAGAACCTTCTACATATGTTCGGCTTACACAATCGGCAAAATCACCCGGGTTTTGTTTAGTATTATTATGTCGTGGGCAGATCGTAAAGTATGAAATCAAAAATATTTCGCCAAAAGTCAAAAATAGGTGCGAACGAGCGGAGCGAAGCAAAGCGAGGAGGAGCGTTTTAGGTTTACATTGAAATAAATTTGGGGAGCCGAGCGAAGCGGAGCGGAATGAGGCGACCCTCTTAGTTTTAACAGAACCATCGGCTCTAACGGAAGACCAGCGCAGGTTTCTAAAACCTGCATTATGCTGAGTTGGAGGCGGTTTGTTGCAGGGGACGCTGTGTGTCTTTTAAGTTTTTTTTGTACCTATGTCCTTTGTAGCAAATAAAATTTTATTCTATTCTATTCTAAATATGATCTGTTCAGGAATACCATGATATGCCCAATTCTACGATGTGCTGACGACATCACTGCGCGATAGGCCAAGAGGCCTTTCTGCTGAACGTCTTCTATACATAATATGTCTACCGCCCGGCTATGCTGGCCCGACTGTATGTATAACAACCCTTAGGGAGTTAGGACTTAGCAGAAAAGCGTTGTATTCGTCGCTGTATGATCGGATACAAATTTCGTGATGATCGGTCGAGTACTTAAGGCGTAAAAGCGTAACAAAAAAAAACAAACTTAATTTTAGTCAGGATTACTTGAAGTTTATATACCATAAAATCAACTTTATTATGTTGCTAAAAGTGTCTATTTTAAATTAAAAACGACATTATTGATTTTCAACTTTCTCCAGTTATCTTTCACTGAAAGTAGATATTCATTTCGAATCTCCTCACGAGTTTAAAAGTACTTAAAGATGCAACCAGGCTATGATTTGCAGTTGGAAAATAAGAAAATATAAAGTATTAATAAGTATATATATTAAAAAAATTTAAAAACAAATTAAAAATGTAATTGATGACATAATTTTTACTCTTAATTATTTATATGCTAATATTATAAAGAGATAAAATTTGTATGTTTGTTTGTAAATTTTGTATACTAGGAGGTAATCTTCGAAACAACTCATCTGATTTAAAACTTCTTTCATCAATAGCAAGAATAGAATTTTAGGATATACATATACATAGGCTAAATATTCTACGCGGGCGAAGCCGCGGGCACCAGATAGCGAAGAATAACTTATATGGTTTAAAAACATGTAATCCGTATATTGAAAAGGCAATTAATTTTTACCTTTATGTAACGGTTACAACGGCTGAAATTTATAATAACCAATTTTCATCGCAGTCGCGAAAGGATTAGAAAACAATCTCCATTTTAAATTTCGAACTGAATTTTTAATAAACATCTATCTGTCTGAGTTCGCTTCCCGCCGTTTTTCCGCTATATTGCGTGATTTCCCGCGCTTTCCGTACACAATTTTTTTCTTCTAATTGTAATAAATAATTTTACAAGTGCCTATTCAGGTTTTTTAACTATACTATATATGATATATTTTATATAATGAATAATATAATAAGAGCTTATATTAGAAGTAGGTCATACATAGTCAAACTATAGGTACTTCCGAATGTATATCATACCGTCTATACGTGGTCACCGTTTCCACAATCACACACACAGAACACCCACACATAGAAATAAATTTAGATCTCCCTTTCGCTAGAATATTTTTCAATGGCTTTTTAAATTATAAAGAATAGTATTACTGTTTTAAAAAAATCGAAAAAGGACAGCGCGTCGTACTACGCGCCATCCGCGCGTCTCCTACGATAGACGGAATGCTACTAACGTAGTAGTTAGAGACCTGGAAAGCCTTTGGCTGGCACACCCTCCCTCCTCCCCCTGAAACCCCCTTCAACCCTCGGTCTCGGCTAGAACCCCACATACAAAACATCGTATAAACCTTAAGACTGTTGTTGTAAAATCCACTCTAGCACCAGCGCACAGAGCACAATTTACTTTGACTAAACAAATGAGCTTTTCCACAGTGAGTTGGTGTGTAGGAAAAGCGAATGCACGTTGAATACATTACGTGTCGAAAGGGTCTAAGTGACAAATGAGGATATTTCAAACCCGATTTTATTCAATGATATTAAAGTCGATTTTTGGTTTTCAATTGCGAGGTTGTTAGGAGAAACAAATAAGAAATGTAGGAACGTACACAAATGTCCGAATTCGATTACGGTAAAATTGTAATGACGATGTTACGTAATAATCGCCTTTAACGACTTAATGAGAAGGAATATATTCGTATAACACGAGTTTCTCAGCTATATTTGTCCCCCTGTTCATATTAGCTGGTTAACTTGAATTTTTGTTAAATGATTCCATGCCCTAATGGCATCAGAAGAGAAACGGTTTTTGTGTATTTTATAAAATAGAAAACGAATACCGAGAAAGTTATATATAGATTTGCTCGAATGAGTCTTACAAGAAGCGCATTTTTGTTGAACATGATCGCTCTGCATCTTATGTAAGAGCGCTAGTTTCAGTATAACGTCTTATTTTCCTACAATATAATAAGAATAGTGTATTTGAAATAAAAAATGAACAGAAATACTAGCCTTCACTAGCGATGAATTCCTATTTCAATAATATTTTTATGCACGTATGTTAACTACTCATAGAAAATTGCGCGTAGCTAGCTTAGCGTAGCACTTACAATGCTACGAATTATGCGTAGCACCTCTTAGAGCAAAAAGGTTTATTATATACTAGTAGTAGTAGTAGTAGTAGTAGTCTAGTTAGGTAAGTACTAACTTACCTAGTACTTACTAGACTATACTAGACAGACCTAGTACTTACTGTTCACTTTCAACAAGTAAAAGACACGTAACAGTTCTCTTATCTCTCCAACATTCAAAGACTTCGTTTGAAGTACACGCTTGCTAATTTATCTCTAAGTACTAAATAGGTATTCTTCATGGATATCTTGTACGACAGACGAGAGTAAGACCAAATGTTTGTTATAGAAATTTTATCCTGAATAATAATCCTATCGATTAGTATAATAAAATAGCGAGTGTGTGACTGCATAATTTGTTTTTTAATTTTATTTTTATCTGATTATATTTTATTATTACCATTTGTATAATTGTAAAATTATTGGTAATTGGCTGTTTGGTATGTTTTTTTTTTGTCTGTAATTGTAATAAATAAATAAATAAATAAACACGGCTCTTCCCATTACAGAACCGCAGAAGATGGCAACTGCTTTCCAGGTGGTCTCACTGTCAAGCATGGCTTCAACCATGCTTGGCAGTGAGACGTCGATACCACCCAGCGCCACCTCCAACTCTCGGCGCTGGGTGGCCTAACAGGTGTTCCTGTACTCTTAGAACATGTCAAAACTTTACTGATTATATAAAGTTCAAAGTTCGAGTAACTTCTCATTGACTACATATTTACAACAACAAAAATTAAACTTTTTGAGGACAAAAATGTCAACGTCAGCAAATTTATTGTTTCACTTTAGCTTATTTTACTTCAATGTACGAAATACAATTTATAATTATAGTAGCTTGCCTGCGACATATATCTAGTAAATAATAGTTTTTCTTTGGAAGAAGTCCTTATTCCTTATCCTTAATCCTTCTATAGGCACACTCAAGGCGCACTTGATATCTAAGACCGTCAGCTTGTCTGTCAACCTTAACATTAAAAAAAATTCCAAGGACCCTTTATCCTTTTAGTAAACTCTATGTCGAGTAAACACTATGGGTTCAGTTTCATCCTCTAAAAACAATATTAAGCTCTCTTATTAAAACTATAAATTCAATATCTGTACATTAGGCAATAAAAGCAAAATTAACTCTCCAAATAATTCAAGCCAATTGCTGCTCAATTACAATCAACTAAAGTTTATATTGCCGTAACAATACAATTTACGTGCAAATTTTGAACCCAACCCAGACGTGCTGACCCGTTTTACATTAACACCTCCTGGACAAATATAGAATAGTCAATAGTCTGTCAGTTAAATATATCCAGACTTTATTATGAATTCAACGTGCAATCTTTTGTCCCTCTTTGATTTATAAAGTAAACTGAGACAGAATAATTTGATATAATCCATAATTCTGTCCTTAATATTATAAATGCGAAAGTTTGTATGTAAGTATGGATGGATGTACGGATGTTTGTAACTCTTCCACGCAAAAACTACTGAATGGATTTCAATGAAATTTTGCATACACGTTGTCAGACACCAGAAAGGACATAGGGTACCTTTCATCCAGAACGCGAACGAAGTCGCGGGCACCAGCTAGTATTATAAATGCGGAAGTTTGTAAATGTATGGATGGATGTATGGATGTTTGTAACTCTTTCACGCAAAAACTACTGAACCGATCACCATGAAATTTTGCATACACGTTGTTTGGGACACCAGAAAGGACATCCAGAAAAAAAGTACTGCTCCCGAGTGATCATCTAATATTAAGGAAACTAACTCCTGGCTAAGTGTAATAGCAATAACGATGTCAGGCGATATATTGCTTTTTCAACGCGGACAAAGTCGCGGGCACCAGCTAGTACTACAAAATATTCTGATTCACATAATTAACAAACTGTCTGAAATTGTTCTCAGACAGTTCAACATGGTATGCAACAGGTTTTAAATACCTATTCCTAGACAAATAGGTATTTATCAAATTTTAGAAAGAAAGAAAGAAAGAAAGATTTTTATTCACGCAACACAAGACACTAACATAGGTAGGTACTTAATACAAAAACTACAAGACAGAAATTAATAAAAAACAGTTAAAAGATGTGTGTGTGTGTCCTCGCGGTATGTAGTGAATCGGATACTGTCTCAGCATTGTGCTGAGATGCTGAACAAGCACCTGAAACGCCGTTTGTGACTCACTACACAAACATACTACTGTATATGTATATGTATTTTATACAGACATACACTAGGTATACAAACATATTTCATACAAAATACTAACATACCAATTCATAAAGATATATGTGGCAGGTTGTTTAATTCATAAATAAATATTATGGCAGATTATCCTTGAGAATTCCTTGAGAATTCCTCGAGTGCAAAGAGGTGGGTCGCTTTTTTTAAGTAATTGTTACATCTTAGTTTTTATAGCAATACCAATGCAAAAAATAAAGATAATTTACAATTGAGTATTTGCTTTTTTGGCCTAGCAACATTCGTTTCAAATTTCCCTCAATATCCCCTTCAGAAAATCTTGTCTGAAACTCTTGTCTCAAGGAGTAATTTCTTTATAACGCATTATAACATTTATAACTCCAGACAAGTTAACATATTTAGCCATTAGTGTTAACCTATAATGAGTTCAAAGACCCTGAAGGTCTTATTTGATTGTTATTTTTATTGCCATTTCTTGCGTAACATAAATTATTATTTATTTCGGCCAGTTCAATGTCGACGAAGGTTCTAGTTTTATTGACTTCTCTAACTACAATGGAACGCTAAACTAAATTTATTTTAATTTATACATTCAGTCTGTATTTATTTCATTTTTAATGTGAAAAATTTCGTATAAAAATTTCTTTTTTTTTATCTTACACTGGCTGGTGCCCGCGACTTCGTCCGCGTTCTGGATGAAAGGTATATGTCCTTTTTGATGTCCCAGACAACGTGTATGCAAAATTTCATGGTGCTCGGTTCAGTAGTTTTTGCGTGAAAGCGTAACAAACAAACAAACAAACAAACTCACATTCACATTTATAATACTAGCTGGTGCCCGCGACTTCGTCCACGATTTAAAGGAAGGAATATCAACACTGCCTGTAATATTAAGTTAGGAAGGTGCAAAAAAATACGAAATAAGAAAAAAAATGCATTTCCCTTAGCAGTTTTGTGCGCAATAGTACACATGCGCCGATTGCCCTCGCCGAGCGCAGCGAGACCAATCAATTATCTTTGGTCGCCTTCTGACTTTAATAGAAATCGCGACCAAAGATAATTGATTGGTCTCGCTGCGCTCGACTAGATAGAGCGCTATACAAAAGCAATGGCTCCGTGACAACTTTTGATTGTAGTGTGTGTAAAAAATCGTCACTTTTTATCACTTTCTACCCAGTTTTATTATATTTTTACACAGTTTCACTACGCAAACTGGTATTTTATTATGCCTAAAATTTAATAAAACTTTCGGCACGTACACATCACAGACAGTTTGCAGTGTGACTGGCTCGGGTACGCCGAATTCGGCGTACTATTTTATGCCGCATTTTACAAGTACGACGGCGGTATCTAGTCGAGCGCAGCAAGACCAATCATTTATCTATGCGCGCGACCTATACTAAAACTACTTATGTTCGCGATTGTATGTAATTTACTAATTAAACGACAAAAGGGTTCACAAACTGCTAACCTTGAACTTGGTTACAGTCACTAACGTGTTATACAGCCATTAATATTATATAATTTGTGTTATTTATGAGAAAATCTGTACCAATTATAGGACTTTTGTTGCTAAGCAGATTAACACGCAGGCAGTAAAGGTGAGTACGTACCTGCACTACATAATATGGAAAAAAGTGGTATTTTTAGAAATAAGTCAATGAAAACACATGGAAAATAAAACTTTTATAATGAAAAAAAAAAAAGATTTTGCATTTTTAACATATATTATGTCTAATATTTTGGATTTGCTTACATACATAATTTGGAATACATTTGTTGCGAGTATTTCTGCCACTTCGTCTGCGCCTTTTTTTTACTTAAATGTTAAAACTAAAATAAGATAACTAAGTAGTATTAGTAGTGTCATTTGGGCATCCCGTCTGGCGGCAGTAACCACACCCTTAAAGAAGACCACCGTGAAATGATAGCATATTATTATGTGCTTTTGTGTTTTGCGGAATGAGTAAGAGATGCCAAAGCCCATATCCTTAGATTAATAATTGGCCTCGCTGCGCTCGACTAGATACCGCCGTCGTACTTATCAAATGCGGCAACAAATACTACGCCAAATTCGGCGTACCCAAGCCAGTCACACTGCAAGCTGTCTGTGATGTGTACGTGCCGAATGTTTTATTAAATTTTGGGCATAGTAAAATGCCAGTTTGAGTAGTGAAACTATGTAAAAATGTAATGGAACTGTGTAAAAAGTGATAAAAAGTGCCGATGTTTTACACACACTACAATAAAAAGTTGCCGCATTTACGAAGCTATTGTTATTAGATAGCGCGGTATCTAGTCGAGCGCAGCCTGACCAATCATTAATCTAAGCCCATATTCTTATCCTACTTAATCACTTGCAGCACCTGTTATGTTGCTGTTATAAGTTATAATAGGCTGAGGTTGCTACCTACCATTAAATGTACAGTCAGCCTATCTGACGACCATTGGAAAAAAAATCCTTACCCTCCATTTGGGTCTACAGTCACTTAAAAGAGCCTTGAGACAAAACTTTCTCATCTAGGTCAACCTGTCCGTCAACTCTTACTAAAAAGAAACAGCAATAAAAAAAGGGGCAATTATGAAATAAAATACCAATATGAAACAAACAAGATATTGGCACTTAACAACATCATAAATTGAACAATAAACTTCGTAAAGTTTAATACTGGTAACACATTGCCGCTACAAGCAGCCACAGGAACTTTGCGATAAACATCTTTTGTCACAGTATAAATATTGGAACAGAATGAAAACTTTAACAATTACTAACACATAAGTCCGCCGGGTTCGGTCCACAATAATTAATAAATATATTCACACATTCCATACAGCACCATCTAGTTCCAAAGTAAGCAACTTAATGCCTGTATTATGGATACCAGTTGATATATATATACTACATACATTACTTTTTTTGTAAATACATACATATTATAAATACAAAACATCCATGACTCAGGTACAAAGGTAAATGTTAACACATAAACATTTGCCCCTAGCGGGATTCGAACCCGCAACCGCTTGGTTAACAGCTAGGGTTACTAGCTACTAGACCAAACGTGTCGTCAAACCCGAGATGGACAGCGTACTTTCAGTTAATGGTACGCCGAGATACCGACAGGTGGCGCAGTTTTCTCTGCGTTGGACAGCCGTGGCGGGTCTCGGATTTCGTGTCAATATTCCGCGACCCCGGCCACCTGCGGGCGCGCTAGAAAATCGTTGAGGTTACCGGTAGGAGTCCGACTTAATCCGTAGCGGCTACGGGTTAAGTCATTATGCTACGGCGTAGCGTCACTTACGCTGCCAGGTATAAATATGTGGATATCCCAACTTTAAAAAAAGTATACTCGGGCACTTTGCCGTATAGAATGCTCGCAAATTTATAATGCGCAGAAACCTTGTCAAATCAACCTCCACGTAACGTTATCCACAAATAAAAAAATATTTGTTTTTTTTTATCAATGCTGAGTTGGACTACTGTTACGATTAAGGTGGTATAGTTTTATGTGCCAAGTGGGTAATCGTTCTGTACGGAGCCAACAAATTACGTCTAGTTCCATTCGATACAACGTTGGATATCGGAATCAAAAAATTCTATCTAAATCCCTCATCTAGTCTAGACCAACATAAGTATACGGCTAAAATATGAAATTTTATTTTATAAAATTTCGTGAATCTTGATAATAAGTAGTTAGCTAGAAGTACTTAAAAGTACTATTTACTCTATGGTTATAGGCAACAGTAGCTACCCATCAAGTGAACCGTCAGCCTGTCTGTCGAGCTTAACATTAAAAAAACATAAAACCTTCAATAGCACATATGAAGGTGGCCACTGCTGCCAGACATTATTATACTGACGTATGTTTTGGCAATGCAATGACTAAAATAAAAAAAATACAATTAGTTTTATAATAAAACATTTATTGTAATAATTACAAATATTATACTTATATAAAACAATAATTACAGTAAAAATTATTTTAACCAAACATTAAATGTACAAGAAAAAGTAACAATTACATGAAAAAGAACTAAATCCTTGTTTATATATTTAATATTATTTGTATGTGTATATACAGCATATTTAATTTAGCAACTACACTAAAAACAATTAATTATATCCTTACATATTATAAAACAAAGTTCCCCGTCGCGTCTGTCTGTCTGGGTGTATGTATGTTGTATGTTCGTGATGATCTCAAAAACTACATAAAAGATTGTCATACGGTTTGAGGTCCACAGAATAATTGCTGAAGAACGTTTTTCGGTTCTATGCTAGAAAAATGTTAGGTCCCCGAGTGTTTGCAAGTTGCACCAAGCAGTTCGACCCAAATCCGAGAGATGTCGCCGCTTCACCTAATTCTATTGTAGTTTAATAGATGGCGCCGACAACAGAGTCGGATGAAGCGACTAGGTTTTTCTGTGACGTCACAGCTCGATGGGAAAGCCAAATGTAATTCTTTCCACAAATTTTGAAGTTTTAAATGGTGTCAAGGTTCCGAATTGTACCAAATACTTAAGACGTTACGAAACAACCTAACTCCTTCGCAAACGAGTTACGCGACTTCAACTGAAACTACTATTCGCTTTTCAAATTAATTGAAGTGTTATATAACTGAGATTCGTAAAATTACTCTGTTTTAGATGTTTATTCACAAGCTACATAAGTATATTCAAGGTTGCTTATATAAATTTTAAATAGCGGTGGAACAAAATACCTTATCTACGAGTAATGATTATTTTATGTAGCTTCTTGGAATTGCAATCCCTGAACATTTGTTTATACTGCAAGGTACTCTTATGTAATGCTTTACTCACAAATTTATAGTTGCAAATATCACCTATGAAGATTATTTTTTAGATTCTTCCTCAAATAATCGCAACTAGCTGGCGCCCGCGACTTCGTCAGCGTGAAAAAAGTAGCCTATCCTGAGTCCCGTACGTCTAAATGTTTATCTACCAAGTTTTATGAAAATCAGTTAATGCGTTTAAGAGTTATGGAGGAACATACATACACTTATAAATTTATTATTAGTATTGATTGATACGAGTAGGTACCATTTGTAAATTACTCCAATTTTATTCTATATACAGTATATGTAACTTAGACGTAAAAATGTAATGACTGTATGAAACCTAATTAAATCAATAAATAATAATAAACTACATAAGTCAATGCTTATAATAAAATAATAATAAATTAAGTCAAAGCCAAAAAAGTCTATATGCTATAAAAGTATTTTTTTGGCTTAGTTACTTTAGTTTTTTGGCGTTAAAATATTTCTGTATCACATACTTGCTAATAATTTATTAGCAGTTATTAATTTTTAGTTAAATTTACTCTCGTAATTGTTTATACCAACTGTACTTTCTGCTTCCAAAAGATGACAATCTTCAAATTCGGACCGTTTTTCATCAACTTTTTCAAAATTACTCTTACACAAAAAGTCATTGTCGCAAACAAAGTGATTCCTTCCGTCTTCTAGCACACTGCTATCAAAATTGGACTCCCTAAACCTTTTCTCATTTTCACTTTGATAGCTCTGATATCTTTCTATTTCGAAATCAGGAGAAATATTCTGCCCTTCATTAACCGTTTCTTTTCCCAATATGTCTACACTCTCTATTGTGTTTGACTGTATGGCGTTTTGTATTTCGAAATTAACTCTGTTCACTTCGTTTTTCACTTCATACTTAAGTTCAGACATGTCAATATTTTCTCTGTTTTCCAATAAAGGTTTTATATTTAATAAATTGAAATTTGGCATTACTCTACCGTCCCAGTGATTGTGAGCGTGGGTCATTATCGGAGTGTTTGGTTCATTATCTGAGGTAGCAGTCTCCAAATCGAACTGTACTTCGTCTCCGATCTTCTTGAAACTTCCAAGGTTGTATTGCAGAGGTATTGAGAATGATGGGAGGTCCATTTGAGGGTTTTGTCTCGATGGTAATGCCGATATGTGAATTGCCGGCATCGAAGATTTCGACTTAGAACCGTAATTGGGTTGATTTGGTTCAGACACATTTACTAACTGAGGCGAGGACACTGAAAATAATAAGGTAATTTTTAATTATAAAAAATCGTTTCAATACAAAGAATCGGGTCAAACGAGCGTAATTTTGAGTTGTGAGTCGCGTAATTTATCCTGCATTGTTTCCATACAAAAGTAAAACTAAAAAATAGCCTACTTTTGTATGGAAACAATGCAGGATAAATTACGTGTCTCATTTTACCCTCGTTTGGACCCAACCTAAAATTAACATTTGAAAGTCTAAATCCCCTGAGAAAGAGAGTTAATATAGCACCTTAACTACTCAAACAGGATATCTAAAAAAAAAATGTCTGATATATAATGTACAATAACCAAATAAATAAGACATAAATGTGTTTTATATAAGAATATGCAGAAGACTGCAACTAACCAGGAATAGTAATGAAATCTCTCATTTCTAGTGCCAGCGCTGATGATGACCTCTGTTCCGGTGAACGACTGTCCCTCATTGGATAAGGTTCGCAACCGGCTTTCTGTTGCTTCCGCCACTTCGCTCGACGATTTTGAAACCATACCTATGAAAATTCAAGTAACTACTATAAGTCTATAGGTCCCTGCTAAAGGTCAAGTAGTCGGCCTACCTGAGATTGCCTTAATGACAGTAAGATACTGTCAGATATCCCACGTATATGGTGTTAACACCATAGACGTGGGATAAGAAAAGAGACCCACTCACTATACTCAACAGAAATGCTGTTGAATATATAAATTAATATTTTTATGGCAATTTTCAAACCTATACCTGTACTCTAGCTTCGGTCAAGTCAATCCTCATTGCTAACTCTTCCCGAAAGAAGACATCGGGATA
Organism: Synanthedon tipuliformis; assembly: GCA_947623395.1. NCBI lineage: Eukaryota > Metazoa > Arthropoda > Insecta > Lepidoptera > Sesiidae > Synanthedon > Synanthedon tipuliformis. The sequence continues at coordinate 2,019,551 of OX392432.1, read as the reverse complement.
GTGCGTTTTGTGGAACGCTGCTTCCAGTTGTTCAAGTTGAACATTTGAGAAGGTAGTCCTAAAAATGACCAAAGATTATTTGTTTAAACTAAAATAACCAAAACCAAATAAAGCATAATCTAGCAAACTAATAGGTCTATAATTTGTTATTTTATTTTTTATTTGTGTTAGGACATGTCACCAGCGCCATCTAGCCCCAAACTAAGCAGAGCTTGTACTGTACATAAGTGTTAGGCTAACAGAGGATAATTGATAAATCGACACCTCCCACGCATTTGGTCGTATCCACAAAAATGCGATTTTTTTTCACTAGAGCGATTATAAGGAACTTTCATTTGTATTTTGCAAGCTGTAAATATTTATTACTAAAAATTTTTGACCTACTATCCGTAACGGGTTAAATGGCATTAAATGACTAAATATTTATTAAAATAAATACCATAATCGTACTACTTTTTTATACAAATCAAATTTTGTATAAAAAAGTAGTACGACTATTTGCGTTGGAGGTGTCGAAATATACATGTACAATGTACATGTATGTACTTTAATAAATACGTAAATATATTCATAGAATACATAGAAAATACGGGGATCGGATCCACGACTTCTGATGACGATATGGGATATAATTTCATTGGATATATCGGCATATATATATATATATATATATGTTTCAGGTACTTATTTTTAAAAGAAGTATAACATTAACATACCTATATCTACGTTGTTTTCGCTTTGGTATATCGCCTTTGGAATCTAAAAATTAAAGAAAATATTTAATTTTTCAGACTACCGCTAGCGCCATCTTTCTTTACTTTTAAAACTGTACCTATTTACATTTTTTCAAACCCAGCAATATTTTTTAACAACTGATATTATTATATATTAGCTCAAACATGTTCCAATTATTTTTTTACGTGGTTTAGCTACACCATAGTAGGAAAATTTTCCCCATAGCCACTCTTATCTTACTCATATTTGAACTTTCTTTGTTGCTGACCCACGATTATAGATGGCGCTTAAAAGATTGTAACCATACTTTTGTAAGACACAATTTTTCAGCTATAGCTAGCTTTTAGTATAGAAAGGTAGTAGCATTTTTCGCAAGCTTCTTTTAAGAAAAAATATTTCAATGTTTTGTATTATAATTACGGCCTGATTTTGGAGAATAATCCTCATCATCATCGTATTGCTGTTGGTCGACTGAAACTTCAGCTGATTCCGCGTTATTCGTGTATGACTCTGTACTGTCTGTATCGGGCCGTTCGCATAGTACTGATCCTGGACCCAGTCTGAAATAATTTTATTAGTACTTAGATACTATTAGAGCGTTTCTATTTATAATTAAATAGAAATCGTCTTCATTTTCTATAATTATTATTTGAACGAAAAATTATTATTCCACAGTGATAACTAGCCTTGCAGTCTTTAGATAGTGTGCTGTTACAGTCACTCAGTTAGATGAACATTTGAAACATTCCTAAGAAGAAAAGTATCAAACTCCAATTTACTTACAGTAAAAACTGCATCAAAAAGAAGATATCTTTTGATATCACCTAAATTGTTTTTCTAGTTATTAGCCCCACAAATAAGAAAGAAACAAAATCTTATTGTAAGAGCTATTTTCATCCTTTTGGGAGCTACGGTTCTACAGACAGATACACAGACTCACAGGTACACAGATACGCGCGTCAAACATAACACCCCGTTTTTGCATCGAGAGTCGGGGGATAAAAAACAAAAGAAAATATGCTCTTATTTTAAAATTTCTAAATAAGAGCATTATTTTTTTTTAAGAGCATTTTATCTTCTAAGAAACTGTGATTACTAATTTTAGTTAGACTGGTGACTACAATTTATCGTTTAAAATAATACAAACCCATTAAATAGATTCGGTATATTGTAACAGAAGCTGGTGGTTGGAGATACGTCATCATTCAAGATGGCCGCCGAATCAAAACCGGCAGCGCTCGGATTGCTTTCGCGTCCGTCCAGAGATTCCTCCATTATACTGAAGAGTCAAATAAATAAAAAAAAAATCAGAAAACTATATACATGAAACGTGGTACAGAGATGCTATGTCAGCTGTCATTGTATTGTCATTTATATGGGCACCATCCTTGCTCATGCCTTATCAAGTGGAGCGTCAGCCTGTCTGAAGACCTTATCACAAAAAATAACTATACATTGATGTATGATTGAAACACTAAAAAATACTCGCGAAAAACTAATTTTTTTAAGTAATATTTCGATAAGTGTGTAACCGTACAGTTTATAACAAAATTGTTGTATGAATTAGACACGAACTAAAATAAATGATTCGGTTTTACATGAGATCTCACAATCTTCCATAAATATAGTCTATGTTACTCGCTGATAGCTAGCTACTTAGTATGGCTAGTATAGGTTTCTATATGTGTGAAAGAATTTCTAAAATCGGCCCAGTAGTTTTTGATTTTATTCATTACAAACATACAATATTCTCTCTTTATAATCTATATATACATATATAACTCGAGAACGGCTGGATCGATTTTTATGATCTTTGTTTTGTTGTTTTGTTAATAAATATTATTTAACTATGATTTTGGGGCGGTACGAAGTTCGCCGGGTAAGCTCGTATTAGTATAGATAATAATCGCCATGCGTTAGTCTCGCAAAAACTCTTGAATGGCTAGACCGATTTTAATTCGGTCTTCACTCACGGAAAGAGGGATAAACAGGGAAGGTTGTATATATAAAAATTGCAGCCCAGTCGAAGCCGGAAGCGGGTGGCTAGCTAGTAGTATAATACTTTCTTTTGTAATGCAATACCCAGTGAGAGTTGAATGACCGCGCACTCTCTGAAGCTAAGCCTGCAGGACATAAATTGAATTAAATGTCTATAATTTAGTTAAGTTTATTAAATTATCACTAAATGAGGATAATTTCTGTTTGTCGTCTTCCCCGAGAGACAGTTTTGTAAGCGCGTTCGCGACGCGTTGTTTACGCGCGTAAAGTTTGACAGCTTGTCATTTAGAAGTGATAGTTAAAATGGCGGGAAATGTTTTTTTTTGAATGACATTTTTGATTATTCAATTCATTGTTGGAGTTGTTCTGTGGAAATGTTAAATGTTTATAATTAGCGTTGCCACAGTCATTCTAATTATCGCACTTTATATCGCGAACTTCGCACCGCAACTTAGGAAAAAAAGGTTGCATACAAAATATTATGTGAAATTATATTTTGTAATTTTTTGTAATTTTTTTTCGTGAATATTTCCGTTATTTTAATAGTTATTCTGCTATTAAAATAACGCATCGGTATCAGTGTAGCCGTTCTCGAGTTACAAATGTTTTTTTTTTATAATGAGTTTTTTTTTAATAATTATCCGTGAATATTTTAATATCGGTATTGTGATTTTGTGATTTTTATTATAATTTATTTATTATTTATTTATTAATACAATATAATGTTTAAATTTCATTTAATTTAAAAGCGTTGTAAACACAAATGTATTTCCGCACACCATGCTATTTGAAAGTAGTTTAGGTAAACATTTCTCGCTTTGTTCTTTCCCGCGACTTCGTCCGCTCAAAAAGGTTAATAATATTTAGCTTACACCTGGGGATAATTCAAACAAATTTAGTTTAGTGTAAAACAGGTTTCATTGTGAAATGCAGAAACAATATCAAAGATGACTTACTTTATCTAATTAGTCTAAATTTTATCTAATAACCTAATTAATGGCATTTAATGATCATTAAAATAAGATATCAAAAATATTTTTACGTTAACTTTTAGAATTCTATTCAATTTACTGAGTATTTATTTAAATGTTAAATAAAAAAATTGTGTTATTAACGAATATGGGGATAGAATATTTTATTAGCTACGCTGTATTTTTTCACTGTTTTTATATATCTTTGTGTGATTGCGAGTGAGAATTTCAATTTCCTTTTTTTCTATTTTAAAATACATATTCTTAAAATAGTAAGTTGTTTGTTGAAAACAACAAAAAAGAAAAGAGAAATGAAATTGAAAGTAGTTCACACATAAAACAAATGAACACTATTTAACTAAATATAAAAAAATAAATGCTTAAATTAGATACTTGCCTTTTTCCACTGAAAATCCCTTGGCGTATTTTAATTATAATTCAATAATGAAATCGGTGCTGTAAAGCTTGAAGGCTGCAACTATTGTCACGTGGTCAGAGGTACTGAAGGGAAATACTCGCGGGTTAATACTCGCGATCAGAACAGAGAAATCGATTGAGTCGCCTATGTCACTTTGTTCTATCATGTTTTCCTTTGTGCGTCAGCAATTTTTGAGGAGTAAATTTAGGTAGATGCAACATAGTCCGCATTCACAATTTTTTTGTACTCTATGTTCTTTCTTGTATCACTTTTTTTGTTTCCCCCCAGGGGATACGCCACCCCTACGGGACGTATATTTTCGATTAATAAAGATTACAACAAGTGATGAATTAATTAATTACAATTACAATACCGTTGGGGGTGTGGCTAAGCATCCTCCGACGTAATCGGAGACCTTGCTTCCGTGTATTTTATGGCACATGTATCATAATTTAGTAGGATGAGAGGGCCACTCTCTCTCCCCTTGTCTTCTCTCATCCTTTCGTGTTCTGGGCTTCCCAGGGTCACCTCAGGCCCGTAGCGTTTGCCTTCGCCGCAATTCCAACTACTTTTTCGCAGAACTTTATAAATTTGTAATTTTTTTTTATTATTAAATCTTTCAAGTAGTTAAGACGTGAAAAGTTAACAGATACGACAGACAGACAGAGTTATTACTTACTTCCACATTTTATAATATTATTATGGATTAACTTTTAAAATATAATAAGACTCTATATCTTTTCTGTTCATCCTAGAAAAGCCATGACGTTTACTATTACCACGTATAGTCCACGTGTCGGTATCTACCTGATGTACACACAGCGAACAAAACTCGCTTGTTGAACGTCAATTAATATTAGACCTTATTTCGTGTGCATTAAACTGCTTTTAAAACGCTCCAACTCAGGTTTTACGCTAAGCACAGCTTAAGCGGGGTGGTGGGAGAGAAGCCGTAGAAGTGGGAGTGTATAGTTGAGAGTTATTGTGGCTTAATATTTTATTTTATTCAAGACTATATACTTTACATGTTCAAATAACATTACCGTCTTTGTTAAACCAAAATCTGCTACGTGCTAAGTATATACTTTTGAGACAATGACTAAAAGACGCTTTCTTAAAAAAAATTATACAAAGGTTTTTTTAATGTTTAGTTCGGCAGACAGGCTGACGGTCTACTTAATGGTAAGTGGCTACCGTCGCCTATAACACAAGCAGCGCCGCAGGGTGCTGCTAGTGCGCTGCTGACTACAGTAGGATTTAAGGATATAAAATACTAGCTGGTGCCCGCGACTTCGTCCGCGTTTTGGATGAAAGATATAAAATATAAAATATAACCAATATAAACGTCTGGTGTCCCAGACAACGTGTATGCAAAATCTCATGGTGATCGGTTCAGTAGTTTTAGCGTGAAAGCATAACAAACAAACAAACTCAGATTCACATTTATAATATTAGTAGGTAAGGATAAGGTATAGGGAAATGGGCTCTGGTATCCCTTACTCACTCACCATTTCAGCACGGTAGTCTTCTGTAAAGGGGTTGGTTTACAGTAACGGACTGTAACGGACTGTAAAGTTTCTGTAAACGGACTGCCCAATTATTATTGACTGCGAAACAATTAAAATTTAATTTAATTTGAGATAAATTTTATTGGGTTTTCTTTCGACTAACGATATCAATAAATAAATTATAAATTAAAATATTTTAATTATTATTATTAATTATTATAAATACAATAAATTATTTATCCTATTATAAATATCAATTGAAATAGTAGGAATGGAGGCTTCTAAGTCTCATTATTTTTTTAGAATGACCGATTTATATTTCCGAGCCCATTACCCCATCCCTTCCCTATCCTTATCCCAAGCCCATTATCCTTAATCCTACTATGGTCGGCAATGCACATAAATAGCGTTGTTTGTGGCGATACCAGCTACGAAGGTTCTTGAAAATTTACCAGAAAATATGAATTCATTTAATTATCTTATGCTATGTTTTTTATTAATTTCTTTAAAAGTTTACGTTTTCTAAAATTTAACCTTTTTGGACATATTTTAAAAAGTTTATATTGAACAAATATTCTTCTTCTTCTTCTTCTTAGGTTTAAAATGGCAATGCGGCTCAATATTGAAGTTAATATTTATGTATTCAGTCTCATGTAGGTAATTAATAAAATAAAATAAATATTGTACGACAAAAACATTGGAATATTATATATTCCAAATGGAGGTAGTTAGAGATTTGTGTGCGTATAGTAAGAGAGCTGTTGGACAAATTCGTACACGTATTGTAAATTAGTGAAATAACTCTTCTTAACACATGTCTATGAATATAATTTAAAACCTGGTGAGAAGGCTTGATTAAAACTGAGATTTCTTTTCATGTGGATTTTTAGTAATTATGATTTAAATATTTACCATTCCGCCATAAGACGTCATTAAACCTATCTTCAGTTTAGTGAAACATTTTCAACCAATATAAACAGTATGATTATGTTAGTAATAATAAAAGACTAATAGGTCTAAAGCGGTCCCTAGATGATCATGGAGCATGACATGCGTTACGTGCTGTCATGCATGCATGACCGTTTAATTGTATTGATTGATTGATGTCCTGGCAGTTGATTGATAGTTCCTTTTATTTGTTATCCTGCAAGATATGACTAACATACAGACATGATCGTATAGCGGTCCCTAGACGATAATGCGGCATGACATGCAGCATGATAATTCACGTACAAACGCATATAATACCGCATGATCGTTTAGGGACCGCTTATGCTACACTAAGTAATAGGTGGACATACGATCTAATAAGGGTCGCGAGTCAATGCTGGATTTAATCTACTTCTTTATAAAATAAACAACATTAATAAGATAAAACCCCGCTACCCTTCAGCCAAATCGTCAATTCTGTGTAATATATTAATTTATTTAAAATCTTGAAAAACAGAATCCAAATTTTCACCAAAGTATTCAAAATTATCCTTCAGCTCCCAGGCTACTATTTTGTTGGCTACGTGCATTTGTATACATATAAATTGGTGTTGATTTTGTCTTGCGCTCATTTACGAAACATCTTAGTACCGACACTTCTATTGCGATTATTTTTCTTAAGATTTTTTTTTAAATAATTAGTACCTTCAAAACTACGAATAAATAATACTTCAAAATGAATGTCGAAGTGACCAATGCTACGAAAAACGTAAGTCTGTTTTTAATATTTTTTAATTATTAAATTATTAATTTTTTGAAATATTTAACTTCCTAGACATACTTAAATGACTTGTAAATTACCAATTGTTGACTACAGAGACTTGAACAAGTACGTTGCTGTATTTAACAGCAGATATTCTCAGAAATGAAATTGTCGAGAAACTGCCAACCTTAATTACCTATGATGATAGATAGGCACTGTAAAAAAAGTAAAATATGTCAACAAACCCTTGTTGTATTATTAGTGACCATTATATCACTAAGATAATAATATAAAATTTTCATATAAAAATTGTATTTTTTATAAAGAGGTAAGGTATATAAAAAATATATATTTAAAGATAATAGCACTAAAATAGGATAAACCAATAGTATAGTATAATAAAGCAAATCTATAGATAAATATCAAATAATCAGTCAGAAAATATATCTTTGAAATGTGGTGTTTTATTTACAATTTAAAATTGAGATAAGATTTCCTTTTTGACTAGATTTATTTCAGCTTCCTGTGTTTAACTTATTTAAACATTAAACTTTAAATAAGAACCAAAATATTAAATAACAAATTTTATTGACAGGAAGTCATCATAGGCAATGAAGTTACCTCTTCTACAAGTCCGCCGTACTTTAACGATTTCGTACCAGAAATACCGCTGCAGGAAACTCAACCCGATACTCCTATGTGTAAGTTTTTTTCTACTTACCCTACAAATAATTATTACCTAAAGAAGAATGAATTTGTAAAAAGCAAAAAAGATGCATTTTATGTGTTAATGGACGACGGTAACCACTTACCGTCAAGGGGGCTGACGGTCCCCTTGATGGTAAGTCTGTCTGTCTGTTACCTTACCACGCTTTAACTACTTAACCTATCATCATGAAATTTCGCATACATGTTGTCAGAGATACCGGAAAGGACATAGGGTCCACCTTTCATCCAGAAAAAATTCTGTTCCTGTGGGATCTTCTAACTAACGCCTGACAAAAGTGAGATGTCAGCCTTATATTTATTTATATTACCTATATAATAATATTATATTGCTTGTGTTTTTATTTATATTTTTAACGGAGACGAAGTCGCGAGGGCACCAGCTAGTTCGTATATCCAATACTAAGAGAGCTTAGTGTATTTTTTTTAAAGTTAATAATTGTGTAAATATTAGTATGCCTTGTAAAGTATTGTTATTTTATTTTTTAATTTCAGCTTGTCCTACCAGCGAAGTGAATAACGCTTATGAATATTTCACTTTTAACGAGAACAGAACAGATTCGCATCGTATCAACTTTGACCAGAATCCGCAGGATTTGTTATCTGGTAAGTTCTCGTACACGTCTCCTTACCACATGCAGTCCAGTCTCTTCCAGTATCAAGAAGACTTAACATAATTATAGTTGTCTATGATCTGAAGACAGCTCGTCATCTCTTTACCAGACGAAGGGTCTTTTTTATCAATTCTTATCTATGAGAAAAATCGCGATTTTGTTGATCATTAATAAAATACTAGACCGATTTTAACGCACGCCGATTGATAGGTACTATACTAGTACTAGATATTATAAAGAGAGAAGCTTTGTATGTTTGTAATGAAATGTAACTCAAAAACTACTGGGCCGATTTTAAAAAAATTCTCAGCTATAGAAAGCTATGTTATCAGCGAGTAACATAAGCTATATTTCACAAAGTTACGCGGACAAAGTCGCGCTCAATAGATAGTTTATTATAAACAACTTTATAGAATATAAATTTGATTTTTCATGGCGTCAATAATATTCTAGACAAGTGAAGTCACTCACTCACTCAAGCTCAGTAACCAGAATGATTAATTTTTTTTTTTCAATATTATACTTTCTCCAAAACAAATACCCTGGGTAATAGTTATCCCCAACCAATATTAAAAAAAAACTGACATTTTTTTTTATTTTTTATAAGAGATGGGTTTGCTCTTGGCCAACAACCAGCCACGTGGCAAGGATGAGGCCTAAGATGGAGCGAGCTCACCCAGAAGATGCCTATTCACTCGAACCTTGAAAAGATTAGGGTTATATGTGCTCGGAAATACAGACGCCGGCAGGGAGTTCCAAACCCTGGCAGTGCGCATTATAAAGGATGTTTCAAAGCGCTTGGTCCGAAAAGGAGGGATGAGGATGGTAGCCAGCCGTACGTCTGTATGTCCGATGGAAGAAAGGGGAAGGCGGTATGAGCTCATGCAGCTCCTGAGAACACTCTCCGAAGTCTCTGATCTACTTTTTTCTTCTAATTTTAGGTCAAACCAGTCCTGATCCTTCCAGTTCCTATACTAACTGGAACGAAACTGTTTCTTCGACTTCTGCTAACCAAAGCAATGCCCACATGCTTGATACATTTGATTTTTTGATAAAAGGTACGTTTTAAAAAAAATATATGCAACAAGCCTTCTATATGGGTTTAACTTACTTTTTGTATGGTTTATGTATGGATTCAAACATTTTCAATATAGTCTATTATGCACTGTATTTTTATCTTACTTGTGATTTTACTCTAAGAAGTCAAACTAAGGCGACGAAAAAACGCTTTACTGCTAAGAGACAGGCCGACTGTTCACTCTTGATGGTAGGTTACTTCATGGTGGTAAGGGTGTGGTTACTGCCTCAAGACGGGCTGCCCAAATGACTGCGAAATACATTTTTTTTAATGTTAAGGTCGACAGACAGGACAGACAGACGGTCATGTTCATTTATAGTTAAATTAAGAGTGTTTTCTGTCTAATTGTAGGTATTTTGTCAGCCAATAATTACATATCAGGCTTGACCACCGAACAAACTGCGTTGCTGTTCGCCATTCGTCCAAAAGTACTGTACGAATTCTTCTTGGAAGTCGCTAAAGTTCGTACTGACAGACGTGTACGCCGCTCCGGATCTACTGTAAGTGGCTCTCCTTCTATTTTCTTATTAGAACCTTACATATCCTCAAATATTGATTGACCTCACGATCTGTTCTTTAACCAAGAAAGTTCATAACTAAATGTCTGTTCGCAGGAGTGCGCATTTTGCAAAAACAATGGTGAGAACGAGGAGTGCTATACATCCCACATTTTGAAGGACTGGCGTGGCCGTGTTATGTGTCCCGTGCTGCGCGCCTTCAACTGCCCCAAGTGCGGTGCCACCGGGGAACGCGCTCACACTATTAAATATTGCCCGGACAGCAAAACTAGTTCAGGTATTCAAAAACGTCCTAATTTCTTAATCCGTACTAATATTATAAATGCGAAAGTTTGTATGGATGTATGGATGTTTGTAACTCTTCCACGCAAAAAACTACTGAACCGATCACCATGAAATTTTGCATAAACGTTGTCTGGGACACCAGAAAGGACATAGGGTACGTTTCATCCAGAACGCGGTCGAAATCGCGGGCATCAGCTAGTACCTAATATTTAGAATGAATGACGACACGTTTGGTCAAGTGGCTATTAAACTTAACTGTTAACTAAACGGTCGCAGGTTCGAATCCCGCTAGGGGCAAATGTTTATGTGTTAACATTTTACCTTTGTAACTGAGCGAGTCAGCCATTTTGTGTTTATAATATGTATGTATTTACAAAAAAAAGTAATCTATGTAGTATATTAACTGTCCAATATCCACTGGTATCCATAATAAAAGCATTAGTTGCTTACTGTGGAACTAGATGGCGCTGTGTGGAATGTATGAAGATATATTTATATTTAATGGAAGTCTAACCTAAACTGTCATCATCTTCTGTATAGAGAAACAGATGAAAATTAAAAAAAAAAAATTTTGCGTTGCGCACTAATCTCTATGCCTTTGCGAATAGTAATCTCAGCCTCAGAAAATGTTTAGGTAATGATTTTCTTTTTTCAGGAATAGAACGTTCCAATCGTCGTGTGCCCCCTTCCGTCTCGCTACTGTTAGGTGCGGGCTCTCAAAGTACCTCATCGGCTTCGACACCCCAGCCTTGCCCACCGCCTCCGGCTTCCTCGCCAAATGTTTTCCCGCCTTTCGCTCACACCAACATTTGGTCTAATTTTCGCACTAATTAATTACTTTACACTAACAATACTTGGGGCCTGTGCAGTGGACAGAAATATCTGAAGGATATGGTCAGAAATATCTGCAGTATAATTTTCCATGCGCACAAATTGTACCACACGCCGTATGCAGGCCCCTTAGAAGACAGTATCTTGAGAAATGCTGACTGATAGACTATACAAATTTTGCCAATAAAAAGGTAATAGTTACCGATACTTTTTGGCAGTACAGACTAGTAAATGTTTGCTATATATTTAGATACTATATAAGAATTGTTCATAATTTTTATATTTTGTGAGATTTTCAAGACGACTCGTGCATTTTTACTGTTTGCTATGTAGCTTTGGATAGTTTTTCAACGTTTGTCGTGAGTTATAAACAAGTATTCGAATCATAAAGGCATCGCTGTACTATCCATGAAATAGTTCAGATAAGAACCGTTTTTATGATTATTACTTATTAGTTCGTAATGATTGTTTTCAAATTAAAGTTTGCAGGTCGAACTTCTGATTTTGAAAATATCAAATGTCATACTAAACTTTTCAATTTATATAAAAATTGAAATTTAACAAAATATTTGCATTTTTTAGCTTTAAAATCGTAAAATTATATAAATGAGTGTTTGTTACTAAATTTTGTAAAAAAAAATATTGTGTAAAATAAGAGAAAAAATACTAAAAAAGTTTACAGGTAATATAAATTGAAACAAGAATTTATTAGTAATTCTACTAACAATTATGAAGTATGACCACTAAAACTATTTTTCGTATGACTACCATTTTATTTTAAATTTTATTTAAAGCTTAATAAGCTTTGATATTTTTTTAATTTCTTTGGTTGTCTCGAGAATATGAGTGTTTGTTTATAACTCAGACAATTTTCTATACATAATATCTATCGTATCATAATATTTTAAATTTTTCATTGAGTTTTTAAACACAATCCATTACGGTAATATTTTTTTATTAAAAAATTTCTTATTTGCAATTTGAATTAAATAATTAACGAAAGAATTCGTTTCGTCGTTCAATGACTTTATTAATTTTATACTAATTTCTACATAAATTACACTATCCAATTATTACATGCCTGCGTGGTTTTTTTTATTTGAATTTTATTCATTTCAATTTATTTCTTTGTTGTGGATTGGATAATAACATCCTAATTAATAATAATTTTCTTACAAATATTTAATATCATATCAAACTACTTGCGTCGGTCGTTCGGGATGACTGTTTCAAATCAATCTTGGAAAAAAATAATTACTGAAAAATGTAGTCTTTCATTCTTGGTATACTTGGCTATGATTTATTGCAATTTTATGTTATCTTTCTAAATTATCATAGTTTCATGTCAGTCAGGCAAAATTTTATATTATTTGGTAAAAAAAAGCATTTAAAATAATGAGAAAATGTCATAATATGTTGTGAATAAAGATATTGTGCTCAGAAAATGAAGCATAGTCGCCTTGAACGACGTTTTGTAAACAAGTAGTTTAATATTCGAAAACATTCAATGAAAAATTTCTAATTATAAATATATTTTGCTTTTAATAAAAGGTTGTGGTTTTTCTTGAGATGATTTTTTCTTAATAAAGTGTTTATTCTATGCAATCGTTGTTTTTTTTTTTATAAATTTATAAATAAACTCTACGATAGAACTGTTTGGACAAAAAAAAATCCAACTAGTTCTACTGCAGTATGTATAAGGACTATGTTCCAACCTCCAGTTTTCATAGAGGTTGAATTTAATTTCTCAATTTTTTTCCAATATTTGTTTATCTTAATGACAGGTTGGTTTTGAAAATAAAACAAATTCTCCTCATGAATGTTAATTCATATTTAATAAATAAATACATTTTTCATTGCTTTTAAAATAAAACTATTGTAAGTGACTTAGTTGTATCAACTCTCAACAACATTATAATACAATAGAGATACGCAACAGCGTTTTATTGCTTAGGGCTAAAGTATAACAATTTATACGTTTAAAAACTAAGGATAAGTATAATATATTAGAAAATGTACTCTTTATACATACAATTTTAAGCAATAAGTTAGTAAAGACATAGAATTATTTATACAGGAAATCCAAACTTATTATGTAATTAAATTCAAAATATTACGACAATCGTCTGTGGTGACCGCCATCACAATATGGCGGAAAATTTGACAGGTGACAGATGACATATGACATAATTATGACAGATGACATCTTGCGGGTTGTCAAAACTAAATAAATTGCGATAACGAGTGGTAATTTGAACACAGGAAATAAATCTTTGGTTTCAAGCGAAATTTACAATATCTATAATTCACACAAGCGACTTTGCGGTGTGTCCCAAATATTATTTTCAACTTTTGTACTTTCCGATTGACAATGTTCACTTTTTTATAATAATATTTACAACTGCGTATAAAAAAAAAGCAAACGAATCATTTGAAATAGTTAAATTGAATCACAATTAAGAGCTTCGCGTGAATCCGTACACATTTTTTAAATAGATTTTATGTTTTTTTTTTTTATTAACAGCAACTAGTGTTCATACATTTTTTGGTATCCTCATTTGAAGGATGCCAGGAGATGTATGAACTCTGGTACCCTCCTCCAATATGTGTAGGTAATATATAGCTGTTTAAAAGTAATGATATATTTATTTTTTCTAAAATACTGCCGGTTTTAATGCACTAAGGCGCAATTTTATCATAGTAAAATATTTTTTTGAGCTAAAGTGACGCATGTTTATTACATCATTTGGAACATTTGGAACTAGTCGCAATAACTCAAAAATAGCTATCCAACCGTATGTTACAGTATCATAATTAGAGTCCTTCTTTTAATTTTTAAAAATAATCAAGAAAATGATAATAAAAGTTTAATTTCAAAACAAAAACTCTTTTAAACTATTTTTTTTTTTTCAATCCGGGACACACCTAAACTATTACAAAATTCAAACAACATACGATTTGGGCGAAATGTGATTTCGCTTGAAATAACTATATTATATATACAAAATATACGGGACGTAGATTTTTATATTATATTATGTTTTCTCTTTTTATATATATATTAAAGACAAATACAAAATAGAAATAACACACATGAATTTCATAAATTAATCAAACGTTTATTCTGTGGCTTTTTATTTGAAATATTTGACAAAAATTATTATGCAAAAAAAATATCCTTACCATCTAATCAAATGAAAATTGAATTGGTCCTTCGACCCCCCCTTATTTAAACCAATTTAATGTCTTATTATAAACCAATTTAATGACTTATTATAAACCAATTTAATGGCTTATTATAAACCAATTTAATGGCTTATTATAAACCCATTTAATGACTTATTATAAACCAATTTAATGGGTTATTATAAACCAATTTAATGTCTTATTATAAACCAATTTTTTTACTTAGATTTACACCAAACCAATTTTATTATTACGTATGTAAATGTAATTGATGAGGTTAGAATTAAATACAAAACCGACTTTACAATAATAATAAGAGATTCAAATTTAATGGACAGGTTTTAATTGGCCATTACATAGATTAAGTCACTCACAGAGGAGACAAAAATTATCTTTTTAAAGAGACGCTTTTCTTATTATTTTTTTGTCTCTCTATTGATTGGAAAATATGAATTTATTTATATTATTTTTTGAAATTTTAATATTTTTTTAATTAAAATTAATTATATGGCCGTTAAAACACTAAATGTGTTTTGTCTAGTTTCGGTTTAATAACGCATTATAATTTTATAACGCAATTTAAATTTTCGTGTTTTGATCGAAAGAATTAGAGCTCTAAATTTAAACACATAGTCTTAATTTGAAGATTCGAAACGGGATCGAATTTTTTTTATATATATTTCTATCTACCCACGTATCAAAGTAGAAACAACAATTCTACATCAACATTGTCAACAGTACGCTACTCTATTAGAATTAAATAGTCGAAATATTTTATTTTATGGTTGGTCGGTCTCTGTCCGCTTGGTAAATGAAATTATTATAAAAAGTAGCAAAATTAAAGATTGCAAACGCAAAGAAAAAAATTTGAAAAATGCTATAGTAGAAAATTTTTAATTAAAATAAAGTGGACTCAATACATGAAGAATATTTCTATGAGGTTTTTAAACCTTAGTGAATCCGAATTAAAATCATTTTCCTCAAAAATTAGAGAAATATATTCACAAATTACATTATACTATACAAAACTCAAGACTGTCCCCGCTTTTATAAAAAATCTGAACAGAGACCTCCCAATAAGTCTTATTAAATTCACTGAACAAATTATAAATTAAATGTCCGAGCAATAAAATTGATTGAAAAAAATTCTCTGCGCTATGATATTTTTAGACGCTTTAGACATGTAAGTAAAAGTCAAAATTTAAAACTCGTGTCGTAAAAAAGTTAAATCGAGGGAAATTAGGTTAGGTAGGTAATATTAATAACATATTATGAAAACGTATGTTTACAAAAGCAGCCTTTAGATACAGTCGTATAGATAGATAAGAAAGGTAGATTTAATTTTTTTTTAACTGGCCTCATTGAGGTGCGATGTACCGAGCCGAAGACGTATTATTCCTAAATATATAAATAGTGTGAACCATATGTGTGTATGTTACGCTTTCTCCGCTTTCATAGGTAACTGAATTAATTTTGATGAAATTTTGAATAGAGATAGTCTGAACCACGAGGAAGGATATTATTATCACTTTTTTTTTAACTTTTTAAAGCATAATTAAGAATTAAAATTCTTTCCAATAAGATGTGGTCTATAAAGTGCTTGCAAAACACTTATCAATTTTTGGGGTGCATTTTGAAAATAGGCATTACCTACGTAACAAACAGACAACCGAAAAGATATTGTCTCCATTTTGCTACTTCGCACATTTCACCTCAATGTAAGTATACGATTTATTTTATGGATCGGTTTAAGTTTCTTTTGAGTTTTTATTAGGTATATAACTTCTTTTTTTTTTACAATAAATAATCACCGTGTCTTTCTTTATTCAAATTTATATATGGTTTATAATATAGTTTATATTATGTTGTCTGTTGTTTCGGCTTTAAACATTTATCTTGTATACGTCGACCTTTATGTATTCTACTAGACTTGGTGGTCGGAACCAAATTGTCAAATAGAGTTTAAGCCCGTCACACACGTAACTATAATTTATATCCGTACTAATATTACAAATGCGAAAGTTTGTATGGATGTATGGATGTTTGTATCTCTTTCACGCGAAAACTACTGAACCGATCATCATGAAATTTTGCATACACGTTGTCCGGGACACCAGAAAGGACATAGGGTACCTTTCATCCAGAAAAAAAGTACTGCTCCCGAGGGATCATCTAAAATTAAGGAAACTAACTCCTGGCTAAGTGTAATAGCAATAACGATGTCAGGCGATATATTGCTTTTTCAACGCGGACTAAGTCGCGAGCACCAGCTAGTATTATAAATGCGAAAGTTTGTATGGGTGTATGGATGTTTGTAACTCTTTCACGCAAAAACTACTGAACCGATCACCATGAAATTTTGAGTACACGTTGTCTGGGACACCAGAAAGGATATAGGGTGTACCTTTCATCCAGAACGCGGATGAAGTCGCGGGCACCAGCTAGTATTATAAATGCGAAAGTTTGTATGGATGTATCTATGTTTGTAAGTCTTTCACGCAAAAACTACTGCATCGATCACCATGAAATTTTGAGTACACGTTGTCCGGGACACCAGAAAGGACATAAGAAGGACCTACTTTTGATCCAGAACGCGGACGAAGTCGCGGACACCAGCATGGCATATTACGATATATTTTCTATACAAATATTGAAGTGACCACACACACGCAGCTATGATATATATTTCTACCAAAGTATACCGTAATATATATTATAGCACGGTATATTATAGCTACGTTTGTGACGGGCTTTACGATAAAAGTTCGCGTCCATAAAAGGTCGAAAGCTCCGTGGAAAATAAGACGTTCTAGTCGCGTCTAGTCTAGTCTAGTGTAGTATATAAAAGTCATCGATTGTCTAGTCTAGTATATAAGAGGTTTTCTTTAACAGTGATTTTGGTACCGAACGTTACCCAAAAAGGAGAAAGGAAGAGGACTCTTAAAGCCTATACTTTAAAAATTTTCATCAAATGTCTAAACGCTACAAATCTCAACAATAGTGAATAAATTCGTATTTTTTTTTAACTATTTATATAAATATACTTTTCTGCCGTGTTAGTTAACTATGTAATGTAAATGCTCTCTACATGCAGCATATCGATCATTGTGCGATGGCGAATTTAAAAAAAAAAAGATTTAACGAGACACTACTTTTTGATATTTTATTTGATTTAACTATTCAAACGTATGTACATTTATCCTATAAAAAACATGTTGCAAGGGCGAGAATACACTGTGTAAATAAAATTTATTTAGAATTACAAAACACAAAAAATAGACATTTTTTTTAAAGTATTCAACAATATTATTGTCGTTTGTCGAACCAAAATCTGTTAGGTATGTGTGCAAAGACTATATTTTTGAGATTTTGACAAAAAAATCTTAAAAAAATTTACTTATAAAATTTATTTAAAAAAAAGTTAGTTATTTGAAACTTAATGTTTTTATAAACTTATTTCTCTTTTATTTAGGTAATTAATAGAGTAAATTTTGCACATAGCATATTTTTTATTAATAAGTCAGTGAAATATTCAATAAGGTCAAAATGTTGGAAACTAAAAAGAGTCAGATTTTGGTTTGAAAACGACGATTTTTGTTGGTATTTTGTTGGACGATGTTTGATGAATTTTTATTGGTATTATTATAGCAAAATGTTTTTTTAGCCATTTTTGACTGTGGCTGGACATACTCTCTAATACCATTCATCATAGAAAATTTGAAATTTATAAATTAGTATGTAGGAGGTAAACTTCAAATCCGAATTGAAAAACTAAAGGCTGTTCAGAATGAATCTTGAAAAAAATGGACACGACCTATTTTTTTTTTTTTTTCAAAAAAGCACATAAGCAAAATTAATTACACAGCGTGTTCGCACCTTAATGTATATATATTTTTTTAATAGTGAACTAATACTTTCCGGCATAATGGTAACGAGAAAAATGTAGATCACTGAACATACGTATATTATATATAAATTTATTTCTGGTTTGTAAAAACCAGAAATAAATTCTGGTTTCCGATTGCTAAATGTTTCGTAAAAACAAAAAAAAATGTCCTCAGACTATTTTTCCTCTATATATTCTTCTCTCGAGTCATTGTAAGTAGTACAATATTTTAAACATATTTATTAATTCTGTTTTTATATAAGTAATTATAACATCAAAATGGCATTTTTCTGAATGGTGATGACCCTTAAATATTTAAAAACAGAATAAATTAATACATTCAAATTTTCCATTTAAGTATTATTCCAAGTCTAAACAATCTAATTCCAAAAATGTGGACCCAAATTGTTCTCATTCGGCCTTAACAACTATGTAACCGATTTTATATTCGTTATGATGATTTTTTTTCGTTCCGCTCAATTGAAATCAACACGGTACAGTCGACGACAAAAATCGTTTGCAATTTTCAATTGATAAAATAAAACCATTTATTAGCTTCACTACTTACTTGCATTAGTGAAACATTCCTAAATTTAATAAAATATTTACAAAAATAATTTGAACACATCATGAATAATGTTAAATATTCATGAATTTTTAAAACATTCATGAAGTGTTAAATATTTTTTTTTAATATTTAATATGAGAAATTCTATAATAATAATTTACGTTAATAATATAACGCAATCATTATTATTTTTCAATAGTTGACTTCATTGCCAATTTACTAGCATTTTGTTGGCAACTCTGTTTATTATGTACTTACTTATTCTATGTTTTTTTTTTTAATCCAATCAATTCAAACTTTTTTTTTTAATTATTTCATTCACTAATATCAATACAACACATTGCATTAATTATACAATTACTAAATTGATCATTGCGTCACGTGACGTACTCCTCCAAACACCTTTTTTTGTCACCGACTGTACCAAAATTTGAAGAAAAAAAAAATTCTACTGAAAATCCCTTTGCAAACAAGGAAATACAATACAAACAAACCGCACCACTGTTAAATTGGCACTTTCACTGGAAGAGACATATTTATGTTAATCTCACTAGATTAATCTTTCAAATTTCTCTCTCGTCGATATTTTTTTTTTAATTAAACGATCACTTTCACTTGTTTTTTTTTTTCACACTATTTAATTGAGTTTTTTGTGTTATTACATTATTTTTTTTCAAAACATCAAAATCTAACAAAACTTTGATTCCAAAAAGATGGCACCGAAATTTTATATATATTCAATTTCAAACATTTCATTGTTTTTTTTTTTTAAACATCAAATGCGACCATAAATAATCAAAAATTCATTCGATACATTTTAAACACTCCATTAACTAATTAGTACATACTGAATCAGTAACTGGTTTATTAAAACCCAATTATTTCAGATCTAGTACCATTGTGGTACATTTATATACTTAGCGAAATACTTTAAAAAATTGCTAGTTGACAAATAAGCAATTTTTTTTTGTACAACGATAACATGTTTATCTATTGTGAATAATTTTTTTTCAAGTATTGTTTTTTTAATTAAACCCCAAAGATATTATAATATGAATTAAATAATCATCAGTTCGAACAGTTAGAACATCTCTCTGAAATAATTTCCTCCGCTTTGTTTTTGAAATGTTTATACAGAATTTGTATAAATCCACAAATAAGATACTTAAATCAAATTATTTACATCATAATATTTTCGAACTCATATTACGCCTTATGAACAAAACTAAACGAGTTCTATTGGAAACATTTAACATGTTTTGTTTCACACTTTTAACTGGAACAAAACATGTTTAATTTACTTTAATTTCTTTTAATAAAAGAAAAAATGAAAATTCGAGACGAATATCTAAAACGAAATACTATTTTACTATTTCCATATATTCGCGTTTCAAATCAAAAATAAAGATTTACGTTTTCACATTCGAAATTGAAGCGTTTATTTCGTGGAATAAACTGCGATGCGATTTTCGAAATTATACAATTTATAAAATTTGTTGACCGTTTCGTGTTTTAGTGCTTTCATACTTCAGTACTTTTGCCGAGTTGTCCTCCTTGCTTAGCGTCGGGCACTCCGGAGGCGCTCAATTTACGTTGACGACTTGGAAATATGCCACCGAAGAGACGACCTGGGGATGAGAATAACAGTTATTACATTAACATAATATATAATATACTAGCTGTGCTCGCGACTTCGTCCGCGTGGAATAGTTATTTTGGGAATCATTTGGGTATCTCGAACGGTTTTCGCAGCGCACGCAACGGATGCCCTCAAATATGAATAATTTTCCCTGTTTTTTTCCCACATTTTCGACTGTTTCTTCGCTCCTATTAGTCGCAACGTGATGTTATATAGCCTAAAGCCTTCCTCGATAAATGATCTATCCAACACAAAAAGAATTTTTCAATTCGAACCAGTAGTTCCCGAGATTAGCGCGTTCACACAAACAAAGAAACTCTTCAGCTTTATAATATTAGTATAAATTATGTCAGTCGTTAAAAATATATATACTGCACGTCAGAAGTGAAGCTTAGCTTCACATAAAAAAAGTATAGATAGTTCATTTTTTCGACGACAGATGTCGCCGATCAGATAGGTTATAATGCGCTATCGTTTCATTCCTAAACGCGAACTACACTTTTCATACGACATTTATATCTGAGCGTCACTGAGCGTCACTGAGCGTCACTGAGCGTCACTGAGCGTCACTGAGCGTCACTGAGCGTCACTGAGCGTCACTGAGCGTCACTGAGCGTCACTGAGCGTCACTGAGCGTCCTCTTGAAGCTTAAAGCCAACTCTTAAAGTTGCAACCTCCTCGTTGTTGAACAAATAAGTATCTATTATGATTGGACACCAGATGGCGCTACTACTAATGTACACAGATAACACAGACAATACAACATTTTGTTACATGTCATCATTAATTTTCAAAATTTCCCTTATATGGAGATGAGATAATTGTTGCGATGGTCCTAATGAAAGGTTACCGGGAGATCTCTGCTCGCCGGGATGTCTGGGAGAGGTGGCGTGCAGGGCGTTGCGACTGCCCTGTTGGAACGACACCGACATCCCGCTGTCCAGCGATCCCACCGAGCCGCGTCTTTGCAGCCGCTCTGCCGCCAGCGCCACTGCAAAGAGTTACGATATCTTTGTATTGGTCGAGAAGAGACAATTTTATTGTAAGTATCTTGAGATTTTCCCGAAAGTATTTTCAATATTTTTTTGTTATATTAATTAATCAATACAATTAAATATTAATATTAATATATATTAAATTAGTATTAATTAACAAAAATTTAATAATAAAATAAAATCAATATTAATATTTAATAATTTTTAAAATAAGTACTTATTTTTAAAAATTCAAAATTTTCTGGAGCTGAAATTTTCAAAAATTCTTTATAACGTTATAAAATAAAAACCATTTTAAATTGACACAAAATCGATACATACTGATAAAAGCAATATTAGTATATAGTATAATAGAAAGTAAAGTACCTGGGTCGTTAATGTCGACTAGTGAATTGCTAAGAACGTTTCTCTTGATGATACTGGTGGGTGGCGGATTCTGCGACAGTCTAGAGGGCGCTGCGGGCGCCGGACAAGATGGCGGCGGCGGGACCATTATACTGCAACAATAAATACGTCATTTAAAATGAATATTAAACCTATCTTGCCTTAGATGAGCCTTTCAAAAATGTCCAAAAGTCCAAAAGAGGGCAAATGTTTTTCTACAAAAGAAATGAAAAAAGTTTGCATGATTTAAGACACAATGCACTTAGACTCTAAACTCTTTGGTAAAACACGTAGGTCGTATGCTAAACTCTATAGTTTAGCTGTGTAAACAATAAAAGCCTTACCCTCCGTGTACGTGATCCATACACTGTTGGTGATCGATTTCCACGTCGGCCACGCCGCTGTCTCTATTCTCCATTACTGAAAAAAAAACCAGTAAAAATACTATTTTTTCTACCATTAAAATAAAAAAACTCGAAAATTTACAATCGTTTTATTTTTGGAAAATGGTTTTTGTCTCTACGAAATCCCTACTAACATTTTTCATGCCTTAGTCAGATGCACAAAGCTTCTTTAAAATTGGCATTAACTAACGAGTCCTTATCCCCAATGGGTACATTAACTTTAAAGACGTTTCACAAAACGAATGACGACCCCTTTAAAGGCGCTAAAGTCGCTTTGTGCAACGCTTTTTCTCTTAAAGATAAAGATAAGGTCTTGTTTGACACTTCTATAGTTAAATTTTAATGGAGCATTAAAGTTGACGTTAATGTAGCTTTGTGCAACACTTTAATGATTCCTTAGGTTTTAAAGGTGACTTTATAATTTAAAGAACGTTTCTGCAACTGGCTGTTAACTACTCAAACAATCATCATGAAAACGTTTCAGTCGCAGGACTTAAAAAAAAGTTTAAAAGTTTGAAGACAGATGTTGTTATAATTATGCGCTAATATTTCGTTTCTCAACACGAACTACACATTTCATACAAGATTTATATCTGAGCGTCACTGAGCGTCAGTGAGCGTTCTTTTTTTTTTTTTGTTCTTTAAACCCTCTTGATGTTGCTTGTGTTTATTTTGTATACAAATACGAAACCTGTCATTTACTACTTTACTCTTTGCCGAATTCTCTTCGCAGACTTCACTTCAAATTGAAAAATTCAAACAGATGGAAATGACTTTTACCGTTACGTGTGTTGTTCCCTTGTCGGCCTTTGCCTCTATTTAATTCTCCCTCGATCCTCATGGCGTCCATTTCATCCATTTCCGCAATACTTTCGGTCAAATCCTCGGCGAATTTGCTGCGATCGTGTTCATTGCGCGCATTGAACATGGCCAACCTTCGGCCGTCCACACGCCGCGATAGACGTATACCGAAAGGATAATCTGAAACAGCAAATAGATAATACATTCTTAAATAAAATAAAATAAATAAAATTAAACTAATTAGGTCTTAGAGCGGCAGTAAAAATTTTTCAAAAATTAATGTAAAATAAAAGTGAATAAAATTTATGTAAAAGTGGAATAATATGTATACTATGTTTAGCTTAGATGTCATCACTCATCACCATAAAATACTCACATGGTTTAGAAAAAAGATTAACAACCATTCCGCACAGAGGGAACGATTGTCTGAACGTGTAGGTGACCGAAGATTTCTTCTTGCTGAATATCTTTGTTATTACGAGTAGATCGTTGAACAAAAACACCTGAAAGTCAAGATTATGTTATATAACTTTAAACAATTGTAACTGAAGTGAGTGAGTGTACGCTTAGTGTACCTCTTAGAAACAACCAAAATAACTAAAACTATAGTATACATTTTGAAAGGCATAGATACGCACCTCCCTCTGATGAACTCCGGGCCTCTCCTTCTTGTTGATGTCGGGTATTTCGTAGAGTCGACAGTAGCACACGAGTCGACGATGCGGCAGCGCCAGGTGTGGCTTCTTGCCCACTATCGTCGCTTGCACTTTCATCACCTGACATACAAACAAATGTATATTGTGTGAGACATGTGTGTCAGCCTTTAGAAACGAAATCCCACATAAGACACAACAACTAAATAAAATATTATCCTGAGTAACAATGAGACTGTGAAAGTTTTTCTCGAGTAAGTAAGTGAAACGAAGTAAACGTGAGTGGAAGCAAGTTCGAAGACGGATCACGTCAAAAAGAACACAAAGGAAAGGTTAAAATTAATATGTTTAGGAAAACATCCTTTGCCGTGCCGTCCGGCCCTTATGCTCGTTATGCGCCTGCGTGACGTCATCACGGTCGAGCCGATATCTAGGTGATCGATGTCGCGGTCTATGTTGCGGTCGATGTCGCCGGTCGCGGTCGTTAAGATGCGAAGTGCACCTTAATGCTCGATAAATATCGATCGTTAAGATGCGAAGTGCACCTTAATGCTCGATAAATATAATACCTGAGTGACGTGATCGCTGCCCGGGCGGAACTCGGTGGCCTTGACGCGCTCGTAGATGCCGGCGAGCATGTCCTTGTCGATGTCGCCGCAGTCGTCGATGCCGCGCAGGTTGCGCACGAAGTCGTCGAGCGACATGCGCGCCTCGGGCTTCAGGTTGGGCGTGTGCAGGTCCGTGTTGAGCATGATGATGGCGAACGCCAGCACGAAGATGGTGTCGTGCGTGCGCAGCCGCTGCACGAAGTCCGTGTTGCACACGCAGTAGCGGCGCGCGAACGCCTCCACCAGCCGCTCGATCTTTTGCGCCTCGCCCGGCAGCCGGAAGTGCGCTTGGTAGCGCCGAAGCGCCACGTCCACCGCCATCCCCGACAGGTCGAGCTCGGTCACGAAGCATCTGATGGACGCGACATGGACTTAGTCATTTGCCACTCAATGTAATATACACTGTCGTTCTTTTAATTATCAAGAAAAGGAGGATGCCAATTTTGTAATGTATAAGATGATTATACCATTGGTGTAATCAAATAAGTGTGTGTAATATACCATTGGATAGCTATTTTGCCAAAATTGGCATTCGTCTTTGAACATTATTACATTATATGTATAATAAAAAAAGAGCACAATACAAACTCACTCCAACACGGCCATGTTGAACTGATTCTGCAGGTTTCCAAGGTATTCGCCGATCATTTGCTTGCTGAGACCCTTCCTAGTTATTAGGAATCTGGCAACTCCACGCGGCGAATTCTCTAGGAATCCTCGCGAAATTAGGTAAGCTATGCCTCTCTCTGGCTTCTTATTGAACAAATTGAGACCCACTCTGTATTGACGCTTGCGTACTGTTTCCGACACCTGAAATCAAAACCAAACTTCATTGTTTTTCCAGAGGAATATTCAAATATTTTTTGTATTTGGATGAGTAAATATCAAATACAACTTTATCTTGGATTTGGTGAATGGGTCCAGTGAGAATGAACCTCGAAGTAAATTCTCACTAATTATCTTTTTTTAAAGATGAGTCTAATGAAAACCAAAATTCTCACTAGATCCATTATGGATCTGGTGAATGGAACTATATAGTGAGAGTGTTATAATGGCTTTAGGGCTTTATGCTTGACGTTGAAACTGACCTTCAGAGGTTGATGTTGAATTTGATGATGATCATGAGCCGGTCGACAGCAGGAGTTGGGCGGAGGAGGTGCCTCGTAGTAAGGAGGCGCTTCCTGCCTCTTCCAAACGGTATACCTTTCGTTGCCACCCTCGTAGAGAGTTCCGGAGGCGGTCCTTTGATGTTGTTGGAAATGTTGCTCCTGAATGTGTACGTGGGGTTCCTGGAAAACAACGATCAGAGGGCCTACTATCACCTCTTAAAACGATGCAAAAACGAGTGAGTAAACGAGATGGCGCAATACATGATGTAAGGCGACATCTCCCTCAGTCAATCGTCTTTGCATCGCTTTAAGAGGTGATAGTACGGCCCCAGAGCAAATTGATTTTTAAACTATTTTCCTATTGTTTTTAAATAAATTTTATTTATATTAATATCAAGAAAATAAGTGTCGGAATAAAGGAAATCAATTAATGAGAGACGTACACGTCCTTTCTGAGACGCTACAAACTTTTTATCTAAAATAAGATACAGAGACAGATGGCGCTAAACAAAGTGATAAAAGCGCTAACAAACCCTTAAAAGCCCAAAAAAAATCTCTAGAAAATTGACTATAATTTGGCAAATTTGCTTGCTTTTTAGTGTTGTCAATGTTAATATAGATATTTCTTTGCTCGGTCATGTCAGTTACAGAAAATTTGAGCCCACCTGGCCGACTGGCCGACTTGAATGGGTCAAATTGTTCGTTCAATCAATATAACTATGTGATCCGTTTAGTTCTGAACTGAACATGTAGAACTACAATAATACACGGAATAGACACTTTTCTTACCGGTGCTCTCGGTTGGTAAGGCTGGTGGTAATGATGCCGGTGCTCCTGTGACGACGAAGACGAAGACGATTGCACCGAAGACATGGACCCTCCTCGAACGACCGCTCCGCATTCTGCACGACGGAGAGACACGGGACTCTCCGCACTGGAAATCATTCATGTAAACATGTATAGAGTATATAGTACAGGCAATAGAGGAGCCGGTTACTCTTGTCCATAATGCACTACATTACAGCTTTTTTATTTTAAATAGGTTCAGTATCACGTACTGGGGCCGTACTATCATCTCTTAAAGCGATGCAAAGACGATTGAGTGAGGGAGATGTCGCCTTACATCATGTATTGCGCCAACTCGTTTACTCACTCGTTTTTGCATCGTTTTAAGAGGTGATAGTAGGCCCTCAGACCCTAAATGCATAAAATCTTTGCAAATTAGGCGGGCGGAAGTGCTGATATTTTGACAAAAACTGTTTACTACAATTTAACTATTACTAATTAATTAACTATTACTACAATTTAAAACTCATACAAAATAAAATTTATTATAATAAAACAGTTGAAGTAACTTTTAACTTTGGACCACATTTTGTGCCGGTGAGTTTAACTACATATTTTAAATATATAGTTATTAGGTTTTTGGTAAATATTCCGTTTCTTGCTAGTATTATTTCGATATCTTAAAAAAAAAACAATAAACAAGCGCCGAAGAAAGGCCGGCGTTGAAATGGCTTGGCGATGAATTGTGCCATTCGGGTAAGCGAGTAGCTTGGTAGGCTGTATGCAACCTTAGCTCTAAGGTATTGAGTTGAAATTGTGTTTACATACTTGAGTGTAATACTGCTCGTTCGCTTTGGCACCTCGGGCGGCAGACGACGAGCGTTGGCCGCTTGAATCGCCGCCAGCTGCTGCTGCTGTCTAGCAGTCGGCGAAGACAGCGGCTTGCCTCCCGACGACAGCAGGTTGCCGTATATTGGACCTTCAAATGGAAAGGCTTAGACACGAACTGTTCATTGCTCGTTTGTGAACTATTGAACCTCCAAAGTTAGAATTTTTTTTTATCGTAGTGAACTACTTCGCTGCATTTGGGCTATAGTTCACTACTTTGGGCTATAGTTCACTACTTTAGGCAAAAGTTTACTACTTGGGGCTATAGTTCTCTACTTTGGGCCATAGTTCACTACTTTAGGCTATAGTATACTACTTTGGGCCATAGTTCACTACTTTGGGCTATAGTTCTCTACTTTGGGCCATAGTTTACTACTTTAGGCTAAAGTTTACTACTTGGGGCTATAGTTCACTACTTTGGCCCGTAGTTCTCTTTGGAAATGGCTAAAGCTATAGAAAGTTTGATATGAAATTCATTAAACATTAGTCATTTGATATACAACGTTGTTTCGACAGATAAACAATAAATTGCATAATTAACTTTAAATTTATCAATTGCCGATAGAGTAAGAAAAGATTAGCATCATTTTTCAAAAAGAATATGGAGTTATCTATAATTCTGCGGGATACCCAACTCCATAGCAACTACATTTTTGGACTCCGTAGAAAGCTGATGGTTAGTTTATAATCTTTAAGTAAGTTCTCTAGATAAAAGAATAAGTTAAAATGATTAATTACATTAATGATTAATTAGGATTAAGAACATTTACCAGAATTGCCCATGATCTGGTGATTGTGCAGAGATTCATTGTGTGACGATGACGTAGATATATTGGTAACTGAGCCGCTCACTGAACAACTGCACACCTGAAATTATCATAATTATAACAAATTAGATTTTTTTGTAAGTATAAAACCGAATGTAATAGTATTGTTAGCATTAAAAAGACATTATTGAAATAGTTTTTTTGTATTTAAATATTTTACACAATAGACATTTACAGTTGCTGTTGTCCAACTCACTTATAAGCGTTATTCCTTTGTAATAAGCAGTATTTTAGAGTATGAACAGTTTTTATATGCTTATTGGGGCGTCTATTTTCTTTTATTAACAATTAGGATAGTCATATAAATACTTTTTTTGTGAAAACATCATTAAGCGCGTTGGGCACTTTTAATATGGGAAAAACACTGAACTCAGCCGTCACGCTCTGTGAGCGACACCCTCAGTGACGTTTAATTGTATGAAATAAGCGCCATCTACCCGAATTAGTACGCACTTCATGGTTCATAATAGGCTTAACTTCGTCAATGTTTTTGACAAAGTTAAGTTTTAAGATGTACATATAAGACGCATTGGTCTTAACATAATATGACACTGAGTTTTGAATTTTTATACTAATATTATAAAGAGGAAAGATTTGATTGTTTGTTTGTTTGAATTGAATATGCTCCGATACTACTGAACCGATTTGAAAAATTCTTTCACCTATAGAAAGCTACATTATCAGGGAGTAACATAGGCTATATTTTATACGGTTACGCAGACAAAGTCAACGTGCAACAACAAGTTATTAATGAATTAGTTAACTGGTCACAGGTCACAGTAACTTTTAATAACTTTTATCAAAAAGCAATAAAGATTACACTAAATATATCCTAAATTTTCCCAAAATTTGAACACTAAAATGAACCACATACTTGATCGTTTCCTATCATCCACAATCCGCTTCGTTTGACCATTTTAATTGAATATCTCCTTTTACTTTTAAATATTTTTTTCATAAACTTTTTTGTTCTCGGTACACCCATTTTTTTTTTTTTTCAAAAAACGACTACATTTTTTTATAAATTGCCAGTCAACGTCGCGTCGGCGTTGCTAAACGGGCGAACGTTCACTGATAATAATAAAAAAAAACTGATATGAGCCACGTACACTATCTAGTTCATTAAGTGATTAATATTAAGCAAATATTTGTATGTTGGAAATTGTTGCGATATGGCACAGCATACTTATTTCATACAGTAGGCCGACGGAGACGTCTAGACAGGGCAATCGTGCGGGGCGTGAGGGGTGAGGCGCGAGTGAGACGTGCCCAAGCTGCATACTTCTTCGTTCTTAGTAGCTTGGGATAAATATTCGCGTCTTTCAGATTTTAATTTATTATATAAATCAAAATAGTGCATACGGCATGTGCTGTAAGTGCGTGCAAATCTTTATCTCGCATAAATAAAGAACTAAGCTTTCATCAATTTCTGCACGATGAAGAAAGGTACTTAAGCACATTTTATATTACTTAATTTGTGTCAACCCTTCCGCAATTTTTAAATACCTATACAGGCGGCGGTATCGCCCAACATCAAAGGCGTCGACCAACTGTAGGAAATAAGTATGCTGTGGATATGGTTTCTAAACATATAAAGAGCGCGACATCAAATAAACTACTGTGCGGCTTAAACGAGTAAACATTCAGACACTTTTAACGAGAAAGAGTAAAAAAACAAAGATTGTGGAATACATCCGATTTCCTGTTATTTTTTTTATTGTTTGCATTTTTTCATTTTTATTTATTTTTTTATTTATATTATATGTTTTCACACATTTCACACAGCACCATCTAGTTCGACACTCAGCAACTAATTATCCTAACTAAACCTAACTAGCAACTAACTAACCTAAACTAACTAACTTATGGATACCGGACAGTTGATATACTGCATAGATTACTTTTTTTTTGTAAATACATACAATACATATTATAAACACAAAACATCCATGACTCAGGTGCAAAGGTAAAATGTTAACACATAAACATTTGCTCCTAGCGGGATTCGAACCCGCGACCGTTTTGATTTTATTTATTTTCAACTCTATGTCCTCGACTTAGAAATCAATTTAGTGTAGTGCGATCACTACACCAGTTCACTACTTTTAGGTCCCTAAATTTGTTTCCTACAAGTTGAAAAGTGTAATAACTGCTTAAGGAATTGAAGTCTGCTTAAGGAACCTGAGGGCCGTACTATCACCTCTTAAAGCGATGCAAAGACGATTGAGTGAGGGAGATGTCGCCTTACATCATGTATTGCGCCATCTCGTTTACTCACTCGTTTTTGCATCGTTTTAAGAGGTGATAGTAGGCCCTCAGGTCTAAAGAGTGAATATAATATGATATGCTTACCCCACTATCAGCGTCAGCCCTGTGATGTGATGGGATGTCGGTGGCTATCATGTGGAGCTGATGAGCAGACTGCTGGACTCTGGCCACCATCATGTCCACCTCGTTCTGACTGTCGCATTGGAGATGATTGCTGGAATTCATCGCGAACATATTAATTCAATTCAATTCAATTCAATTCGATTCGATTCGATTCGATTCGATTCGATTCGATTCAATTCAATTCAATTCAATCGTTTATTGCGAAACCATAATGTTACCATAACAAAGATCACAAAATATATAAAGACCACAGTGTTATGGACTGGTATTATTTTAGATCGCACACTGATTCCTCGAAATAGATAGAAGAAAAAGGGGAGACACATACTTTTTACTGTCAGCGCGTGAATCTTACAAACTGAGTCCAATGGACTCAGTCTCGACAACACTCGTGCGTTTGAATGTTTATGACTTATATGTTTGTCATTCATTCACGCTACTGTTTGAATACATTTCCTTGTCTCTCTATCTCTCTCTCTCTCTCTCTCTCTCTCTGTATTTATTACACATATTCGATATTATAATTTCAGCTTTTGGGGTTAATATTTATGCATGTATTATAGTTAGATCACACACTGTTGTCTTGACATAGATAGAAGAAAAAAGGAAGACACATCCGCGCGTGAATCTTACTGAGTTCAGTAAGCTTACGAGTCACATTAATTTTCACCTTGAATTACAAGGCGTGGAAATATTATGTAGCAAAATATTGAGCTCCTTACCTCATATCCATGTCATGTCTCTCCCGTAAGGACATGGATCGCATCGGCCTTGTAAGTGCTAAGGACTTTTCGGCCCCACATGGACTCTTCTG
The DNA here is from genome assembly GCA_947623395.1 of Synanthedon tipuliformis. Taxonomy (NCBI): domain Eukaryota; kingdom Metazoa; phylum Arthropoda; class Insecta; order Lepidoptera; family Sesiidae; genus Synanthedon; species Synanthedon tipuliformis. The sequence continues at coordinate 1,988,237 of OX392432.1, read as the reverse complement.
TAGCAACGCATTGGCATATATGTCGTTACCTGAAAAATTTAAAACGGAGAGGGTTCAAGTCAGAGAACAGAATGTTCCCAACAAAACCGATTGTAGCTCCGCCTATCGGGTCTAATTTGTGAATCTAAATCATTCACGGGCCCACTTAAGCACACAAACACAAAAATTCATCAAAATCAGTCCAACCGTTTAGGAATAGTTCAGTCACACACAGGGTCAAATATGTGTTTAAAGATATATAATATTATAGGTCTGTGCTGGTCTAAGACTATTTATACAGGACGGTGACTGACTACCATCAATTTGACGGTGCTTGACCGTTAGGCCGTCCGTTCAAATAATATACATACCATTGACTAGTTGTAAATGATCAGGTCCGTCCTGATGCCTCCTCGAGTTTGAGTCGGCAGCTTTCGCCATCGCAGTGATGGCGCTAAACTTCTTGAGGAGTTGACGCCTTCGAAACGCCCTCTGTATCGTAACGGCGGCCCGGCGTGCTCTCAAACCGCCGTATCTTCTCTCCAATATTTCCACTTGCTTATCGAGGAGATCTTGGGACATCTCGTAACGACTGAAAACGTCATTATGTACATGGTTATATCGAGAGCCTAGAAAATTAGGTCGAACGCTTGGTTTAGTGCAAAGGGTTACGAGCTGGAGTTGCCAAATTAATATTACTACAATGTTAAAGTATTGTTAGCTGTTTTCATGGGTCAAGAAAATAAGATTAGAGTGTGTCCTGGGTGACTGTGTATCGCGGAAGCGGAATTCACCGCGCGCACTTTGAGTACCTGATTCGTATGCGGCCAGGGGCCCTACTATCACCTCTCAAAATAAAAAAAAAAAAAAAAAAAAAAAGCGATGCAAAGACGATTGAGTGAGGGAGATGTCGCCATACATCATGTATTGCGCCATCTTGTTTACTCGCTCGTTTTTGCATCGCTTTAAGAGGTGATAGTAGGGCCTCAGTACGCGGCGGATTCCGCATTCGCGATATGCCGCCACTCAGGACACACTCAGGACTCAGGGACCCTGTGTTGGTTCTTTGGCGACTCTTTATCAAGCGTGGTGTATTACGTTCGATTCTTGGACTGCGGCTGAACAAGACTACCTACAATACTTCATTTGGTATACAAAGGAAATTACTACAAAATTCGAATGTTTTTTTAAGAACAAATTACGTAGTGATTTTAAGTGTGAATTTAGGAACCACAGATTTCACGCAATTGTAAAGAAAGATGATTGTTAAAAATAATTAAAACTTACTATAAGTAAACTGTTGTTAACTACTGAATAGACGAATGGCTAAAAGACGTTTTTGAAGATAGAATTAATGAATCAGTTTTAACTACTTACTCCGAATGTTTTCTACGTTACTGAATTAGTGAATGAGTTACTTACTATAAGATTTTTAATATGATGTAGATGTACCAAGATTAAAGGACAGTTTGAGAGTGTCATGCTATTTAAATTTCAAGCAGATTTAGTTGGAAACAATATTTAATTCAATCCGTTTCATCAAAATCACGGTCCACCTTTTTTGTAACTATTTTGTAAGATAATATTTTATTTATAACAACTGAATTAGAGTTGAATTGATATGTTATTTTGAGCATTTAGCTCTTAAACTACTAAGACACGACTTATAAAAATGCATTTATAGGACTGTTGTATGAAAAAAAAAAGCTATTACTCATATAATGATTATTTCACTGATAAAAGGTTGATAACTGTTGCATTATCATGTAAGTATTGTTTAACAAAATATATGTATGTATGTATATTATGTTAATAAAAATGAATCGCTAAATTTGTTGCTAAGCGCAAAATTCGAGAACAGATGAGCCAATTCGGCCAATGCCAATGAAGAGAAAAATTGCAGACTGCATTTGATTTGAATGAACTTAATATTCAATCAAATAAAACGCAATAAGTATGTCGATAGAAATTATCAAATTACAAACTACAAATGCAATGAAATTCTATTTAGAATTCAAAATCACTAAATACACACTATAAATAAATATATTGTTACTCTTTTAATAATGGAATAATGCCTTAGGACATTTATTTAACTAAGATTTTAATTGTGCTCACATTTTATTTAAATATATTTCTTTCTTTCTTTCTTATTATAGAATTATTGAAAATTATACAAAACAAATCTTGTCACGTAACTGGTTACGTAGCGTTGGTTACGTAGGCGGCCGAAGCGAATATTTTAAAGTTAGGCGGACCGAGATTTTTCAGCAAGCAATGTTAACTTCTTAACGCGGTTAGAGTTAGAGTGTCACAACTGATGCGGCAGTTGGTTTAATGTCGCGCTAAGCATGAGCAAAAATAGGTTAGACTTCACAAAGGAATTATTCTATAGGATGGTTCACAAAGACAATGCATTCCTGAGGTGTGGGACGTACCCTCTAGTTAATTTGCCCCTTTTTTGGGATAATGTCGGATCTTTTTGTGTTATCCCCGTAGTGCCAATGATGGACACGTCTGTGCCACGCCTATGGAAGGAATTATTAACATAATATTTACAAAATATTATCACATAAAGCCAGTTTACACACGAGACATGAAGTGCTTGATTTAAAACATCTGTCTTCACCTCCTAAGTATGAACACACTTGACGTAAAGCTAGCTAGACTTAAATAGCTAAATTAATATTATAAATAGCTTCATTTTAACTGAAAATTATATATAACATAATAATCTCTGTCATCTGAAAATAAATTTATTTAATTTAAGTTAATTTAATTTAATTAATACTTGTATCTCATAATATAAATTGCTATTGACCAAACCATTTAATTTTAACAAGAAAATATTAATTCGAATACGAATTCAGGAGAGGCTTTTCTATAATTTGGAGTTAAATTTCGAGAAATCCCTTCTTCGACGAGGACTTAAATATGAAAAACAACACTTTCTCAAATTTCAAGTAATTTTGCAGTTTCTGTTTGAGCTTATTTATTAACAACTTTATTACTATGCTTTTTGGTAGCTCTATATGGCACTATATATATGAGTCAGGTGGAGAAAAATTAAAACCTCTTAAAAGTATAAGACATGGACATGATGTCTCGATAGGAGAAGATTCTTATTTTTGAAAACAATTTGATCTGATAACAATTACAACAATTGTGAATCAAGATTTAAATATATATTTTTTAAATAACCTAATAATAGTAATAATAATAACATTTACCTGTTCGTGTGGACAGCGTGTCCAAATCCTTCCGGTGGCGCAGCTATATAGAGAGGTGGGGCAGGTTCCGTTCCAGGACAAAGCCCGGCGCCAGTCGACGCATTTGACGCCGACGAACATGACGAATTGGAATGGTTCAATGCTGAAATATTAAAATTACGATTTAAACATAAGACTGCTGAGAAAAAGTGCTCTGGTTCAGAATGTACAAAATATCAAAATGTCCACCTTATCTTAAGAACTTTACGCCAATCTAGTGGTTTTACTTGGAATGTGGAAAAAATATGGGCTTATCAGTTTAGAAAATCAAGTAACATTTTGGGACAATAGACATTCTGAGACTAGACATTTTGATAGACAAGTCAATTTGGAACACTGGACATTTGGACCCTGAACCAGAAAAGGGAATAATGGACCAAACTCAACAAAGAACGCAGTGTTCAAGATTCACATTTCTCTTTAATAAAACACACTAAATGTATTTCGGCTCGCGGAGGAAACATTATTTGAAATATTCTTCTAAGCATGTATAGTATAATAAAAAATATTATGTGCTTTGATCTCACGTAACGTTTGAACTTTGCTATATATTAGATCTCGGAATCAAGCACGTAACTTGTACGCTTCGATAAACTGATTAAGTACATCTCGGGTTCAATTGTTGAAAAATTCATATATGTACTGTTTCTTTACGATATTTTCCTTGTTTATTCACATTTTATTTATGTGTACCCAAGCCAAGTTGAAGTGACTTGTCCGACCTTACATTAAGAGAAACATGTCCCGTGTGACTATTTCTATGTGTACCCTATCTACTATCATTGTATTGATATGAAAATATTTTTAACGATACAGCAGTAGAAGAAAGAAAAGTAATGATATCATCGATTGCCACAGTGATTGTCGAACTAATTTAAATGGACAAAACCGATACAGATTCAAAAATGACTTCAGAGACTTTTTGAAGTCACATGTGAATTAGATATATGCATTTATCAAGATGGGATACTTAATGTAAGATCCTGCCGATAATAAGTGAGCTGGCGTAGTGGAGTCCACATAATAGCACCTTTACTTACTTAAGACATATCTGTTACGGCAGATAAACGGACAATACGAGCAGGTCTGACTTTATTTGCCAGCATTTGTCAGGAATAAAATTCAGTTTCAAATTCAGATTTGGGCACGCGTCTGGCGGCAGTAACCACACCCCCTTACAGAAGACCACCGTGATATAATAGGGAATATTTCCCAATTTCAATAAGGTATTGGAATTCCCTCTTCAATCCCCACTATGGTCAGCAACAAATTTGCAGCCCCAGCGCCTTTGCTTATGTTATAGGCTACGATAGCCAACTATCATCAGGTGGAGCGTCAGCCTGTCTGTCGACCTTGAAATTAAAAATAGAAAAGATAACCAACCAGGCATAGGTCTGTGCACCGACGTGACGTATCTATTCCCCTCCATGTATCCCCGATCCTGCTCTCCGTGGTGAGCATGGTGGATGGAGTGAGGGTGCGAGTAGAAGCCGTCGGGTGGATGAAGAGCACCGCCACCACTCGCGTCTTCCTCGTCCACCTTCTGCGAGAAGCTGCAACAAAGAAAAATTAACTTTAACAAAAATGCGACAAGGTATATATTTCTCCAAAGAACTCCTTCATTTCCTGGGGAACGTTTGATGTCGGAATTAAAATACTGTTTTAGGACTGAAACCAAACTGAAAGTATCTATACCTACTAATGTTATAATAATGTCAAAGTAATTTTGTCTCTCTGTTTCGCGCCTTAACCGATAATAATGAAATTTTGCATACACATTGTCATGGATACAGAAGAGGACATAGGGTAACTTTCATCCAGAAAAAAAAATGATCCCGTGGAATGATCTAAAAATAAAAATCCAGCGCCTGGCTTGGAAAAACAGGAATACAGATGTCAAGCATTAGGTATATTTTTTGTTTTCCAACGCGGCCTAAGTGGCGGTCAAAAGATTGTATAGGTTGATATAAGTCGTTAATCTATAATAATTAGAAATAGATTAGAAATAGATAGATAATTTAAACTCAAAACAGTTGATTTACATCTTAATTATGAAGTCACTTTATTTTATTTTATTTACATTTTATCTAGCTAGTAGAGATGTAAAACCCTATCAAATAGGAGAGACGTAAGGCTGATTTATTTATGAATTCGTCTTATCTGATTACGCTAGACTTTTGATAGTCAAATTCTTATCAAAATTAAATGTTTGAATTGTACAAGTAGGTATTTTGTAACAGGGTCACGCGTAACTACCTTTTATTTTCTTGTTGACACTATGTTTGAGTTGTAACACTACTTTTTAAAGTTTTTTACTTATAAAAAAGAATTTTTATATTAAAAAAGCTGAGCACTTTTACAAACGGCTATCCACAAAAAAAAAATATAAAAAAAAAATAAACAATATTAACCGAGTTAATAAGTGATCCAGTAACGCAGTCTGACCCCACGTGCTGCTCACCCAATCATAAACAATAACTGTACTAATATGATAATTTCATACACTCTCGTTCGACGATGCGTTCCGAATTACAGTAACGATTGCACACTCAGCTAAATGTTCGACTTAGCTAGCATTAATACTTGGATTTCAAGTGCGCATAGTATGATGTACGAGCGCGCATCAACCTTTATAAAAAGAACTAGTAACAACAAGATTGATGATTTAGAGGTAACGATAAAAATTTGTTTACTTTATTAATTACTTATTACTAAAAAAATTAAAACCATAAATGTCAGAACTGGAATACTTTTTGGGCATAACATATAGGGCGAGAATTATGATCTACTCTGCAGCAGATAATCCAGGTTAAAGATACTCGTACAGGATAGACGCGAGCCGGACAGACAACATAATTACACTCTCCTTAAAATCCTTAATTTTTAATCTCAAATCTAAAAAAAAATCTCAATTCTCCTTGATTGATATGTTAAAAATACCAGATAGCGACAACCTCTGATTGGAGATGGCTCGAAAATATGAAAAAATATCGCCTATTAGCATTTTCTTTTTCGTAGAACCTGTTTTCCGATCCTGACGTGGCGGCGTGAAAAAAATTAGGTCACATGCAGATGTGACCTAATTGTAAAAAAAATAAGTTAAACTCTGCAATTTAATATTTTATTGTTCTTAAAAACAATACATAGGCTACTTTCCTTAGTTTTCCCTACCTATGTTTGACTGTACCTACTCCCCTTGACAGTGACCGTTCGTGCGCACGCGATCGCAGAGACCGTGACGAACAGTTTTGTATGTTCAGAGGGCCTACTATCACCTCTTAAAACGATGCAAAAACGATTGAGTAAACGAGATGGCGCAATACATGAGGGCGACATCTCCCTCACTCAATCGTCTTTGTATCGCTTTAAGAGGTGATAGTACGGCCCCCCAGGCCTCCTTTTTTATAATCATATTAAAAATCACCATTCATCGCATTACCGTGAAAATTTCAAGGCGTATCTATATCTAAGAAAAACCTACTACATCACCCTAAAACTTTTACATTTATAAACAAATAAAATCCTTTAATAAAATTCCTGCAAATTATATATACAAACCTTTCTCGCTTATTCTTTCCTTAACTTTTTCCATTGGTGAAATCCGTGGGATCATTTAGACGAAGTAAGCAGATAAACAGACAGAAGCGGAGAGCGACTTTATTTTGAAACTCAAAAACTCGAAAAATAGCCGACGGATTAACTTGAAATTTTTACACAACATTGCATTTAACAGAGAAATGATCTTATACATCTTATACTTATACAAAATCTGTATACGGATACAGATTTTTTTTATAAAGCATAATTTGCATACGTTGACCGCTCTTATGGAAACCATGGAACGTTACTGGCTGAGCCACAGCGAAGCGTGGCCGGGTTCAGCTAATAAATATACATACATACATATATTTAGATTTACTTGACTTACAGACTTTTTAAGCACTTGACTAACAAGTGCTTTAGTCAAAGTGCTTTGGTTACTGACTTATTATAGCCTAGGCGTCTCCAGTCCTTTATGTACTTTCTATGATACTAACCTAAATGCCACTTACCAGGGCCAAAGTATTTCGCTTGTATTCACTATATCATTATTTTTATTGCATACTAACAAACTAGAACACTGACCGTTCATAACAGTGCTTATGGATTCAAAACATTATGTAATGTAACCCATCATTACTAAGTATGAAGGATTTAAATTGTCAACTTTCCAATATAAAGTATGCATTTCATTTGAAACTCGCGTCCGTCGTCGATTTAGCATCGATAATATAATCATGGATGTTGTCACGACTCTTCATTTAGAAAGTTGGCGAAAACATTAAAGCCCTATAATTTGTAGCTAACCGTCTGAGAAGGAATAAGAAAGTATAGGATAGGCTGATATACCAAATCATTTTGTTTATCTATACTAATATTATAAAGCTGAAGAATTTGTTTGTTTTATTGTTTGTTTGAACGCGCTAATCTCAGGAACTACTGGTTCGAATTGAAAAATTCTTTTTGTGTTGGATAGATCTTTTATCGAGAAAGGCTTTAGGCTATATAACATCACGTTGCGACTAATATGAGCGAAAGAAACAGTCGAAAATGTGGAAAAATACGGGGAAAATTATTCATCTTTGAGGGCTTCCTTTGCGTGCGCTGCGAAAACCGTTCGAGATACCCAAATGATTCCCAAAATAACTATTACTATTCCACGTGGAATATAATAACTATTCCACGCGGACGAAGTCGCGAGCACCAGCTAGTCTTTAATAATAGTCACACAATTAATAACATCAGTCAATAGTAACACAATTATTAAATTACTTTTACATTTTACTTCTAATAAATAATACTTCTGTGGCCAATTAGACCTGTAAAAATTTTTTGCAATAAAATTAGCAACTAGGCACTCGACCAAAATAAATGCACCGAAATGCAATAACGAGTCGCCTCGCACATCACGTTGCCAAACTGCATTCGAAATGAATCCACGGCAAATTGCAACGGAAGGTATACAAGTTTATATCATGCCGGATTCGAATCCGGCACTCCAGTTAGTTAACTTAGTGAAAACGAATTGACCACGGAGACTGCGGACTTTGGAAAATATTTACATAATAAATATATATAAGACTAGCTGGTGCTCGCGACTTCGTCCGCGTGGAATAGTTATTTTGGGAATCATTTGGGTATCTCGAACGGTTTTCGCAGCGCACGCAACTGAAGCCCTCAAAGATGAATAATTTTTCCCGCTTTTTCCACATTTTCGACTGTTTCTTCGCTCCTATTAGTCGCAACGTGATGTTATATAGCCTAAAGCCTTCCTCGATAAATGATCTATCCAACACAAAAATATTTTTTTCAATTCGAACCAGTAGTTCCTGAGATTAGCGCGTTCAAACAAACAAACTCTTCAGCTTTATAATATTAGTATAGATTAATGTTTGAAGCCTCGGGAACTTTTCCAAGTTTCGGTGGTGCGGCGATCGCTCTATGTTAAGACGTGGTCCTTAGCCATCAAGACACCTTCGAACTTAAGTAACACTAAGGGCGCCCAATTGGGGTTGAGAGGGGGTTGAAAGTGAGGATACGAGTATGATCTCCAGTAAAACAAAAACAATACTCACTTCACCCTCACTTTATCTGCCGCATACAAGCCTGAATTACTTAGTGAGAATATAAATGAACGCGTATGCGTCTCCATACAAAACTACGATGTATTTCTGTAACCCAAGTCGAGAAAGAATAAGTAGAAGGTTTGGAATAAGCGTTTGAAAATCACCATATTTCGTGTGAAATCCGCGGTTTGGTTGAAAATTAATGTTTTTACTGCAGTCTATAAACTAGGCAACTTCAGCCAACATGGCAACATATTTAATTAGCGCGTCGAGTTCAAGTGAATGTAGAAATATTTATTTATTACAAAATTTATGTTCCGCAGGAGTGACGTCGCTAACGCCATAATATATTGTCTCCTGCATATTTTATGTGCTAACATGTTTTGCTACATAGTTATTAATAATTATTAATTAATTAATAGTTATTAGGTTTCATTTAAATCAGTTTATAATTACCTAACATTACTTTACAATTAATATATTATTTAATAAATGAATTCTAAACTAATGTAAGCTCCCGAATTCGCACGGATGTAATTTTACACACAACCGTCTTCTCTTTCAATTAGTGTAACTAAAGAAGTTAGCAGAGACTTTATTTTATAATATTATGTGATTTTGTTAAAAAAAAATGTAAATGTATTTTATTTTATAATAAAAATTATTTGTCTTATAATATGTATGTTTATTTTTTAAATACTTATTCCGCATAATGAGAATTCAACATTTAACTATACGTAGTTAAAAGTTAAAAATTACTCGAATTAAAGTCTTTTTCAGAACTACTTAACTATCACATATAAAATAAACATAGTCTCAATTGAGAACAAACTTCAGGAGTTTTCTTTTTATAGATATATCTTATGAGTTACCTTTTATATATATATATATATATATATATATATATAAATTTTATAAAATTTGAGTCTACTACATCCTGACTACATCACTTAAAAAGTAAGTATATAATTAAGCTGTATAGAGAGCACAGTAATACAGACAAATATAGTCCAATAATAAGCGAATTACACCACGTAGCTGAATCTGGTCATAAGTAAACATTAAATAGCGCCATTAGTTTTTATTACATTTCATTATCGCGATAAAACTTACCAATTAATCTAGGCGTTTGGCTCCGCGCCAACACGAAGCCTTGTCCGAAACATGTACACATATTGTATGTATTGTTCACTGCTATTGTTGAGAAATTTTACAAAAAAAAATCTTCGGATCCATTGGCAGTGTATACAGTTCTACATACGTTTCAAATGACGATGCTCGAGTTCAGTCTCCTAGTTTTTGACGTAAGAATATAGGTACGTCTTTAAATTTCCATCCATAGACAAAAGTGATGACAACATCTACTTCGGTTAATTATAACCTTATCTCAAATTGCCTGTTTCTCATATTGATTGAAATACAAATGACCTTTGCTAAATCGACCACATATTAGTCCCAGAATGACTGAAATCCGAAATGCCCTAGTGCCAAATTGACTGAAGATTGTTTTTTTTTTTTTTTTAATTATTTATTTATATGTAATCTACATCCCAAATTTAATTTTATAACACTCACTCCATAATGAGGAGGTTTACACCATAATCTATCACGCTTGCTGCTGAAAAGTCTACCTTTTCAAGTTTTATCTACTAAACCGATCATCATAAAATTTTGCATACAAATTGTCAGGGATACAGAAAAGGATATAGGATACCTTTCATCCAGAAAAAGTACTGTTCCAGAGGGATCAAATAATAATAAAAACCCACAATGCCTCGCAAAACTATAACGGCAATAAATATTGAATAAATTATTGCTAATATATTTTGTTAGGCGTTATATATTTTTTTTATTTTTCAACGCTAACGAAGTCGCGGAAATCAGCCAGTAATAACAATGAGCAATCAACCATTAATTAGTATTCATTAATTAATGTTATTAGCTTAGCTTTAAATTAGCTTTATTATTAGTATGTCAATATAGCAGATAATTACCTACATTTAATCTACACTTTAAGGCATTCGTTGCAACTTTGCAAGAAACTCGTAAAGCACTCAGTTTCCAGCTCGAGTGCAGTTTATTTGTCAAATAGAGTGCATCATCCCTTACAATTGTTCGTGGGAGAGGGGTATAAAGGGGGTAGATCCCATTCAGTACCGACGACGGCTTGATTAATACGCTAGAATGCGCCCACTCGCTGCAGGAGCGACCCACATTTTAAAAAATAATATAGGTTATACTTATATAAGAGTGCAGGTCGAGATTGCCACGCATTTGAAAAATGGGTCGGCCACTTTTGCATTTAACTCGTGTTTAATATTTGATGCTTAAAAGCGCAATTAGAATTGTATCATCAACAATAAACCTCGTTGGCAGCTTATTGCAAAATTGAATGCTTTTATAATAACTTTTTTTATATTTGAGCAATATACTTTTGCTATTATTATTCTCTTTTTAAATAATGCGTGACGTAATATTTTAATGCTATTTTTTTCATATTTTGATATTGTCGAATTGTAAAAAAAATTATTCTTGCTCCCTTTTTATTTATTAAAGACTTGGCTAGAATCTAGCGAAGATGAGACCTATGATGGAGCTCACTCACTCACTCACTCTCACTCAGTGAATGGACACAGAAGATGCCAATTCACTCAAAGTTTGAAAAGTCTTGGGTGTTATATTATTTGATAATATTTGATTAGGTATATATTGGTATGTACATATATATAACTTAGACCACGCAATAATTTAACCATTAAGTAATGGGGTTGCATAAAAATTTCGAACGAGTGAGGTTCCGTAACGTTGGCATAAGTCCAGGTTGCCCGCCTTTCTGCAACTGCGCCCGGGAACACTAGAATAGGTCAGATCCTGGATGTGGCTGTGCCAGTTGTGCCGCATAGTCATATGGGTTATTAGGTCATTGAAGCATGCAGCTTACAACTGTATTGGGCAGTATGTATCTGTTGTTTAATAACGCCAATGTATTATCGTTTAAATTCCATTAAAAAAAACCTATTAAGATTCCATTACTTACGACTTCGATGAATTAATATAGAGAAGAAAAAAATGAAATTCAAATTTACGTTTTGAATATAATGGAGAAAAACATTTGATTAAGTAAAGCAGACAAGAAAAGTGCTTTATCAGTTTCGATTACAAATTCCATTCATTTCAAAATTCGTTAAGGCTTAGATTTGAAATAGGTATTGATTACTGATTGACATAATTTGTCATCTCTAATAAAGATAAAGCAATAGAAATTGTCACTTTGAATTTTATAGTAATGAAATGGGGTGAAAAACGGTCAAAAACTAAAAAATGTAATAGGAGAAGCTAAGCGACACGGAAAACAGCTAACTACAAACTAATTAGAGCTTTCAAAGACCCCGAGCCACGCTTGGACAATCGTGCTGTATTACTTAGTAATGAGTTTTCCGTATACAAAGTTGCAGTTGCTCGCCGTTATACTTCTCAACCGCTATGAGAAACAGGTTTAAACTCTTGGACATCTAATCAAACTTACTGAAGTGTAGCGAAAACTGAATATGGCGTTGGACTGTGTATACCTTACCTTATTATGTAAAGCATGAGAATGTCGGTTGAGATCAGTTGTTGCGATTGGAAAAACGTCGATGTCATTTCTAAATTTGAATTTGCTTATTCAAAACATAATGCCGGCGCCACACATTGGCTTCTGAGTTGGATCCAAGCTTGGATCCGAATTGAATGGCCAATCACAATGTTCCGTTTATTTCCAATATCTATCCAAGACCGATCTACACATTGGTGTATTGGATCCAAGAATGTAACTTGTGTCCAATATACCTAATGTGTGGCGCCGGCATAATATTCATGGAATTATTGAGGAAGGCTTTATTGACCCGATCAATAAAGTAGATGAAACAGTAGGTCTGTTATACTGTTCCGTGTGCGGTTCCAGTTCCGCCATCGGACGCGTCCCCGGGTTGCGGATAGGGGAACGCCCCCCAGATATGGGGGGTACCGGCTACGGCCGGCGCGGACAAAACTGGCATATGGCTGCCTGCTCTTTTTAAGGGCAGGCATTGCACAGCCATATGAACCCGTAGCCTCACTCTGAGTGGGGTCGGGGGTCCAACACACGGAGCGTTGGGCCGCGAGGAAGAAAACCTCTCTAAAAAATAACCCCGAGGGCGAAGCTATGGCTTCTTGTCTAAGAAGCTAGACGCTGTCGCGTGGTGACCTTCGTGGGTCATGGGATGGACAGACTGGCTTTCGCTGGCTGTGGTGGAGGCGCCATTGCGCCACAACGCTTTGCGTTTTTGTGGAGGTCCTTGTGGGCAGCGGAGCTTCGGCTCGTGGTGGCGGTCCGGTAAGGTCCGCGGGCGCGGCGGTGGCCTAGGTCACCGTCGGGTCGGGCGACCCGTAACCCCGCACTTTGCGAGGCCGGGGGTCTGGCGCACTGAGCGTCGGGCCGCGTGGAAGAAAACCACTATAAAAAATTACCCTAAATCCAAGGTTGGCGTGCCGAGGGGTTGAATGGCTGGGAGGGACCCAGTCCCAAGCGCACCTGCGGCCCCTTGGGAAAGGGCCGCAGGCGTTCCTTCCCAAGCTATATGGAAATGTCACATAAGGAAAAGGATATGTCTTGCGATCCCGCTGACGCCGGGCGCTCGGAGCTAGCTCGGGCTCCGAGTGTGAAGTATGCTACGAGTGGCCAATGCGCTCCGTCTGGCCAACGGCGCCAAGGGATGACCGGGTCCCTTGGTGTGAAATCTGCTACCGAGGCGTTAGGAGTGCGCACACGTGCGCGAATGAAGGACGGATTGACCCACGACCCCTCCGATGGTGGGAGCAGGAGGGCACTCAGCCCCGCGGTTTTGCCCCGCCATGTGGTGACTCCTCTTGCGTCGCCACGAGACAGTAGCCCAACGAGTGACAGGGTCGATTCTGATCCTAGCTCGCGAAGGCTGGTGAGGATCCGAGAGGAAGACAAACTTTCGGATTCCTCATCCACCAGTAGAGACATAGTTATGTCTGCCGACGGCAACGACGGCGACAATGTTGACCCGAGGCCAGGAACCCGCTTCTTGCGGAAGAGAAGCAAGAAGCCTCCAGAGCCCTCCCCGGAGTCATCAGATGAGGGTAAACACCGACGAGCCCCTGCGACTGGTTTGATCCAAAAGCGGGTACGCGGTCGCCCGCCCACCTCCGAGGCTCGAGCTACTCGCTCCACCCTCTCTGCAAACGACTCTGGCGATGCTGAGTCAGCCTCTAAACTTAGGTCTAGAGTTTTGACGCTACAAAATGAAATCTCCCAGGTGCGTGCCGAAAATACGGAGCTCCGGAAGGAGATCGAGGAAATGAAAAGCTCCTTTTTAAAAACGAAGGAAGCTCCTACTGTCTCCTCTGACGAGGTGATCACGTCAGATATGCTGGCAAAATTCGAGAAGGCGATAATGGACCAGGTCCATAATCGACTTAGCGCGCGACTTGAAAACCTCGAGCCGCGCCTAAACCCGGCTCCGCGAATTTCCCCTCGGCTGGCAGCTCGTAAGGAGCAGCCGCGACAAACATCTGAGAAGAGCGGATCTCGTCCCTCTGTTGCGCCTCCAAGACCCGCCTCTAGCGAGCTGCAGGCGAAGACAGCCGAGACCTTGGGGAAAAAACAACGAAGGCGCAAGCGCACGAAAGGTCGTCGCGCGGCAACTACGGAAAAATCTGCTGTTCGCCAATCGCGCCCACTCCCTCCTGCTCCCACCTCCATGGAACGTCCATGGAACGTGGTGACCAGGGAGGGGAAACATAGAGAGGGTCCCACCTTTCAGGGCAATAGGACGGCACAAAAGACGCAGCCTCAAAGGCTGTCTAAGAAGATTGCTCGGCCCCTCAAAACGGCCGCCGTGGTTGTCACCCTACAGCCAGGTGCGGCTGAAAAGGGAGCGACCTATGGCTCGTTCATTGGAGAGGCCAAACAAATTATAGATTTGGAGGCGCTAGGAATACCCTCCGTACATTTCCGACGCGCGGTAACGGGGGCCGTGATTATCGAGGTCTCTGGAGCCGACAACAATGACAAGGCGGACGCATTGGCCGCCAAACTGAAGGAGATCCCGAGCGCGGAGTGGGTCCGGGTTTCCAGGCCAGTCAAGGCCACCGAGATGCTTATCTCGGGCCTGGACGATTCCGTCACTACGGAGGAAGTTGCAGCGGCCATTGCGAGGATCGGGGAGTGTCCCCGAGACTCGGTCAAAATAGGAGCGATTCGCCACTCACGCTATGGAATGGGCAGAGTCTGGGCGAGCTGCCCTGTTGCAGCCGCCACGAAAGTTGCGGCTGGAAAACTGCTGGTCGGCTGGACGGCAGCAGGCGTAAAGTTGCTGCAGCCCCGCGAGCTTCGCTGTTTCCGATGTCTCGAGTCCGGGCACGTTCGGGAACAGTGCACTGCGCCCGTCGACCGTAGCCGGCAATGCTACCGGTGCGGCGAAGAGGGCCATCGCTCAGCCGAGTGTCGGTCTGACATTCGGTGCGCACTTTGTGCGGAGGCCGGTAAACGGCATAATCATCGTTTGGGGAGCAATAAATGTCCAGCCCCCAAACGCAAATTGGACAGACGAAGGACGGTGGGTTCTGAGGTTCCGACCCGGGATACCCCGCCCTGTCCACTGGACGGGACCGCT
Source organism: Synanthedon tipuliformis (assembly GCA_947623395.1). Taxonomy (NCBI): domain Eukaryota; kingdom Metazoa; phylum Arthropoda; class Insecta; order Lepidoptera; family Sesiidae; genus Synanthedon; species Synanthedon tipuliformis. The sequence goes on along the minus strand of OX392432.1, from coordinate 1,972,721 downwards.
GAGGCACCTATGGACATACAATCAATATGTCCATAAGGTGTCTACAAGCGAATATCAACCACTGCGCCAGGGCCCAGGACTTGTTTGTCCAGTCACTGGCGCAGTGGAGGATACAGGTGGCTGTCGTCTCAGAGCCGTACCTGGTTATCCCTCGGGATAACTGGTTCGGGCTGTCGTCTCAGAGCCGTACCTGGTTATCCCTCGGGATAACTGGTTCGGCGATCGTGATGACCTTGTCGCCATAATCCTGGCCACGGGAGAGGGAGCACCCGCTATCGGACGGGTGTTTAGAGGGCACGGATTGGACGGAGGAGACGGATTTCAGTGGCCCTTGAAAAGTCCGAAGCAATTTGCTTCCACGGGCTTCGCAAGGCGCCACCGCCAAACGCTCTTATTATTGTGAGCGGAGTCACCATTGGCATCGGGTCGACGCTGAAATATCTCGGCGTTGTTCTCGATAGCCGATGGAACTTCAAGGAGCACTTCGCTAGAATGAGTCCCAGACTGGTGAAAACTTCTCTGGCGCTGGCCAGAATAATGCCAAATTTAGGAGGACCTCAGGGAGGATGCCGGCGTCTCTTTGCGGGGGTGGTACGTTCGATGGCTCTGTATGGCGCGCCGATATGGGCGGACTCCTTGTCCACTCGTAACGCAATCTTGCTGCGGCGACCGCAACGGGTCGTGGCGGCCAGAGTCATCAGGGCGTATCGAACTGTCTCGTGGGAGGCGGCGTGCGCATTAGCCGGGACACTCCCCTGGGAGCTGGATGCCAAGGTCCTTGCAGCAGTTTTTCGCAAAACTGCGAATGCAAGGGCCCAAAATGCGGCTCCACTCCCAGGAACAATTTCCAGGTGGCGGAAAAAGGGCTACGACAAAGCCTTGGACAAATGGCGCGAAATGCTGCTGGAGCCAAGTGCAGGTCATCGCACAATAGCTGCAGTCGCGCCTGTCCTCAAAGAGTGGACGAGCAGGCGAGCCGGCTCGCTCTCCTTCCGACTTGTGCAGGTGCTTACGGGACATGGTTGTTTCGGACGGTACCTGTGCAACATCGCGAGGAGAGAGCGAACCACCGTCTGCCATGAATGTGGGGCGCCGAACGACTCGGCTCAACATACGCTAGCGGAGTGCCCAGAATGGGACACAGAGAGAGCTGCTCTGACGGCAGTCGTGGGACAGGACTTGTCCTTACCCACTGTCGTTAGAGCTATGATTGGTAGCCTTGACGGCTGGAATGCCGTCAAGAAATATTGTGAAGCGGCCATGATCGGCAAAGAGGCCAGGGAGCGGTCCCGCGAGGTTGACCCCCAGGCCGATCCAATCAGGCGCCGTAGAGTTGGCCGACGTGCCCGGGCTTATGCCGCGGCGCACGTTACGTAAATTACATCAGGGCGTCAGAAAGGGACATCTGACGTCCTGATATACCCAAAAAGATGCGTGGCGGATCACAGCGTTCCAGTGTACCGCCACATACAAATGAAGCGTGGCGAAAAAAAAAATGTTCGCCCTGAGATGGGTCCGCTTAGGACGTAGCGGTGTGTAGGGATCCGAGAACGAGGCCTTGCTGTGCTCTCGGACCCACACGTCACCGCGGATGGTGGAACGCGGGGGGGTTTTAGTGGGTATTCCTGGCGATCGCCGGGCGAGTCCCACACTCCTCCTCGTCGACTGTCCCTGTCGATGAGGAATAGTGCGTAAACGTCATTTCCCCTCCATAAAAAAAAAAAAAAAAAAAAAAAGGTCTGTTATACTGTATACCTACTCTGAATGAAGTCACAAGGGTGGTTACACTGTATGTTGTTTCATGTTTAAGTAAGTAGATCAAATTTTAGGGTTACAATAACGCATTGAGGGTAACCTGTAAGGATATTATGTAATATGATATGTAAATTAATTAATAAAAATTTTTTGCTTATTTTTGAAACTTGTTGTCAGTAAATATATAATGCAGTAAGTACAGTTAATGTTGAAGTTAAATACTATTAAATTTGTATTGATAAATTAAATTATTATTATTACTACAGATTCTAAATTTGAGTATTTTAGAATTTCAGTCTTTTCAAACTCAATTGTATCATCAAAGTATAGCTGTCACGGTCCAAATAGGTAACACTAACAACTAACTATTCGATGGTAGAAAATTGTACAAAAGTTACCAATTTGGTAGAAATCGGCGAAGAAAACACGGTCATAGAAAGTTATATTTATAAATGTCAGATATATTTTAAATAAAATAATGTCTTCTTAACTTATTTCTAAGTAATTAAACCAATCACTGATGTACTAAAATTAAGACAATCTTCTTTTTGATAATACTGTGAACAATAATTGGAACTACCCAAAGACTATATAAGTATAATTGGGAGTAGGTATAGACACGGCGTAGCCCACAAAAAATGGTAGTAGTAAAATTCGTCCACTCGAGCCGAAGTGGACGAATTCGCACATAGTCGTTCGCTAGTCGTAAGCTAATCAATATCGTTGTGCAGTAGGTATACATTGATGCGTTAGTACAGAAGACTTTTAACTAGTTTCTTTTTACAAAAGCAATATTCATTTGGAATTGCGTGTCAATCTCTCAGTAAGCTCGTAAGTATGATTTTAATACTACCACAGATTTCAGGGCTTTTTGCTTGCTACGCCGCATCTATAGTTTAGATCAATGGAACTACTCAGCACCAGCTGGGTTAGACGCCCTTACAAGTCATCGTCACAGATTATAAACACTATCGTTAACATTGGAACTGCTAATTAATCTGTGCTGTTATGCTGCACATAGAACTGGTCGGTAGTCAACAATAGCAATTGGTGTTAAGTGAGCCATCCTAACTAACTAAACCTTACGTGACATTTACTGAGTTCAATGTACGGTTTGTTTTTACAAACAACATAGGTGAACACTATGTGTAGGTACATGACTAAAGTGGCGGAACATTAGTTTTCATATAATTGAAAATAAAAAAACCGATGCTGTGATTTTGAATTTTTGAAAGAAATCACTCCTTACCTTGTACAATCTAGGACGCGGCCTTGGGTAATCTTCTTCACTATCATCAGACTCATTTATCTTTATCATTTAAACGACGTGACATTTTATTTTATAAAGTGTTGTTCACGTACCTTACTAACTCAGAACACAAAACTAACACGTCATTAAACAACAGAACATTGAAAACAGAACAGCTGTTTTGAAAAATTGTCGCCATCTTGGTTACTTATCCCAAGAATAAGCAGTTATTCTGTCAAAATCGGCGGTATAAAATTTATACCTGGGTTAGTAAATTTATGCTAGGGATAAGGGTTGGTGAAACAGAACACACCTTTACTCTCGAGTAAATGGTGATTTAGTCTGAGAGTATATTTTACTCTCCTTTGGTGAAATCGGCCCTAAGTAGAAAAGGGTTTTAAAGTCCATTGGCCTTACAGTATTAGAAAGGAGAAGAACAAATTTTGTTCTATATAACCTACTATAATAGATTATGTTTAAGGGCCGATGCTCATATGACGAAGAGCGTCGAAACTATTATGAATATTGGTAACGTTGAAATAAAATTGAAAATCAATTAACACAACACACATTCTCCTACTGATATTAGTGTAAGATGCCTCTGCTCTGCGCTTCGTCATGCGTACGCAGGTCCTAAAAAGAAAATAAGCTTGCAAATTGACTAAATCCCATCAGAAATTTGGACTTGTACAATCTTCAGGTACTAAAATAGAAAGTATATCACAAGATTGTAGCTCAAAACAGAACTCACCCGTAGCCTGGATTCTGGCAAAACCAGGACCTTGTTAGCTTCGCGGCCTCGAGAAGCACACCTCCAAGGCCACCGATCCTCATGCCAGAACAGGAACAGCATCCATCACCTTCGTCCTCGCCCACTAATACAGCACGAGATTCGGATTTCGCCACTTTGAACACTTTTATTGTACCACCAAGTCTTTACCTCAAATCTAACTTGACGATATAATATTTCTTTCCATTGATTTCATTGCACACATATTTTTTTTATTTACAATATTTTTCACAGTACACTTTGGAAATCTTTGTTTCTGTCTATATTTCACCAACTGCAATTAATAATTATGCTAGAACAATTTCTTTAATCGTTGTTTATAACGCAATAGCCGAAATTACTCATATACGTTTTGCAACTATAAGTATAAAAAGACTCGCAAATTGCTGACAATAAACTTAATACAAGAACCAATATGAGTTATCGAATGTATGTACCGTTAGCAGCATTTACGTAATGTTATAAACCCAATTTACGGCATTAAAAGCCTTACCTAACGCCTAGACGGAGTTTATTGTACTCTTGCTGAATAAGTAGGTACAACAGCCTACTTTACGAGAAATAATAAAAAAATGCGAACTAGGAAACTACCTACTTCAAATGAGTTTACGAGTGGAAAGACATGAAACTAATCGAGTGACCGAGTTTTTATATATAAGTTCATAAAAAAATTGTGGTGAAACTCTAGACAGTCAGTAAAATGAAACCATTATTGGTTTTAAAGAAAAAGAAACAGCCGCTGGAACCCTTTGAAACAATCGAACTAATGACGAACGAGAACCAACACACTGTATACATTATTGAGCGGATGTAAAAATGTAAAGAAGCAATCATTCATAACATTCATTTCCATAATACATCCGTGACTAGCGATATTGACCAACTTAATCATAATGATGCATGATACGTTTTAGATGAAGATGAAGACTTTACGGCGTAACATACAACACTTGATCACTGGATAGATTTAGTTGACATTTTATACAAATTGAGGGCAATGAAAGGATTAGAAACTTTTGTGGAACCGAGGCCTTTCTCTAATCTTCCATTAGATAGGTCAAAGTTAGCTTAGTCCATGGACAAAATTTAGTTATAAGATACACAATTAATACACTTCGAAAGTAAAATTTCAAAACTGTAACCCCAATGGAATATCTCGTTGTTACCAAAATGTCACATAATGTGACCGAAAGGGACAAACGAGTATTTAATTAATTGAACTTTTAAACCAAAATTTCAATAGACATTCTTCTAACTTCCAGAACAATATATTATCGCTTTTTGTTGTGACGCAAGTTCAACGCCCCTGTTTACTTAAATCATTTTAAACCTGCGATTTATTGCCAGACTAAAAGCGTTTGCTCAAACAATTTACGACAAATTAGAGGATATTCTTGAGAGTGACATAATTCTCTTTTCGTCGATAATATACGAGTATGTACAAGCATAATATGTGATTTCAAGTTACATTAACGAAACGCAACTCGTGCCAAAACGAGAAACCAGCATAGAAACTATCCTTTTGTATGGATTACTATATCTCGCGATAAATAACTGAGTTAAGGCGAGAACGACAAACCAAGAGCTGACAACCCTGAAAGTTGATAATACTATTTGCTACGGAACCAACCCAACGGGGTTAAAGCAGGGTTATAAAGTGTCACATCGGCCAAGAGCTTTAGACCCGTGATGTGATAAGATTTAGATATATGTTATTAAAATTAATACTAATAATAAATCTGTAAGTGTATGTATTGATGTGTGTATGTATGTTCCTCCATAACTCTTAAACGAATTAACTGATTTTCATGAAACTTGATAGATAAACTTTTAGACGTACGGGACACAGCATAGGCTACTTTTTTCACGCGGGCGAAGTCGTGGGCGCAGATAAGATTAAAATGAAGGAGTTAACATGAGCACGTAATATATATAGGACATATACAAGTACAACGTGAGAAGAGATGGCTTTAGCGTAACCACACATACGCAAGGAAATATTATTTTAATTCTGATTACCCTTTGATTTTCTTTGAGAGGTGGTTGGTTACAGCAGACGGGCTGCCAAGTTTATAGTTGCTGTAAGCAGTGTGCCTTGCTACTAGTTAAATTTAAAAAGAGAAAAAAAAAAGGAATTTCACTAAATTAAGTAATATCTGAATTTAAATTTAAAGCCGGAAAGTTACGTTAAAATGGCAAAGTTGGCAATGTAATAAAACAGCTTCAAGTGATCAATCATTCACTTGTGAATCGAGGTGCTGATCGCGAGACAACTCTTTTATAAAAACTTTTTTTACTTTGTGAAACGAATTTCGTGCTACTGCCATCTACAATAGAAGTTAAAATCGTGAAATGGTGATAGATAGAGAATAGAAATATCTACTAACTAGAAACTATTGGAAGTTTACTGAAATGAGTTTGTTTACATGTTGACCGAGAATAACTTTCTAGAGCTAGCTGTTTCGTTTCATTTTGTTCGAGAAGAGTTCCTTGTTTTGAAATCTGATGGCGTGTTCTGGAAACTGCATTGTCAGATGAAATAAAAAAAATAAAAAGAAAAGAAGGAAAACTGTCGCCGAACCGACTCAGTCGATTTTTTAGATGATAACAGCGCGAAACAAGAGGAGAAAGTATGATGTTTGCTCAAGTTAATACAATGCACAGATTGCAAAATCAGATACTATTATAAATGACACAATATGTAATACAAACGAGTGTATTACCAAGTATTACACGTCGTATATACCTACGTATTTAGCAAAATGTTCGCTGGTCTGCAACTGGTCCGATTTACGAGATTTTTTTCAGCTGTACACGTTTCAGTAAACATTTTACATTTGGTTGAGAGCGTTCATTTCATGGAGGCATTTGCATACAAAAAGATTATTACCTGGAAAGTAACATGGGTTTAACGTGAGATAATATACTTACACAAGTGTGATACACCAGAAATCTGGAAATGCTTTAATCTTTAATCTTGGGAATGGACATAAAAAAAAGTAATTTGTTTTGAAAAACAAAAAAAAAGAAAGTCAAAAACGTACATTAAACTATAAATTGCGCTTTTTGTAATGCCGACGAAACGCCGACGAGACATGAAATTTTACCGATTTGACATACCTAGCTTGCGGAAACGTGATTTGAAGTTTTGTGTCAAATATAATTACGTAAATAAAATAATATAGCGAATTGACAATAAAGCAAATACAAAAGTCGAGCAGAAGTAAACGAAGCGAGACGGGAAGTATGACGCAAGGTCGACCTGATACATACCCGGATTGAAATCTGTTGATAATCTCATTCGACTAAAACATTTATTTCATTTACTTTGTTTCAAACAACTTTTAAAAGTGGTAGGGTACACTGCTTTTGGCATCATAAATAAATTAGTTCGGTGGATTACAGAATATGGTTCAGATTCAAAACGTCCAGTGTCTGCATTTTTAGTTTTATTGAAAATTTTGGCATTAACAATATGTTCAATATTGAGTCCAAACAAGGTAGTATCTGCTGTAAGTTGGTGAGGAGTAAGGAGCGTCTCCCAGACTACTTGATGTTGCAGCATCAGGCCAAGGTTACCATGTCATGGAAATACCACCGAAGTATGTCTTCAAACGCCTGCACAGATCTTCATAAATTATAGGTAAGAACCATCCCGATCACGTCAGATTTCGAAAAAAAAAGATCCAAATCGGTCCATCTGTTCGAGAGCTTCGATTCCAGACAGATATACACACACACACACACACACACACACACGCGTCAAACTTATAACACCCCTTTTTGAGTCGGGCGTTGAAAACATTAACAGAGCAGTAAATAAGCGACATTGAATGTTACGACTAAAAGTACATAAAGCAGACCACGTGAAACCGTAATCAGACAAACCGATACTGTGAGCGGAGATGTCGCCGGGTTACCCAAGAAATGTTTGATACCAAAACCAACCTTATTACTTATGATTTAAAGTTTAAATTAAAACAAACTGTTCTCTGTGTTGAAAGTATGTATACTGAAATTAAACCTTAATGTTGTTGATATTTAAAACTAAGTCTAGACTGCAGACGCGATTTCGAGGTCTAATAAAGTTTGAGCATCAGTTATTGTCTAATTTGTAGGTAATGAGTGGATATTAGAACGTATAATAGATAACCTATAAATAATCAAATTATTTATTTGTCTTTTTTAATTGAGCCAATAACAGTAGAACTAATAAAAAGTACTGGTCGATGGTGGATAGCATTGCAGTATCGTAAGATTTTAATATTGTAATAATATTTACAAGGGAAATATTGCCAGAACTAATGTTTTCAATAATTTTAACATGCAGATGGGTTACCTACCATGATGATGTTTTATTTTAATAAATAAAAAATATTTATGACAAATAGGTATTTTAACCAGCTACATCGAGAAGATATTTTTATCTAGATGAAAAGTTCTCGTCTTCTCCTGTAACTCTGACGATGTGTATGCAAAATTTCATAATGATCTGTCGAGTGGTAGTAGAAGTTGCCACACAATAAATATATATTTCAAATAGATCAATTTCAATCTACTATATGAAAATTTGCAAATTGATATTTGAAGCTAATGAACAAACAATTACGACAGTATCCTGATAAACTATTGGTATTGAAACGCAATATATCTCGTGCTGTGTTTACCTGCACAGTCGTTTCATAGTTCAAAGTGACACGAAATCAAGTAAAAACCTTACTTATTTCCGAACGCATAAGGTCTATATTAATTAACACTAAATACTGACAAGTGGTAATATTTAACACAGCAAACAAGATGTCAAGGTGAAGACATGGCTCTAAACGAAGATGAAGTTTTTAAATCACGTTTCTCAGAAAATTACGATGTAATCACTGTAAATAAACTAATATTGTAAAATACTGTGTGTGTACAGTATTTAACCAAATAATGTAATTTTTAATGATATAATAATAAGTGGGTAATAGTGTAAAAACATTACAAGCAACGCTATAGGTAAGTGCTGCAAGTGCGCTGCCGACAATAGTCACAATAATAATAGTAATAATAATTAAGTTTTTTTTATAATATTTATTGTTTTTTATATCACTACATAGTATAAAACAAAGTCGCTTTTTCTGTCCCTATGTCCCTTTGTATGCTTAGATCTTTAAAACTACGCAACGGATTTTAATGCGGTTTTCACTAATGGGTAGAGTGGTTCTCGAGGAAGGTTTAAGTACATAATTTACTAAGTTACGCGGGCGAAGTCGCGGGCAGCAGCTTTAATTTTATTAACACGTAATTTTATAAACTATAACTAACATGTAGTGCCATCTGTTAACAGACTTTTTCCATTATTCGAAGTGAGATTAGATGAATTAGAGTACTACATTGCTTCAAACAGAATTCCCTAGATGGCGTTGTAAATTTTGCATACACGTTGTCTGGGACTCCAAAAAGGACATAGGGTACCTTTCATCCAGAACGCGGACGAAGTCGCGGGCACCAGCTAGTAATATATATTTTAAAAAAAATTAGAATTAAGAAAGAAAATAAATATATGATAGTAATAATAACAATAATAGTGTTGGCAGCGCATTCCAGGATAACGTATCAAGGATAACGTATTAGGTGGAGATAGGGAAATGACCTCTAGCATCTCTTACTCCTTCGCCGAAACACCACAAGCAACCATTATGCTATAATTTCACGGTTGTTTTCTTGCGAATGTGTATAACATAACAAGTCATTAGATATATATTTAGATTAAATTAGTCATTAGTCAGATTAAATATATATTTTCTAAGTGATTGTAACGAAACTAGATGTCTATAAATTCATAGACAATGTGTTAAGTGCCGCCGTTTCTTTTCCGTTTGTATCGTTATCATCGTTTATAATGCGAATAGCAATTATATATCTATATTTTCTCAGCATACCTTGACACTTCAATAGAGATTAAATTTTATAGATAAATGTGTGTTATTGTATACAGCGAAGTTTTATTGGGAAACTTGGTAGTTATTTGCCACAATTAGGTATATTTTTTTTGTTGGTGGCTACCGTAGCCTGTAAAACAATCAAAGATGGCCACGCACTTGCTAAGGGCGTTGCCGTCTACAGTAGGATTAAGGATAAGAATTGTGAATTGATAAATGGGCTCTGGCATCCCTTACTCAGCAAATCACATCAAAAAACGTGCATACTCGGGCCTCTACCAAAATGTGGCTAAAATCTAAAATAAATCTCTCCACATTTGACTTATATCAAAGTATACTTAACTCATTCAAGTTAGTAGCGAAGACGATTCTCTAGAAATATTTAAAAAATGTAGGTATTATATGTAGGTATTATATTTCGACAGAAACACAAGAGTATTTCCGACTTGCCATTATTACTTGACCACTTAAGAAACCTGAACGTTTAGCAACAAATTTTAAAAGTTTACAGATTAATAGCTAAGAGTGTCTTGTGCAATAAATCAAATGTGATGAGCGGTAAAGGTCGTTTAAAGGTCTTCTACACAGAAGTAGAATCATTATAAAAACTAGAAATAGTTTCACTATAATACCTATGCTTACCTATGTTACGAGTAACAATTAAGTGTAATGGATGAGGTCAACCAGAAACTTCTTTTACAAAAAAAAAAATGAGCACTGAAAGAAACCAGAAAAAAAGGTAAATGCTGTTCCCGCGGACGCGTTCACAGGTAAAAGCTTAAAAGCAAAGATTGCAATGACAGTGTGGTAATCATAAGAAGGATTCTGCCTGCATGTTTTGAAAATAAGTGCAAAATTTGTTTGAAATTCTGTGTGTTAGAGTGTTACTTTAGGTTTAATTATATCGAGTGAAGGTATTAAATCTTATGTATCGTAGCTGTAATTTTAAAAATTATATCCTCAATATTCACATATATATTTTTCACATCTACAAATACAAATATAAACGTTTTTTTAGTAAAAATAGAAAAATCCTTTAGCAGGGAGCCGCCTCAATACATCGAAATAATATAAGGCTATATAATAATTTATGAAGCTACGTCGATTTAGTCGTGGGTTAAAAGCTAATTGTACGTAATGTTGTCTAACGATACTCTGTTATTGTACAATCAATATGCAATATACTGCGTTGATCATGGCCCCTGGGAAGGCCGGGTGGGTGACTCAATAATAGCCGTCGAATTGATTGGATAATTTGGGGCTGTTGATTTGCCAGTTGCTCATTGGAGCGAGTTTCGTCAAGATTTTGAATATTAATTTTAAAACAATTAATAGAGTGATGTGTATGTACTGTGAATTAGATCGTTAATGGAAAAACAATAGAACATAACGTGGCTCACCACCACACGCCAATAGATGCCATGTGATAATAGATGCCTGAAGAAATCATAATATTTCTTCGGTCTTTAATTAAACCTTAGTTAAGAAGGAAATAACTTCTGAAGATAGATTTTCTATGAATACTCTAAATATGAAACCTTGTAACTCGCGGGTTTTTCGTCTCTCTATGTGTGTGTTCAATTCGATTTTTCGTTATCTTCAAGTTTTTTCGTCCAGCTAGTGTATAGCCTAAGTATAATATAAGTAGGTACATATGGTATGGTTATGGCGCGTTTCACTGCGCACGCGCCGCGCCGGTAAAATCGCACCCGCATCGCGTGCGTCGAGTTAACGATCCGCTCCACTTGCAACTTTCATATATACAACCTTACAAGGTATTCACGTAAAAAACTATATAGAACAGGCGTTGTTATTGTGCCCAACGGACAAAAAAAAACAATTTTATTATGAACTAGATGGCGCCCGCGACTTCGTCCGCGTGAAAAAAGTAGCCTATCCTGTGTCCCTACGTCTAAATATTTATCTACCAAGTTTCATGAAAATCAGTTAATTTGTTTATATGGAGGAACATACATACATAAAATACCTACAATTACAGATTTACTATTAGTATTGACACTGGAATAAATAATACCAGGATAAACATAAAACGGGGAATATTATGATAGTCTCAAGTGACACAAACATAAAAATTGACCCATTTTAATATGTGCTAGAGAAAAACAAAATTACTAATGACATTTAAAGATTTAATAACAATTATGATGAGGTGAATATAATAATTGTATGTTACTTATACATAATTTACGTTCTCATCTAGGCATGAAATGACTATTCTTTGGACATGGACAGAGAGAAAGCAGTAGACATAAAAGAAAAAAGAATAGAAGCATAAATAAAGAAAATGTGTATGTGAGGGAGACTCTTTTCTGTACTTTCTGTACATGCTTCGAAGAGGAAACATCATAGGTATTTCGAATGATCTTGAATGATCATTTTCATCATCATTTATCTATTGAAAAGACATAGTTTTTGTTATTCGCTTAGTTTTTTAATATGCCTTCTTATATGGAACAATGTCCAGGTAAGTTAACCATTAGGCAACATCTCCGTTACTATTAAATTAACAGAAAAAATATTTATTCGAAAAATAATTATATCATAGTCTTTCTCGTAAACATTTCAGAGATTTCTCTCGGCTATGCTTTATGATAAAAAAAATGAAAATGCAATATGGCGGCGTGGTTAAAGGGCAAGAGAAATGCTTACACAGAACGCAATTAAAATACGTGTTGCGAGAAAAGATTAACCGAATTTGATCAAGCATATTTTTCCCTTTGCTTGTGCATTATATATATCCATAAAAAGAAATATTGTTTATTGCTAATTTTCTAAAGGGAATTCCGTTCTGAGACCCTCCTTACACATAAAAAGATTTCGCATTTCGCATAAACAATATTCAATTTGCTGGATTTTTTTCAGCAGGAACTAAAATGTTAGATAAACGAGAAAAAAACAGGACGAAATGATGGATGTAACATTTCATTAAATATATTGTGTGAGTTATGATATTAAAGCGATGCGTAGTATATGGGCAAACGTGTGGATATTTAGCTTATTGGAGCAATCTTTCTTCATATTATAAAAGTGATTGCTCTATCTGTATTATTATTATATAAATAGGAAAAAATAATAGTATATTGGGGTAACAAACATGTGGATAGCGCTCGAGAAATCTTTCTTTAAATTAAAAGTGATTCTGTCGTATTATAAATAGGTAAAAAAAGTAGAAAGTCTGACGGATTCGGGGTTGATTATCAAAAATCATAAGGAATAGGTAAAATTAATTGGTTTAAATACTATCTTTGGACAGTAAATTTAAAACGAAAAAAAAACATTAATTATTTATTTTACTGAAAATCTGTACCTATACCAATTCTCACATTTTATACTGTTACACTTTTCTTATGTATTTTAACCTAAATCTTTATATTTTAATGAATTACTGAAAAACTGACAAAATAAAACGAGCATAACCCAAAATAATATATTAGCCCAAAGGTATTTATATTTGAAATATAAAAAAAATTCCTTCGGGATAAAAATATGAGAGGACATAAAAGGTCGTGTCAACAATGTTGACCTCATCTTGTACTGTCAACAAGTCATACCTTAAGGAATACAGACCTACTGTTGTTTGAAGGAATGACGAACGAGGCGCCTGCTGAGCGTAGGTTTGAAATCTGCCTTTTTACTATTCACAATCTCAATCACAAAAACAAATGCTAATGTATTAAATGTGTGTGCGTAAAGAAAAACAAATTTTCTGTAACGTATGAGAATATTTTGTTACTTAATATTCTACACATACCCACAATTTAAATGTGTATGTGTCGTGGGCAGATCGTAGAATTGGGCAGATCGTAAAGTATGAAATCAAAAATCTTTCACCAAAAGTCAAAAATAGGTGCGAGGAGGAGCGGAGCGAAGCAAAGCGAGAAGGAGCGTGTTAGGTTTACATGGAAATAAATTTTGGGAGCCGAGAAAAGCGGAGCGGAGTGAGGCGACCCTCTAAGTTTTAACAGAAATATGATCTGCCCAGGAATATCATGATATGCCCAATCCTACGATATGCCGACGATATATGCAAAAATCAAAGCACTCAAATGTAAAGAATCCGATCGTTTCAAAGCTCTCTCGGATTTGTTCGACGAATTGAATGACCATTATTTGATTCAGTAAGCTCTTTTTTCCAAAGGGAATGCAGATGCATTTATTCCAATCTATACTAATATTATAAAGCTGAAGAGTTTGTTTGTTTGTTTGAACGCGCTAATCTCAGGAACTACTGGTTCGAATTGAAAAATTCTTTTTTTATTGGATAGATCATTTATCGAGGAAGGCTTTAGGCTATATAACACCACGTTGCGACTAATAGGAGCGAAGAAACAGTCGAAAATGTGGAAAAAAACGGGGGAAATTATTCATCTTTGAGGGCTTCCTTTGCTTGCGCTGCGAAAACCGTTCGAGATACTCAAATGATTCCCAAAATAACTATTCCACGCGGACAAAGTCGCGAGCACCAGTAGTATTAAATAAAATGCTTAGAAGAACATTCGAATTATGGTCACATACTTAGTTGTCATTACCTGGAAAATGACAACAGGTGTCGATTTAATTTTACCATCTAACTGGTTAGGAAGGAGACGGGCTATTAATTGACAGGTGGCCTTTAGACATTTGCTCCAGTCCAGCCTTTGGATAACCTTGATGGGGTTATAATCTATTTACAGAAATTTTATTTTCTGTAATTTTTTTTATTTTTTTAAAAAAGAACTCGTACTAAGTGTGACTGCGAAAGTTTACAAGACGTTTGGATGTTTGATACTCAATCACGCGTAAATCTGCGTCGGGCAGATTTCAATGAAACATGAAACGCAAATATCTCAGATGGATAAACAACTGTTTCCGAAGTATATAAAAATTTAGTTCTGGACATAGGAATTTAAATTTAGTTGTCATTCGCTTTCAATTTATTTTGATTTGACAATAACGATAATAAACTTCTAGTGGAGCTGTTGGCATATATTATAATCTACCAATAGTTGCAAAATTTTTCATCCAAAAGATCGAGGACATCCAGAGATTCTTCATCATTATCATCTCAGCCTTAAGACGTCCACTGCCGCATATAGGCCTCCCCATAATTTTCCAGTAGGACCTGTTAGAAGGGGCCTGGATCTAACGTTGATCTGCCGCCCTTATCTTATTCGTTCATCACTGTATCTTGTGGGTGGACGTGCTACGCTGAGCTAGCGAGTACACGTGGTCTACAACTCGAAACCTCTAGCGGCCAGAAGATTATGCCAAAACTAGTACTTATCCGACTGTCGGATATATTATTATTATTGATATAAAACACTCCTCACTTTATGTTTCCCTTTATATTAGTTATAAGTTTTGTATTGTATTGAAGCATTTGTCTAGTAAATATCTATTTTTTATTATTATTTAATATTTAAAACAATGAGTTACTCAAACAAACCCATTAAAATATAATTGTAACACACATGATTGTTTCAATGAAAGCAACATCAATTAGCCGACATAGTCTCGCAGTGTGCCACAGAGCCAGAGGCAACATTAATGAATTCAACACAATTACGACCCTCTCACACGTAACTCGTAATCACTGCATTGTTTTTGCACTTGTTTACATCTGCAATACTTGGATATCGTAATATTCGTGTGAAGTTCACCGTGTTACCGTGACGTAACAACGGCAGACACGTTTAACAATCATTTCGTAGACAAAAGATAGATGCTTACATACTTTTGCGTTAAAATCTATGGAACATTATTATGATACACGTGTTTCATCATTGTCATAATTCCTATCTATACTAATATTATAAAGCTGAAGAGTTTGTTTGTTTGTTTGAACGCGCTAATCTCAGGAACTACTGCTTCGAATTGAAAAATTCTTTTTGTGTTGGATAGATCATTTATCGAGGAAGGCTTTAGGCTATATAACATCACGTTGTGACTAATAGGAGCGAAGAAACAGTCGAAAATGTGAAAAAAAAACGGGGAAAATTATTTATCCTTGAGGGCTTCCGTTGCGTGCGCTGCGAAAACCGTTCGAGATACCCAAATGATTCCCAAAATAACTATTCCACGCGGACGAAGTCGAGAGCACCAGCTAGTGGTAAATATGTATTTAAAATATGTGCCTTTAAACGCTGTCCTTTATTAGGTGTCGTAAACGGTTTGAACGCGGTAGTTTAGATTCAAAGATTAAATCGAATGACTATGAAGATAAACCATTTTATTGTGTATTATTCGTTTAATGGCGCACTTGTTTAGCTGAATAGTTTTTATTTATGCGTGTGACATGACCTCCACCATGAATATGTTTTTTTTATAATAGTTATATAATGACAACTTACTAAGGATTGAGTTTAATTTTTTAAGATTGAACTTAACTATTGAGATTATATTATATTATATGACAATTTGCATTTAGACGTATCTTCTATACTAAACACACATAGTGAGTTTGTTAGCCTTAGACTTTGAAAATCTTTGAAAGCACTGAAATTATTAATTGTAGTAAGAATAAACAAACATTTCAAGTTTTCAACTATCATAAGAAATAATAAAAATACTAAAATAAACTTCATCAAACAAACACGTCTGCACTCGACGACGGCCGAGGTAAAAATAGAGACGAATTAACCTGGTTTATGTGCGTGGGCGCAGGTGTTGGTTGCATAGTTCAAAAAAGTTTTATAATATTTATAATGTAAACAAATTATTCACTTATGTTTTGTAAACTATCTTGGTTTACAAAATTTTCAAATATATTTTTGTGTTTTTAAAGAGCAAAACAAGAACATTATTATTATTCCAAACACAAATTTTTAGTAACAATAAAAAAGGGAAACATCAAAACTCTCAGAAAGATTCAATAACTCAGAAGCATTAGCATGTTATCGGCATGTGATAGTTATGCAACGAATAAAATTCGTAGTAATTGTGTATATTTAATTTATAATTTATATTTTTTATGTTTTAAGATTTGTTTGTCCGCTTAGTTTTTGTTTTTGTACGAAAATCTTTGATGCGGTTATAGTTAACTATTATCATTTATATGTAGTTTCTTCTGGAAGGTCCACGTTAACAATAAGCCAATGTTTCTCAATAATGTCGTTAAAAGAAAACTGATTTCCTTTTTTTTGTAGAACTTGTAAAACGAGGAAGGTTGGTGTATTGCAAAAAAAAATTGCTACTGGGCGAAGGAGGGATGGGATCGCTAGTAAATTATATGCTGATTCCTCGTCATATCATCAAATTCTTATGTAAAAAGCTTTTGTAGTAGTATACCTATGTGTCTTAACATTTTGCTCCTATATAATCAAAAATATTTTATTATTATTAAAAATTATCCAATAATATGCATGGCCGATGACTGGAGTTGATATTGGTATAAAATAAATTATATGCTGATTCCTCGTGATATCATCAGATTCTGATTGAAACAGCTTTTACTAGTATACCTATGTGTCTAACATTTTGCTCCTATATAATTAAAAATATTTTATTATTATTAAAAATTATCCAATAGTGCATAGCCGATAACTGGAGTTGATATGTAATGTATGCAAGTGATGATATAATGATATAAGAATACACCTGTCACCTACATATACCTACACCTACATACGTACGTACAGCGACTCAATATTGCTACAACAAAAGCTGATAACCGGTAACTATGTATGTATATTGTAGAAACCAGTTCTTATGGTAGGCCACAGTTCGACCCGGAGAGGTCGCAGTGACGACATTGACCTCTGTAGGTCGTCTAAAGTCCCCTTTTTTACAATGTATTTTTGTACATACATTTATTACATTTTTTTTGTAAAATCGGCAGCACACCTTGCAGTAGGTAAAGCAGACAAGAAAAGTGCTTTATCAGTTTCGATTACAAATTCCATTCATTTCAAAATTCGCTAAGGATTTGAAATAGGTATTGATTACTGATTGACATAATTTGTCATCGCTAATAAAGATAGCAATAGAAATTGTCACTTTGAATTTTCAAAGGAAAACAGACCTTATCATTCTACAACATATAAAGAATGTTCAATCTTAGGGTGATAAAGCACTTTATTTGTCGAATTTACATTATAGCTAGGATGTTTTCATAGCACATTTTAGAAATTAATTATACTGGATATAAAATTAAATTCAGATTTGTTCCGATGCAATCCTTCGTAATAATATGTATCAAAAAAGTCTAATTTTTATATATTGCTACGACCAATAACTTATGAGTAATCATCAAATTACATAGTATGGAATTGTTAAGGTGCTCGAGTTGGAATGCCATTTTCAAATTGATTGTCAGCTTGCCTGCCGAACTTGATATACAAAACCTGCTCATATTCCTTATTAATTAACTTATACATATATTAAAGTATTCATTATTACGTTAACCAGTTAAAATATGCTGTAAACTGACATACTATAATACTATCTGTCTATATATGCAAAGAGAACTCATAAATCTAACTCCATCTGCTTCACAGGCTTTGTGGCTACCCTTCAAACCCACCTCCACATCTGGACTGGACAACCGAACAGACATTTAAAGTCATAAATACCAGTTCTGTATTATTAAAAGATATAAATCACATTCAAATGAAATGTCACGAACGTTTATAAGGTCGCGCACGTATATATGTAGTTAATTGTTGAAAAATTATAAACACCGACTGTAATTTGCATTAACACAAGATTACGTGTGCGTTTTAAAACAAATTTTACATCATATTACCTTCTTTTAAAAGGAAAGGTCATCCGACCTCTGCGACCTTTCGAGTCTCGAAAAAACAAGGACCTCATCATGAACTCGCTGTAGATCATGAGCGGATAAGGAAAAGTTTGACTTCCTCGTAAGTCGTCAACATATCATGTTGTTGCTGGACAATTTAATTCAATTTTAAACATGAAACATAAATCCAGTTTTAATATGATTGTGAAGAGAAGAAAAAATCCTTAAACAGAATTAAAGTTTGTTTTAAAATTTAAAAAAAAAAACATATTTATTTAAATGTTTATTAGACAACTAACTTTTAGTTAATCAAATGTTAGACTAACAATTCACTAATTATAAATTAACTAGCGTCTCGCACCTCGCTTCGCACGGGGTTGAAATTTTCAAAATCCTTTCTTAACAGAAAAAAAAAAGTTATGGGTTCAAAATTTCAGCTTTCTATACTGAGTGATTTTGACTGTGCGTTGATTGAGTGAGAACAAACTATTTTATAAGTATTTATGTGTGTGTAGGTTTCAATCAACTAATTAAGTTCTCGTCGCTAGGGTTATATTATAAGAAAAAAAAAAATAGATTTATGTAGACAATGTAAAACAAAATAACAAATAAAAAAACGAAGTGTAAATATGTATCCAACTACCAGGCCGCAGTCGCAATCGCAATTGACACTACCAGTCAAATTATGCAATTGACCAAAGACCTATTTCATAATTACAAAAAGAAATGTTTAATAAAGACTACCTTACCTTGGATTGCTCAAAGCATTACATTATTAACCCCTGGGCCACGAAACCAATGCTCGAAGCTAATTCGCTTTGAGCTGCAAGCGTCAGCGTCGAGCGTCAAAAACCAAATGCTTGTTGTTTATGTAAGAGGCCACAATACGCCGGCGCTGAAAATTGCAGCGAAATTTTTGACACTGACTTACAGCGCTAAACAAATTCGCTTCAACCGCTGATTTCGTGGCCCAGGCATAAACGTCCTTCAAAATTATTATTATTATTGACTGAAGTTTAGCCTGAATTCGTTTGAAAAAATTTATTATCTTCAATTGAATCCTAACTAACACTATAAGAACGAAAGTGAGTTTTATTGTTTGTTTGTTACGCTTTCGCGCCTTAACTACTCAACCGATCACCGTGAACTTTTTTATAAACATTGTCAGCGATACAAAAAAGCACATAGGGTATACCTGGCCCTTCATCGTTCATCTAGAAAAAGTACTGTAACCGGGGGATCACTTAAAAGTGATAAAAATATAATTTTAAAAAATAAAAAATATATATTTTTATTAAAAAATCAATACCTGAGCTGACACAAATTTCAATATGATCAATGAAAGATAATATAATGATATAATCAATTCTCTTCGAAATTCATAAATTTCGCAATTGGGATCCGGAAAGTACATGAAAAATTATCACTCGGATAGATACTGTGAAAAATCGAATCCATATTCTAAATCCAAATAGAACGCTACCATTGGTCCGGTGAAAGTGAGAGCAACATCTGTCTGTGACGTAACGTGACAAATCGGCCATTGTCCTGAGTTTCGACAGTGGTCGACAAATAGTAAGAGTTTATTACGGGCGTAGTGTAGTGTGTTTGAATTTTGCAATGGTTCACGTTTCATGTGCCGACACCTGCTTGTCAAACATAACATACATTACTGTACAACGCCATACCAGTGAGTGGCTTTTATTTAGGACTAAAGTTATATATTATGTGACTGTCAAGTTGAAAGGTGGTGAAAGCAAAGCTTTAATTAAACAATTATAACATTTGAATCTTTTTGCTTCTATCAATGACAAAAAGATTTATCAAATAGTCTATCTATTATCTATGGACATCCGTCATAGTTTTAGGGCGGCTCCATCTCCATTATCATTAAGTGCCCACGGCCTCCACACCAAGGTTATAAGGCCTTATCAACAAAATAAGTTAATACTTATTAATAAGTTATACTAAAATCCTGGTTTTATACTTATTAACAGTCAAAAATTTATTGACAGAAATCAATAGAATTTCGTTCGCAATCAAAAATAGCATTGCATACATCAATGGGGGCCATAATTTGTTTACAAAGTGTGGATGAGGCGGCAATATTATTTTACAACATAACTGTTTCAATTAAATTTCGAAACTTAGGTTTGAAGTGAGTCGCGCGCGATGGCGAAATAGGTCCGTTGTAAAATGCTATATTTATATTCCTGTCAGGTCGTCGCCGCTCGTTTTTAAATGCCTTCCGTCTGGGAAAGACTGCGCGAACTGTCTGTGAATTTACATACTGTGCATAGTAAATTTTCTTATTATATTAACACCGCTCACTGGTACTTCGTTAGCGTAGAACTGTGCGACAGTAAAACATTTAGAACAGAAAAAGTTTGCTATAGGTACATTTTCTACACGCGAAATTCGAAACTGAAAGAGGTTTTTTTTTTAATTTTAATTAGTGGAGTGTTCGCCGTCGGACTATTTGTATTTTCAACGCTGCAAAATTTCTTTTTCAGACAAGATATACAGGTATTCTTCATGGATATCTTGTACGACAGACGAGAGTAAGACCAATTGTTTGTTAGAAAAATTTTATCCGGAATAATAATCCTATCGATTAGTATAATAAAATAGCGAGTGTTTGTTTTTTTTTTTAATTTTAGTTGGTTCGAGTCCCGGGCGAGTCAAGCGAGTTTTAGTAAATCTTTGAATGCAGCTTTGTTTCTTTTTAAAAATAAAGGAACAAATACGTATAAAATATAACAATAAAATAGACACTTTCATAATTGATTACTCCTGCTTAAAAGTGACCTCATTAACAATGGCCATTTCTGCATCTAGAAAATACATGATTTTCGTTTTGACGGTATCAGATTCAAACCATAATATTTTACCATAATTATGGTAAAATATTATGGTCACGCATCCGTGACATTAATAACCTAAAATGTAGGCACATCATTATTATTATACGATTTTTTTACAAACTTGGCCCTATGCTGATTGGGCTCATACTATATTTTTCAAGGTTCTAATTGATAGCCAATTTCCAGACCTATACAACAGTCACGGTCCAGGCTTGTAAGGGAAATAGGAATTTTTTTTTGAAAAAAATGTTGGTAAATTTTGTATCCTAAATGTGAATAAAAACTAGTCTGTTTTAAAAGTACCTATACATAAGTATACAATTAAATTACTCGTATTTTTGTCAAACGGTCACGCTCTCACTTCATTTCAAACGTCCAACACAACACAATGCGTGATACCATCTTTCACAGTTTGTGACGTTTGAGATTGATAAGCATGATAACATTTTTTTTCTACATCACCTAAGTATTGGTTGCGTTTAAAGTCACAAATAAAGTCATTATTTATTTACTAGTAGGTACAGTCAAGGGCAAAAATATATGTACGTTTCCAAGCGGCAAACATATCTGTACAATTGAGAGGCCAGAAATATCTGTTCTATAATTCGGTCAGAAATATGTGAGCATTTAAAGGGTCAAAAAGATCTAGACGTTCACGTAGCCATAAATAAATGTACAATGTCAGTCAAATATATCTAGGCAAATAGGAGTGCATAAATATCTGTACAAACAAACAAGTTTTCGTATTTTGAATTATGACAATCATCGAAAAGAGTACCATTCTGTCATATGATCTGTTTGTCCCTTTCATTTTGATTGGGGCGTCATTAACGTAATATTTCTTTCACCTTTCATTCTATTATTTTAGATTCTGCTTCACAGCGTTCACAGCTATCATATACGATTTTCACATGGCTTTTCTCGTGAATATTATATTAGCGTTTTTTCAATGCTAAATTTATGTCAGTAACATATTTATACTAGACGTAGCGATGAAACGGAAGATATTTATTCGTAATTTAAGCAATTATACAATAATTGTACGAAAATCTTTCGATTACGCTAATCTATACTAATATTATAAAGCTGAAGAGTTTGTTTGTTTGTTTGTTTGTTTGAACGCGCTAATCTCAGGAACTACTAGTTCGAATTGAAAAATTCTTTTTGTGTTAGATAAATCATTTATCGAGGAAGGCTTTAGGCTATATAACATCACGTTGCGACTAACAGGAGCGAAGAAACAGTCGAAAATGTGGAAAAAAACGGGGAAAATTATTCATCTTTGAGGGCTTCCATTGCGTGCGCTGCGAAAACCGTTCGAGATACCCAAATGATTCCCAAAATAACTATTCCACGCGGACGAAGTCGCGAGCACAGCTAGTGTATGTATAAATGTCTCTTTGCCGTTAAAAAGAACTCTTAGGTTTTTACTAACTTAGAGCATTTAATAATTAATCACTTGTCTGCAATGAAATCCTCCTTCAAAAAATATGTCAAAAATATGAAGATTTTAATACTTTGAATCTATTCCCGTTGGCCGATTTTTTCTATCACGCCTAGATTTATCGATATGAATTTTTATTAAATATCAATTTAGGTTTTTTGAATTAGTTTTGTGCGTCAACATCATAAACAGTATAGTATACATGCAAATAGGTTTTAGCGAGTTGTAAGAGAAAGAAGGAAAGTGCCGAAATTAAATTATATGGCAGTACACATGCGCAATTGGCTCTGTTCATAAAAAATACATAAACTACACATAAAATACTTAAAAAAAAGTAGAGAATATGCAAAACATCAAAATATTTGATAATTAGACTTGACAGTCTTGACACGCTCTTTGTTCTCATGTATATGATAGTTTCATGTATGGATATTTATGCCCTCCTATTTGCCTACAGCCTACACATATTTGACAGACATTGTACATATATTTATGGCCACGTGAACGTCTAGATCTTTTTGACCCTTTAAATGCTCACATATTTCTGACCGAATTATCGAACAGATATTTCTGGCCTCTCAACTGTACAGATATTTTTGCCGCTTTGGAAACGTACAGATATTATTGCCCTTGACTGTACGTAGGTAACTGCGAGTTAATCTATTTTTTAATATATTTTTTCTATACTATCCACATTTTTTCATAAAGGACGATGATAGTTTTGTCACCACACTGCTTATAACCCCGTATTCAACTGTATGGAAAGGCGAAGTAGTGTGCTATTGGTTACTATCCTTGCATATGAAAATATCCCCAATGCCGCTGGGCCACGATTACCAAATTATTTTCACTCTACCCTACAGTCCACTTACGCTCTAAACCGCCCCTAATTTGTCTGTGGACACACCAAGTATACAAAAACAAAAGTCTTTCAAGTTCCACTAAGCAATCCACTGTTTAAAGATGGAGGAATATTGAGGAAATGTCGAAACACCTTCGCACGTATCTCTCTCAATCACATCTCGCGCATATCAATTGCACTCACTCAACGTTCCCAATACCTAGTTTTGAGCGTTTGTCCGTCTGTTTCGTGTTGCGATAGTGTGTCATTGTCGGTCGACGAACTCCACTCACTCTTGAATGTTGATATAACACATATTTATCAATCTCAAACATTCTCACGTTAACAACCGTCTTTTACTAATTTTATTGGCCACACTTTATCTAGAAGTAAAAAAAAAAACAATTAAACTCGTTTAGAATATTCAGAACGGAAAACTGAATCCCAAAAGCACACGTAAAAATTGTATACGTATCGTGGTAATGGTTTTGTTTGTGGTTATGTGTTAGTGCCGTATTATGCTGGTGGTGATAATGTCGTAGTTTAGTGCTTGAGATTGAATCCCCTCACTCTCTATCTTAATGTAGACCCTTGGTATGTTACCTGTACTTCAAATGCCTCTAACATCAAGTAGAACATTAACAAAAATATAATACATCATAAAAAAGCTGAAGTGTTGTCAAATATCATTACATTTTCACTGTGTATCCCGTTCCATTTCATCCCATCGCAACTCATATTACTGATAAGTATAAAAGTTATCTTGTGTGTTAATCCAGGACAGTATTCGAATCTCTTGGATAAGACTTTTCTGATCAGACTGTCCATACTATTACGCCAATTCGCAAAAAGGGATTCACTGTGAAGCAAATTCATTTCAAGCATCACATACATAGAATACGCCAACTTCAAAAGTTCAAACTTCAACTAAACAATGTTGGTAACAAGGGAACAACTTCTTTATCATCACAATAGTAAGATCTATTTTTCTTCCCAAAATTCATTTCAAGCATCACATACAAAGAATATACAGCAACTTGAAAAGTTCAAACTTCAACTAAACAATGTTGATAAAAAGGGAACAACTTCTTTATCATCACAATAGTTAGATCTATTTTTCTTCCCAAATCAATTTCAAAATGTACTTTACGCACACCCAGTTATTGAAAATAAGGCGTATTTCGCTCACCCACATAGAGATCGGGGTGGGCGGGAGAAATAAAGCCGTAACCGACGACGATGATATTATTATGATATAATAAAAGAACAACAGAGGTGACAAGACATAAAAAGGTCAGGGGTTAATCGCAAAAGCCTACTTATTTTAATCCCTTGGCGGAGGAATATTAATCGACATTTCTGGCTTGGCTAATAAAAAAAGCGTTTTTCAAATAAAATTAATATCTCTTTTTTGACTTTTGCGTAATGGGTGTCGACTTATTTTTTCATTATCTTTTTAATTTTTAGGAGTTAATGCTTAAAAGCTTATGTAGTGCAGTGGTTATCATAAAGTATATTTTTGATCATAATTATCTGCTTACGTAAATTTCGTCGAGTAGAAAATTCTGCTATCGTCAATGACAATGTGATGAAATAAGATAATTATTTATTTGATTAAAAAGCATAGTTACGTGATATAATTTTAAGATATTTTAATACAAAAAATATTTTTATTAACTTTGAATACGATTTTAAAGCAGGTAAACAACAGTAGGTACCTACATATTGCCGTAATGTGACCTCTTCAAGAAGGCCTCCTTTTGGTCAAATGGTACAAAAAATAGTGTCCTGTGCTATTCCGAAACAAAAAAATCTACACGTCTTGAGATTAGGGCCAAGGAATAGAACTAATAAAAAACTTAATTATAATACTATATTAGCGACCCCGGGGACCCTCCCCTCCTCCCCTCCCCCAGCTTCGTATGGGTACATTTTTTTTCCGCAAAATATACACACAAACCTTCTTCGTTTATCCCTCTTTTCATTTACTGAAAACTTTAATCAAGTTTTTTTTTTAAATTTTCACGCGGCCATCAAGTTAACGCTATTCTAAACTAAGTAATTAACAGCGCTATTCAGTGTTTTCGACATTGAAGTAATAAACTAACATTGTTAATTATAGCCAGTTTGTCTCACGTTGAATTATAATCAATTTTGCGATGCCGGGAGTCGCTTGCAAATCGTCGTTACACAATTCAGTTTAAGTTAATTTCGCCTACAAAACCCCCAAGAGGGGTTATAGGGTTGCCGCTTTTGACATTATTGGGAAAGAAATTAACATTAATATTATATTTTTGAAAATATTGTCTTCTTTTATTTTTAATTACGACAAGCTACTTCTATAGCTACTTAAATAGTTGAGGACCACAATTGTTGACTGTAATTAATTGTCATGTTTTGAATAGTTTTTTTTCTTTATCGGCAACCTGACCCGTTTTTGCACGGATGATACTAATATAATAATTTCCTATAACAATAATTGATTTATTCTAGTATATTGATCCGGTCTGGCTTTACAGGTGGATTTCACTAAAGATAATGCACTTCACTAAAGAAAGTCAAGATAAAAACTTTCAGCGGCTGAAAATAATTTTATATGACTGTAGTATATACATTATATATAATTAGTTATATTGTCTAATGTCTTAATACATATAAACTTTAGAAATTTTATGACAGTGTCAGACGCGGATTGATTTTATACGCCCTAAGTATTATATTGCGCATTGCCAACCCTAGGCATGTTGTACATTGAGAGGCAAACTCTTAACTTAATTAGCAAAGAAAACTTTCACAGTCATGTTTGTTCAGACGTGACACGTGACATTGAATCTTATTGAGACAAACAAAACATGTCTCACAGTCTAACCATGCAATAAAATAAATCAGTACTGCTCGTGAAGGGCATAAATGTTGTTTTCGAGTTACGGGTAAATAGGTTGGCCAAAAAGTCCATGTCATTTTCGCTACTATAGCGTACAATTATGTCCACTCATATTGACAGTAATATCTATACTAATATTATAAAGCTGAAGAGTTTGTTTGTTTGTTTGTTTGTTTGAATGCGCTAATCTCAGGAACTACTGGTTCGAATTGAAAAATTCTTTTTGGCTATATAACATCACGTTGCGACTAATAGGAGCGAAGAAACAGTCGAAAATGTAGAAAAAACGGGGAAAATTATTCATCTTTGAGGGCTTCCGTTGCGTGCGCTGCGAAAACCGTTCGAGATACCCAAATGATTCCCAAAATAACTATTCCACGCGGACGATGTCGCGAGCACCAGCTAGTTAAAAATAATATTTCAGTGCACATTAAAATGTGAAAAAAAAAGAGAAATGTCTAAGTATATATTATTAAACTTTTACTTTATTTAATACCTACTAGATAATAAAATATATTTAATAGTAAAATAAAATATTCTTATATTATTTAGTTTCACCTACACAAGTTACGAACAAGTAATAAATCATTTCTAGTTCATAAAACACCAACATTTTCTATACCTATAAAAACTCACTGCGTTTTCATATTTTTATGCAATAAATTGGTAGGTGAAGCATTTAGTTCCTTATATAATAGTAGAAGTTCAAAATGTAAAATTTCGAAATTTCAATATTCGGAAGCGATTTCAAAATAAGGCTTTTATAGTTAGTTACTTGCACATTAAAAAAAAATATTAAAATAATTTCGAATGGCAGCTGAAATTATTTTGATGAACTTAAAAAACTATTTTCAGAAGATTGCATTTATTTGTACGAATCTTACGAACGATGTCGAATAAACTAAAAAAATTATCACCGAAAAAATCTTAGGTAGTATTCCATTTACTCGTAGTACTTACAAGGATAGAATGCGGACTTTCTCATGTTTCAAAAATAGATTCAAAAGTTATTAAGTATCCAACTGTGCATTTTCTCTAGAAGTGTCTCTAGCGTAAGTTTTGACAAAGAAGCCCTCAATCATGCCCACGAAGGAGTTTACGTGTAGCGGTGACACGGCAAAGGAACATTTATCAAATCCAACGTGGACGTAGAAATATCTCGCGACCCCAACAATAGTTCGTTAGTTTGAAATTCCACACCACAATACTTAATGTAAATATAAGTCCCGAGGCTTTCCTATGATACCGAGTATTTTAAGGCGCAGCTCATAGATAAATGATTGGTCTCGCTGCGCTCTACTAGATACCGTAGTCGTATATGTAAAATGCGGCATAAAATAGTACGCCGAATTCGGCGTACCCGAGCCAGTCACACTGCAAACTGTCTGTGATGTGTATGTGCCGAATGTTTTATTAAATTTTAGGCATAATAAAATACCAGTTTAAGTAGTGAAACTGTGTAAAAATATAATAAAACTGGGTAAAAAGTGATGAGAAGTGACGATTTTTTACACACACTACAATAAAAAGTTGCCACATTTTCGGAGCTATTGCTTTTGCTGATCTAGTCGAGCGCAGCGAGACCAATCAATTATCTTTGGCGCAGCTCGATGACAATTCCGTGTCATTAATGTATGTATGTATACAAGTAGGTACGTCGATAGTGTGTGTCGCGGTCTTAGTAAATTTAGTGCATTCAAGTACGAATTCAAGGTATGTATATATATAATGTTAGGCTACAGATTGAGTATCATAGTAGACGCCGATTGGAATCCCAATGGATCCTGCGCTAAATCCCATTAAATAAAAAAAAACACGTTTTTTAGAAAAGAGTTATACTGGATACCGAAATACCAAGAAAGCATACGAATATTATCTATTACATACTAATATTATAAAAATAGAAAAAAAAGATTTGTATTTTCTTTGTAATGAATGGATAAAGTCAAAAACTACTGCTAAATATTTCTTTAAAAAAAAATTCTTTTTAAAAATTGATATATATATATATATTTTAATTTTATAAAGTTAGACGGGTGAAGTAATGCGACTTCTAGCAATGGCTATATCAATAAATCGATAACTATATACGAAGTACAAAAATAACCAATTTGAAAACCCTTTAGGAAACTCATTGTTCTAATCGTTGGCACTGAAAGCATCACACATCGTTGAACACTTATTTTCAAGCTCGGTGGTATGCCTACACTTTTTTTATTTTGTCGTGCGTCACAATCTGACGTGGGAATCCATAAAAAGTTCACTGACGAGTAAATAATATACACTATACGAGTAGTATGTGCGATATGGTGACAATAATAAATGGATTTTTGCACATCCATCCAAAAATACCACTACTTTTGCCCTTGGTGGGTACCAACGGGCAACGAATGTACTTTTTTCATACATCTACAGTTGGTTATACTTATTTTGTACTTTATTTCAAAATACAAATAAGACAATGTTAGTGTATCAATCGATAATAAATAAACTTTAAAGTCATTTCTTATGTAAATGTGTCAGGTGGTACAAGTGAATTAATGATCCTATTTTCCGTTGGATTCTGGCTTAGGAAGAGATTAGGAGGGGACAGGGAAATATATGTCGCACTGAATCACTTACCGCATCACAATAGCATACGTGCTGTTAATGTACTGTGATTTGCTGTACTAAAGGGATGGCCCTTTTTTGCGTGGGAAAATCTGCGAACCAGATCCCCCCCTCCCACCGACCATTGAGATCGGTGTGGGACTTCTACCCACTTGAAAACCCATAGACGGGGGGGTTAGGTGACGTAGACACTCTACCTTCTCCCCCCCGCCAGATGAGGCCCGCACACTGATATTAATAAAATGCTATTTATAATTTTTGTTTTCATTCTCGTTTTCTTTCGAAATAAACAGACTATTTATAATAGAAATTTATTTTATGGAACCGTACAAACACTATTAGAATAAGAGAATTGTGATAAGAATTTTAAGAAAAAATACCATTTTCATTCTCTGTGATTGACAAAGTCTCAGGTTTCTTATTCTATTTCGAGGTGTTCTTACTTCTCCTTTTATTAAAATATATTAAGATACTTATTAGTTGCAAAAGTGTTTGTTTGATAATGACAATACAAATTATGCAATTTTTTACTCGAAACACAATATTCAGTTTTGGTATCGAATGTATTGCTACATAATATATTTCATAATAATTTAAATTTTAATATTTAAGAAACGACCAGAAATTGTACATACATTCAGTCTTAGTATTTATGTTTTTAATCACTTTCAAAGATTTCTTTTTGCGAGTGAATGTGCAACATATAATATGCGCTTGCAGTACCTAGTGAAAGTTAAAAGCTATTAAATGAAGTCAAAATGAATAATTGCGTGAAGGGCACTTTCTTTTAAAAAAAATAAACATCTTCCAGATACTCAACGTTAGTAAAACTTACAAAAGCATAAGTACTATAAAAATATTCAATTTCAGAACTACTTATTGTTCAATGGAAAAGCATTTTAAGCGACTAACTAATGAAACTAAAATATTTGAATAGTTAATATTAAACTATTAATTACAAAACTATTATTATTAATTTAATCAAACATCGATCGAAACAAAGGAAACGACAAATTTATTAATGAAAATGACATTTCCAAATTGCCATTGAACAAAGTTAATTCCAACATTGAAAAATTAAAATATAATAATGAATTATTAAAAAAGTTAATTAAGTTGAGCAATCAACGCCGCGTAGCGTTGAAATTTAGTAAAAACAAAAGGTCGTCTCTTTGTCACCTCGGTGGCGGACGATACCTACGCAAAGTGACACAAAGAAGCTTGAAATATAATTTCATTATCATAATATAATAATATTTTGAAATTTATTTATTTATTTTACTATTAGCTAACCCGGCAAACGTCGTTTTGTGAAAAAATAATAAATAAATTTTTGGGGTGGACCACCCTTAACATTTAGGGGTATAAAAAATTGATGTTGGCCGATTCTCAGACCTACCAGACAAGCACACAAAATTTCATCAAAATCAGTCCAGCCGTTTCGGAGGGAGTTTGGCAATAAACACCGCGACACGAGAATTTTATATATTAGGTTAAGAGAATAAACGGATTATTGACAATATTGTGAGGTCTTAATTAGGTCTTAATTAAGAAAATGGAATAGAAAATGGAAAAACACATTATCAAGGAAAAACGCATAACTATTTTTAACTAAGTTTATATTAAAAATAGTTATGCGCTAAACAAATTTTGTAATGTTTAAATTAATTGTGAAGTATCGAGTGCATAACACAGCTCAAAATGCTGCAGGACTTGAGAGAGCTATATTTAACTCTATATTTATTTACCTAATAAAAACCAGACAAAAATAGTTACTTGATTGTTAATTATATACCAAGAATTCTTCTTTGCCGTTAATATAATTGTAGATATTATTTTATTTTATTAGAAAATAATATTATGAGCAGCTCCAAAATTCAACGAGTTTCAATACTTAACGAACTGCAGCCTTAAGAAAACTTACTTACTTGATTTCTTATGAGTGTATTAGCTACTTACTTAATTTTAAAGTGCCTTGTTCATAAGCGTCTATTTAGAATTTCATCATTGATTTATCACAGGTTTAAAATATGGAGTAAGTAGACATATTTATTTACATTTCTTACGCAATTTTATCTCTTTATTTATAATGTGTAAAATATTTTGTCTAATCTGATAAACACTTATCTCAAAACATACTTATCCGTGAGAAAATTTCGTATGTGTGCTTTATCAAATTTGTTTTTCTACGAATAGGTGCATACATAACCCGCTAATAACCCCTAAAACCCACCAATAACCCACTAAAATTTAGTAAATTTTTGTGAATTTCATACTCGTAGGTAGGTACTAAAAACCTGTATAACATTAGAAATGTATCAGGTGCCTATTACAGTAGTCAGTAAACAGTGATTATTAGTTTTTTGGCCCAGGCCTAACTTAGGCTATATTAGTCTAGTCTAGGCTATATTAACAGCTAGTCATTTTATACCATACTATCAAAAGTGGCAACGCACTCCCTAATATTTGGCCTGACTGAATTCGATTTTTTTAAACATTTAGGTAACTGAAATCAGACCTCTTAGTTGAAACCAGGATAACCTAATTATTGTATAATTAACAGTCTATCCTTTGAAATATCAAGTACCTACTGTGCTATAATTATATTGAGAAACCGTAACTTTACGTGTATCACGAAACGAATCCCTTATCAAAGTTATTTCTTTGTGGTAATTTTATTACGTTTAAAAATATGCAAATCACGTGTAGTAAGGTCACGTTTCAGACGATAACTTTTCACAGTCAATTAGCAGTGGAAACTTGTGGGTGTTTATCCAATTTTAGTTATCGGTACGATTAAAGTTTAATAATAACGGGTTGTAATTTAAAGTTTCCGATAACGTGCTAATAATAATTCCAACAAAATTTGTTCAGTGTAGTGTGTCCCGCGCAGCATTATTGGGTTTTCATACAACTAAGTAAATCGCGATCTCGTCTTTGCATCCGGGAACGTGGTCAAAGCGCAACCTTGTTTTCTATAAGGAAAATGAAATTATAAAATACCTAAATTTAAAGTCAGGCTGGTGATCCAATTGATTGTAGGTGGCTACTGTCGTTGCCTATAAGTATAAATATGGCTACTATGAAACGCAGTCTGCCCTGCATAAAGCAAGAATTTGAAATTTAGATTTGTTTTTTGAAAAATTCATTAAATTTTGATGTCGTTTTAACATTCATTATAAAATTTCACTGAGAAAGTTTAAACTAAAAAAACAATAACCAATAGAGATAAATCCACGTTTTGTATAACTTACATTTAATGATTAAAATTGAACTAATTTTAATTTGACTTATAATTTTCTAAAATTAAAATTATCTAAGTTACGAATAAAAAAATGACTTAAAATATTATTGAATACTTTTAAACTTGCATTTAACTATAATATGACAAACTCAAACTACCAAGGTCTCTCTACTTTAGGTGCGTTTAAGGACTTTACGACCTACTCAAAAGTTTATAGACAATCTCGTGGAATGAGTCACAAATTAAACAATATAGGCATTCAAGTGATAAAACCAGTCAGTGCAAGATAATAATCTCAACGATATAGACGAATAGATTCACCTAAACCATCACCAGAAATAGACGATGAATAGATCCAGGAAGAACGTCGGAAAACTTTCAATAACAGAAAACTTAGTCGAGCAGAAAGAATAATTACAAACAATTACAATAATGCAAACCTATTATAATAAAGATTCAAAGCGCGTGACGATTGTCGAGGAAAAACACTAGAAGATCTTCAGGTTTTTGCAACACTTGGCACTGTATTAACCTTGGTAAAATCCAAGTGTTTTATTATCACGGTGTGTATTTGTTTTTGCACTGTACACAAACACTGGAGAGAGACACGAAATGTGTGACGCGATCGGTAATACTGCTTTTAAAATTCGCGGTCAACAAAACGGACCGAACGCGTGCGGCCCGAACCGACCGCCGTGAGCGACTGATAGAGCGCATGCGCCAGCACTCAGCGCTGAGACGCTTCACAAGTCACGAGAGAAAGCACACACTCTTGCGCATCCCAATATATAGAAAATTGAAACTTCAGGCGTCTTCATGCGCCAATTCGCTAAACTGTCAAGAAAATGCTTTCTACGAATCGGTCAATTTCCTAGCGGGCAAAACGAGTTGTAAAAGATAGAGAAAAGCTTAAAGCTTTCGTTTTTTTTTTATCGCGGACAAGGCTACTTCCTTTCCCGTTTACCAACTGCTGTTCCTGGTTTCAACCAAAAACCTTACAATCTTTGAAGCCGCACAAACTACACAACCACTGGCCCATCTGTTGTGTACATTCGTGGCCGTACGCTGTGCGTCATTCATTTTTTTTTTATATTATATGAAACCTAAAAACACCTGTTGCTTGGTAGGTAACTAACAATAGTAATGAATCAAGGTGGCTCTGAACCAATGTCTTTATTTTAACAAACAATGTGTTAAGTACCTACGTATAGTCAAAATATCATTTTTATAATACGTAGGCAGGCATATATTATTTGTAATTAATTACAAAACAAAGATAAACCATTTAAAAGATTACCGTTTAAAACGTTCATTCATTATTGTCTAAGAATGTTATCAAATATGAAAATTATTTTTATTAAAAACAAAGCATAGCTAGGTACCTACATTCAGTAACAAGATAAAGAATCGTCACAAAAAATATTATAGGTATAAAATTGGTATTGATTACAAATACTTCATTACTTTCGTTACTTCGAGATAATATAAAAAAAGGATATAAAGAGGATAAATAAAAAAAAATGTAAAAAATAATAATATTAAAATTAATAAATTAATTAAATTAAATTTTATATATTTTTTATATTATAAAGGATATAATATTTTTTCCTAAATAAAAAAGGAGCAATATTATATTTTTTAAAGGTAAAAGACACGTTTGTCACATACGAAATTAGCCTACACTACAATATAATAACGAACATTCCTACGCATATAACGGCCCACCCTCTGTCTGCCCAACAAGCTCAACTAATTGGGATTATTTTTGTTCACCAATTCGTCGCCCTAAAGGTACAGGATACGGGATGCCCTGAAATTAAAACCCTTAAGCCCTATCATTTAAAACCCATAAGCGGCTCGTGACTGAGCCCGGTTACGAAATAACTTATTTATACGAGTGTTTTAAAGTTAACTACTTTGACCAAATTACAAAACAAAGTGTTGCAATTTATATCACATTTAGATTAAAGGTGTAAACTGTTAACTAATTTGGCACAAGAACACCTTGAAACAAACGCAGCTTTCCAAATTAATCAAATTGGATCTAATGAAAACAAACCAATCACCTGACGAGACGCTTCGATCTTGTATAGTTATCTAGTGAATGTGCATGCGCGGGCGCAAGGTCGTCGGGAACCGGTCCGCGATGGCGATCAAGTTATATTAGTTCTTGATAGTAGAGAAATATAGTGACCAATATATTATGCATGATGTTATAATATCTTTGATTAAACAACTATTATAACAATAAATCCGATGGTTAATAAATTAATTAATATTTGAAATATTATGGTCAGACAGCTTTTTCTGTTACGTAAACTGCACGTCAGTTGGTTCGTCACTATCACCGTTAGTTGTTGGATCTATGTCTTGCATGTATACCACCAGCGGCATTTAACTTCTAATTAAATCAATGAAATTCTAAACTTATTCTTTTTAATATGAATAATTTTCTGACCAAAAATATAAATAAAATTAAATAAATATATTTAAAAAAATATTTTCAATTTTTCACAACTAATGATCCACTGTAATAAAATGTTTGGCTTATCTTATACTCGTACGTACACAGCTAGAAAGTCTCGCCAGTAAACACTTCGCTGAGGTAACTAAAAACTACTAACAGAACATGTTGATAGTCAATGTACGTGCCTAGACGCAACGGTGTGCGGTTGAGCGAATGGTACAGTTACCCCATTGCTGACCACCGGCTCCGGTTACTTTATCAGCTACCTGTGTGACAGTTTCGACTACAACTAAGTCACATGCAGTGCATGCACGTATTACGGCCAGATCAGAGCTAGGAACAATTTCAACTAAATCACGCATTGTGTTTAACTTGCGGTTTCACAGTTGTCTCGACGATAGGTCGAACGAAATATTATGCTTTTCTAGTTTCTAGCATAGTTTGTTTACGACGAATAAAGATTAAATAAATAAATATATAAATATATTCACACAGCACCATCTAGTTGCAAAGTAAGCAACTTAATGCTTGTATTATGGATACCAGACAGTTGATATACTACATATATTACTTTTTTTTTGTAAATACATACATATTATAAATTCAAAACTTCCATGACTCAGGTACAAAGGTAATGTTAACACATAAATATTTGCCCCTAGCGGGATTCGAACCCGCGACCGCTTGGTTAACAGCTAGGGTTACAAGCCACTAGACCAAAGATTGATCGTTTGACATTTATTACAATTCAGAGATGTCCAATGTAGTGGCAAGCCAAATTGATAGTAACAAACAGGAAACTAATGCGGGTGGTGGCGTAACGAAAACGATATTTTATTATACTGCTAAGTGAAAGTGTTACACGTTTACTTTGTCTGATTAAATTAATCTTTGTCTATTTACATACAGACCATATATTTCAGTATTTCATTTGCATACAGAGCAACGGATTAATGACAATTTATGCTCACCCGGAAGCTGTATGGAAAGGAAGCAAATGCTTTGAATAAAATTATGTGTGTGGCCGACGATAGTTCAGGTGTATGTGAGAAATAGTCTGATCAATGACGCAGTGGACCCAACATTAAGAAAAATCACTGCCCAGCAATGGATCTTAATATAAATGAATATATCAGCCTACTTATATGCGCTACACAAAGACTTAATGCATGTAAGATGCTATGAAGACGCCTCTGGCTGGCCACCAGTCTCTTTCATGTAGTTAACAGCGGACTACCTAACTACCAGGGGATCCGCCGATCTAAGGAGAATAAAGGGTAAGAAATAAAGTGAGAGGATAGAATTGCATCCCATACACACATCGAAACATAAAAGCAAATGTGAATGTTATTTCCGCGTAGTCATTGTCGCCAGGTGTGCTGTTGCTCAGTTCATGATTGCAGAGCGCAGTCTGCTCATATAGTCTCATAGTTTCGAGTAATTGTTATTTTTATGAGTTCATAACCCATATTAAGCATCCCCTTAATACAGTTTAATTACATAAACATTCCCTGAAACGCTTTAAACCTTGCTATGAAAGCTGCTATGCAAACCGTTGCGAATATGAAGTCATGAAATTTTATTGTGGCGTGATCTATGTATGAAGAATTTAATAAGAATCTGGTAATAGGCGTTTTGTGTATTATTAATATATATTTAGTAGAAATGTACTTGTCGTTTCTAATATCTTACTGGGATATCAAATGCCGTTTTAAAATAAAAGAACTGGTTATACTTAAACGGCTAGTTGGAAAACAAACGAACAGCTGTAAACCAAAAGAACAAATAGGTAATAGTGTTAGACCATTCAATACCCTTTTCAATACAACAACGTATCTCTTTCGTTCTTGATCTAAAACGTATATTTCGTCTCTGTTTATAAGGTTGTGGTGGTGAGCGACAACTTAAGTAATAGCCATTACGTGTAGATCGATGTGTATTAGAATCGAGAGCAGATCATGCGGTACATATTAAGTAGTTGGTTTGTACAACTGTACGTGCAACCAATTGCTTAGTGGATCTGTTAGCCACTGATGTTATTTATTATTCCAGAGATTTACTTATACAAGCTACAATTATAACAAGAGAAGCGCACAGAGGCGGATAGCGATTACCTATAAATAATACATATATTTTATTTATTTATTTATTTATATTAAAACAGCAACAGCCTATAGCACACTCAACACTCCAATCGCATCGCTCAACATTGTGGTCTAGTGTGCAAGCCAATTAGAGCTGAACACATATTTCACTTTAGGTTAGCTTTTGGTACATAATTTCGACAAACAAAAAACAAACTTTAAAAAATTTAAAAATAAAATCTAAGAAAAAAAATGTCAATAAGTTAAAAAATATATTATATAATATAATAGGTATTGACATAAATATTGTCATGGTTCTGCCATACCTATATGATCTACGATCTATGAGCTGGAGCCATTCGTATACGACGAGCCTTTAAGGTGTAAACACACGCCAATCCTAAAAATTTGCATTTTTAAAAAAATATGTTAGAAGAAACTATCAATGCAATTGGTTTGAAAAAAATATATGTTATACTTAAACATGTGAAGAACAAATTGTATTGTTTAGAATTTCCATCGAAATAGTAGAAACCCCACAATAAAAGTTAGAACATAAGAAGAATTTGACTTATATTGAAATTTGTTGCGAAAACGGTTTATTGCGCGCAAATGATTTCTACACCAAATAATAAGTCAATATCATTTAAAAAAAAATTATTGATTTTTTTATTTTTTTTAATGTAGTTTTAATGAAAAGTACAAAAAACCACATTTATCAGGCCTGTTGAATTGTTTCCGCCGCCTCGGAACTCTAAATATATGGAGCTACAGTGTCTCAGTGACTGCGTTGAGGTGTGGATTACGTTTGTTTTTCGTGTGGAATTAGTATGATATATATAAACATTCTAAAGGTCATATCGGTGAAGGTCAAATCGTCAATGTCATTCGCCTTTGTGAATCCCTTAAGAGAATTAAGCGAGCGAAGCCAACGTCATTGATTTGAAAGGCATCTATCAGAATCACTGAATCAAACCAAGGGGACGCGCAAGTCAAATCTGTCGGTCAAGGGAAATGGTTGTAGCTCTAAGCTCTTCGCTCAATGCATCCGTATTCAATTAAGTTAAGGACGGAGATAAACTAAATGACTGCTAAATTTGTCTCAGTCTCTGAGAGTTGCGTTCCCACCTGCTTTGTTAATATTAATTGCTTATTTAATTAGTATTATTACTTAGTTTTTGACTTCAAAAAAGTTCATCTTGTTATCCTATTTGTATTGTGAGAAATAAACGACATGATTTGATTTAGTATTTTCATACCAACTTTTATATTGGTGCAATTTTAATACGTAAGTCGACGCAACAACGGTTGACTAGTTTTACACATTGTCACAGTAACGCAACGAGGTAACTGATACGGCAGCAGAATATATAATTACATACACCAGTCGACTGTGGTCCTTATTAAAAGTGTAGCAAGGTACAAAAACTGTTGGCCCTTGTCGTACCGCCTACCTGATTACTTAGTTAGAGTATGCAGCTTGCAAACAGGTTCCCAATATGTTACATAACCTAGATTTCAGACGGAGACGTGACATAGTTAGTCAAGCTTGTGCGGTTCCAAGTCGGCTTGAAATTCTTTAGCTCGAACACGAGATATTGGTAGCTAATAAAATAATAACTCTAGTTATCACCAGTAAATAAATAAACACCAGTAGTAATCCACCATGAGTAATTTAAGGATTCTTTACAAACCTCGTTGGACTAAATTTCAGATAGTATCTGTTGCTCAATCTATTCGATTGCGTGTTTTTTCGTCATTATTAAAATTCTAGTAAAGCTCGAGTTGTTGGCCCAATATTCCTTTATAATAATTATTTAAAAAAAAAACAGTAGGTTCGTTGCTATAAAACAAAAAATATTTTTTCTCACATTCTGTCAATTTATTGTCTGTTGGGAAAACAGTAATTTTTATGTAGGACTGACAGCACGTTAGCTAAAAATAAAAATAAAACTAATAATGAAGACATTTATTGTGACATGTTCTATCTACAAATTGCAATTATGAAAATTATTTCAAACAGAGACAGAGAATTTCCGCATCTGGTTATGTAAAATTAGAAACCATTAACTGTGATAGCCTAAGTCGACGGTGCCGTTCGGGCTTGAACCTTTGATTTCAGAATAATGATCACTAAACTTGCTCTAGCTCTCTAACTGTGTAGGAAAACATCGCCAGTGCCAGTAAAGTTGTGTATGTTAAGGAAATTTTGCTATCTTCGAAGACATGTTTTCTGGCAATTCAGAGCGTCCTCTCACATCCAAGAAAAATCGAATGCTCAGAAATAGTACTCAATACTAACTCAATACATATTGTACACTTTACTTAGCTGTGCCTACAAATAGGTTCGTTTTTGAAAATCCCACAGGAACCTCAATTTTTTTTAGGATAAAAGTAGGTATCCTATATGTTAATCCAGGTAATCATAAATACACCAGTGAAACCCGCATACAAATCGGTTAAGTCGTTTCTGAGATTAGCGTAAACAAACGCACAGACAAGCAGACGAAAATTCTAAACACTATTTTTTGATATCGGTGATTTTTTGATACGTGTACATTTTTTTTTTTTTAAATATGTAATGTACCACCACTACGTCAGTGACCACCACACAGCTCGTTTGCGATTTTTATTATATGTAGGTATAGATATGCTGATAGACATAAAAAATAAAAATGTAATAGATTATATTCTTCTAGTAACTAATTACAAAGCAGTGAAAGAAATTGTTTTTTCAAAGCTATAGTTAATTTACCTACAACTACTTCCATACCTGAATTCACAGCGACACTCGGGATTAGTACACTCGTAAGTCGATCGCAAATACTTGGAAGCCATCTCTGGGTCGACTGAAGACACTTGTTACGTTTATAATTTGCACTCAAATCCTTTACAAAAAA
Source organism: Synanthedon tipuliformis (assembly GCA_947623395.1). NCBI lineage: Eukaryota > Metazoa > Arthropoda > Insecta > Lepidoptera > Sesiidae > Synanthedon > Synanthedon tipuliformis. The sequence continues at coordinate 1,932,928 of OX392432.1, read as the reverse complement.
GAAGGCACAGATTTTTTTTATGATGAAAAAAAAATTTAAAATCGCGAGTTCCAAGAGTGAGTAGGCTAACGCGTACGAAATCTTTTTTTATTGACGTAAATTCCAGCGTGTCATCTTATATAGTAGATTTAACACACTTAGTTATTGTTTAAATATTGAAAAGAAAATCACAATAAACGCCGTGATGTTAGAAGACCAAATTGATTGCAACAATAAGTGGGCGTATTTAAATGACGAGTAGAACGCGCGGTTTATTCCCGACCGCTCTTATTTGTTTATAGTACCTTTTTTTTTACAAGAGGAATCCATCATGGATACCCACCGGCTTGGGAGACAGACCGATGGATTATGTCGGACTCCTGCCCCGAGATGGTATTGGGGAAGACCTACCGACTAAACCTCTTGGCGTCCTCCAAGTCCAAGTCCGCTATAGGCGAAGTTGCGAGGTCGGGCCAACAAAGCTACATCTTTAATAAGACTTAGACGTTATAAAAATATTAACTTAATTATTAATTATACCGCACGAATTTATTGCGTTTTTTATAAAAAAAAATGTAATAAGTATGCAATTTCACATACGTATGAAAATCTCTAAAAATAAGATGAATATAAACACAAAATTCACAGAAATTTATACTGTGAAAATCATAACCCGAGAATCGTTTGTGATAAAATTTAAAAATTGTTTTAGAGATTATTTTCAACAAGTTTCTATGACAAATTTCCTATATATAGAGAACAAAAATATTATAAGTAGGTATTTTATATTATTAGATCTGTAAAAAAAATGAGAAAATGAAACAACCGGTAACAGTCCGTTTTACGTAATTACGGGGGCGTTTCCTTTTGCACTGCGAACGATAATGCAAAATGTCAGAAAAGCAAATCTCGCGAAAACATTTCATTTTCCTCCGTACGCGAATATGACATATATAGCTATTTCTGTTTACAATTTTTAACTTTAAACTAGCAGTGCATACCTATATTTAACTAGCTGACGCACGCTACTTCGTCCGCGTAACTTTAAGTCTTGTTATATTTCTCATGTAAGTAGCTTTAAGCTTTAATGAGAATAAAGAAATATAAACCTATAACTTTATAAAATATATCGTATCTTTTAATTTGGACCATAAAAGTATCTGTAATAGTTACGAAGTTTGATCAAAATCGGTTCAGTAGTTAGTTCATCGCGGAGAAACATATGACACTTAATTTTTACATATTATTATTAAGATAAGGTTGCCGTAGTCATATACTGGAAGACATAATAATATACTAAAATATAATCAGTATAATTAATTAAATACACATTAATGCGGTTGTCATTAATGGTTACACGATTGTGGTTAAACGAGGAACATAGTTTTTTAAGTCATATTTTTTATATTTAGATTTACCTTTGAGAACAGTAGGTATTTTTTTCTGGATGAAAGGTAACCTAATCTTTTCAAGGTTCGAGTGAATAGGCATCTTCTGGGTGAGCTCGCTCCATCTTAGGCCTCATCCTTGCCACATGGCTGGTTGTTGGCCATTGTTGGCCATGTGGCAAGGATGAGATGAGGCCTTGCCACATGGCCAACAACCTGTGTCCGCGGGGCCCTTTTCTGTATCCTTGACAAAGTGTTACAAATTTTTTTATGCCAGATTGCTTGAGTGGTTAGAGGCGAGAAAGCGTAAACACAAACACACTCGCATTTATAATATTAGTTAGGATATGTTTCATAAAATAAAAAAAAACCTGTACTGTTTTCAAAATTAGACATGATCGTTTGCATCGATCTGGTATAAGTGGCACGCGTGCCAATTACCTGGAGTGAGAGAGCGTGTTTTCTTTTTAATTTAAAACAAAAAAAGTGTTTGTTCAGCAAAGAGCTCTACATATAAGAGGGCAAGTATGGAATATTGATGAGTTGGGGTGTGTTGTCATAAGCATATAAGTACCTACTGTGAAGGCGGAAAATCTATGCTGACTTTGTTTCGTTACATTATTTATTTATTAAAGTGCTGTAATGTACATCCTAAGTAAATTTCTATGTTTGTTACAACTATTTAGAAAACTTAGAATTAATGTAGGGATTCCAAATATTAACTAATATTATAAGCGCAAATTTATGTGTTTGTTAGTTGGTACATAGTTCAAAAGATCTAAGCGTACACAGAGGGACAGACGGCGGAAAGAGAATTTGTTTCCACATCAGTGTGCGAGATGACTACTAAAAACATATTTTAAATTTTAAAGAGGTTTTTCGCACATTTCGTACGAAATAAAAGGGTGCGAGATGACTACTAAGCCGTAAAATCTATACTTAGTGCCAGTGATGCCTTTGTCCACGTACAAAAACTAAACTCTTTAAACAACTATTTAAAAAAAACTTTATATTACTTCTGTTATCAATGATAAGGTTTAATTCTCGTCCTTTGACGAGAATTAAACCTGAAGATTGACGATAGATGATTTCCTAAGAATACAGGCACGACACTTTTGAGACCGTGATTATAAAAATCCCTAAACTTTCTCTATATTTGTCCCTTCATAAAAGACAAAATTGTTCATAACACTAATACCATTAAGAGCTACCGCCGCTGCCACCTGCCTCCTCTGAAACTAGCACGACCCTCAACGAAAACAACCGTGTCCCTGCGTATTCAGTTAACGTAGGTAACTGACGGAAGGATACATTCCCCGAGGTTGTTTCTTTGACCTCAAACGGGGGATATGTAAGCAAGCCCGGGCCCACGTGGTGAAACGCTAATATGTTGCTTAATTTTTTTTACAAAATAATTTATTTGACATAGTTATTATTTTACATTGTCGAGGTGAATTGCGGGATTGGTGTAATAATGTTAATGGTGTAGTGAATTTCATGATTTTGATTTTTTTCATGTCATGGTATTCTACTTCTATATTTCAAAATTTAAACTAAATCAAATATAATTTCTTTTTAAAAACTACCAGTGTTATTTAAAATTCAATTACTCAACAAATAATAATAAACCAGATTTCTTAACATTATTTTTCGCAACCACTGCAACTAATGGAAATATATTGTCCAGTTTATGCCCTGCAACTATAGAATATATGCCATACATATGCCAATACCTATTTATTTATATATTTATCTATATTATCAAAGAGCATTACTGTATTATATTATAATTTCTTCGAAAATAAGCTAGCAAAACAAAATTAATAAATCTTTGGCTTCTTTTTAAGGTTTCACTTCTCTACGAAAGTTGGCGACCATTATGGCTATCTTAATCTTGGAAGCTGCTGCACAAAAGAGGGGGAACGAGTGCTCATACCAACTCTTACATTCATCAACTAGGATGTAGGTACACAGGGGTGAAAAAATAGTTGATAATTTGACGTCACATCGCTCAAAAAAAAAAGCAGCACTATTGCCGAACAGCGTCGGCTTAGCAGAACTGGATTTTAAGAAAATCGCAGCATTTTAGGTGCCCGAGGAACTTTAAGTTGGTTGCGTTGTAGGCGAAAACTCAATGTCTAGTGTTATAATAACTTTGTTTATTTTATCTGTTTTAAAGCTTACCACTTTAATATACTTCACAACCAATTTAGATTTGGTAAACATTTTCCTAAGCTAGGATGAAGTTTTGTAAGTCGCAGGAAACTGTTTGTGCAATATACAAAATTATTTTACATTAATATTTCGATACAATCCTGCGGCTGAGATACATATGTATATCATTTATATATTTTTGAATTGAAACCAGGTTAGTCTGACCTGCAGCGTGGTACTTTAGTTAGCATTTTGGTACAATAATGCTCTGGCTCTTAATGCAAATAAGATTGCAGGAACTAATTAAAGAAAACAGACGCGGCAAAATGCGAGTCAAAGTACAGACCTACTGTTAAACCAAAAGTTTTCTTGGTCATAACGCTCGGCGTGTCTCACAACTATATTAGTTGCGATGACTGTCATTCGAGAAATGGGATTAGAACTCTTCGATCAGGTCTAGCTTCCCAGTGACTTTTATCTCTTTCTTTGGTTCAAGAAACACCTCAGAGGCAACAAATTTAAAGACGATAATGAGGTTAAGTCGTTTTAAATTTTTTTTTGTTACATTTACAATTTCACTAGTTTTTTGATCGTCCCTAGTTGTATGTATATTATAACCAGTGGGTACATGGTAACAAATTGTACCTACATAATAATATTTCGACAAATAAAATTTATTGTACCGAGCCTTATGTATGTATGCCAAAACAACCTCGACGGTGTCGTTAAAACACAATTTGCTATATGAATTAAACTCGTATATTAAGTTCGCATGTGAAGACACTCGCAACCTGTCAACCGTATGGCTATTAATCTTCGCCTTTATTTATATCAGGTTAAGAGTCATGTGAAACTGCGGTCAGATGCTCGCAGGTATAGTGTTGTAAGCCAGGTCAAGGTCAATAAACCTTATGAGGATTGCTTGCATCATCTGTTCAAGTAATAGATACTACACATCGATCACCCTAAAGACGGAAAGTCGTTAAAACACAATTTGCTATATGAATTAAACTCGTATATTAAGTTCGCATGTGAAGACACTCGCAACCTGTCAACCGTATGGCTATTAATCTTCGCCTTTATTTATATCAGGTTAAGAGTCATGTGAAACTGCGGTCAGATGCTCGCAGGTATAGTGTTGTAAGCCAGGTCAAGGTCAATAAACCTTATGAGGATTGCTTGCATCATCTGTTCAAGTAATAGATACTACACATCGATCACCCTAAAGACGGAAAGTCGGTTTAGCAATGGGCAACGACAAATAGTCTTTGGAGACGTACTAATTTGTTTCCCTTTAGCGGTCTCTTTACTTTGTAACTATGAAATTGACGTCGGTATTATTTTTTTTTATTTTTTATTAGAGATGGGTTTGCTCCTGGCCAACAACCAGCTATGTAGCAAGGACGAGGCCAATGATGGAGCGAGCTCACCCAATAGATGCCCATTCGCTCAAACTTTGAAAATATTAGCTAGGGTTATATGAGCTCGGAAATACAGACGCCGGCAGGGAGTTCCAAACATTGGCAGTGCGCATTATAAAGGATGTTTCAAGGCGCTTGGTCCGAAATACAAATAATCAAATACACAGTATACAAATAGATACACAGATTTACATCCACAGAAAAATCCTAATAATATTATTAAATGCGAAATTATTACTGCCTTCACATAGAACCCCTTTAAAGTGACGCACAATATACATGGTTAATATACATTAATAAATTTGTTAGTACGCTTTTAGGAACTAATATAAGCTGCATAAAATAGTCTGTCTGTGTGTCTTCTATAAGATGTACTTCATAGAGTGCTCAGGAGCTGCATGAGCTCATACCGCCTTCCCCTTTCTTCCATCTTGTCAAAATTCTTCTTTTTCGGACCAAACACATCACATGACTGTGTAATAAACAGATTATATTACATATAGGTATTGTTATTTGATTAATAAGCACAATGAAAGTAATGGTCCTTCAGCGGGCGACCTTGTAGGTAGGATATTAACGTAAATATGTATAATATAAATAGCACGATAAGTGAATTGTGACACTTGGAAATGTCACAATGTCTCGAGTAATTATAATAACGCATAAACAAGACACTACCACTAAGAACAAAAAAAAAACAATGGCATTAATTAAAAATGCCAGCAATTACTACTGATTTTTGCTACAGTCTTTTAGTACGAAATTTTGTATCTAGGTAAGTAGTTACCTACTGTATAAAAATATCTAGGTTTATTTCTAAGAAAAAAAAAACTTACATTTTTAGTCTAAAAATCTGATTCAAGTCTATAGAAACTGGTCAAAAATAAATATCCCAGAAAATATTTCTTTTTTTATTTATATTTTATTTTAAAAAGTAATACTAATACTATACGTTTTAAAACGCCTATATGTAGGTATATTTCAAGTTAGAGAAACTACAAGCTAAGATATAATTATCACCGCCTCTCAAACCTTGTATCAAACTACATGTGACACTAACAATATTATAATATACCTTACAAACGGTTTTATACTCCAGTTACTGTTACTGGCTTTCTACGATCTTTTTCTTATTTTCCATGTCGCGTTTGACGCCTGCTTAACTATATACGCGTATAGTAAAAGTGACATTAGCTGTGGCGAAAGAGAAATTTAGCTGGAGCATTAAAAGGCAAAATGTGTTATGACTTCATGAGGTTTCATTATGTGACGCAATATAACCGATTACGGACATAATTATATGTGGGTATTGTTCCTAGTTAAAAGAAGAATTACCTTCAAAATGATTGCAGTGTTATTTCCTAGAGTGACATATTTATCGCTGCTTATCTAACTTTTTTAATTAGTAATTTATTTTTTATATATTTATATATAATAAGTTGTTTAATATATATTAAGAAGCGATAAAGACACACACAGCCACATATACTTACCGACTTTGATTTTTTTATTACTATTTAGAACAATACCTAAGTCCGGTAGACAACAATACCTAAGTCCGGTAGACATTCTATCTTTAGAATACTTATTAAAACCATAGCTAGGCCATGACCATATAATAACAGAAAGGAAAGTTTCCTTTCTGAACTAGTGAAAGTATGCCACTATTTGGCATATTTCACTAGTTTTTTTTTTTATCGGAATAGATAGAGCCTTATATAAAATATAAAACGCTCATAAAGAAAAGTAATCCCATTTGTAGATTGTAACTTTTAACCCTAATCATCAACTAAATTCATTTTTCATGTTCTATAAACATAGAAGTAAGTATATACGTACGTTAACCCGGGAGCTTGCAACTTTTACGATAGTTACCGATGCGCCCTTACCTATATGTAGGACTTTGTTATAGAATCAATATATATATTTTTATTCATAGAAGAATGATTGGTCTCGCTGCGCTCGACTAGATACCGCCGTTGTAGTTGTAAAATGCGGCAAAAAATACTACGCCGAATTCGGCGTACCCGAGTCAGTCACACTGCAAACGGTCCGTGATGTGTACGTGCCGAATGTTATATTAAATTTTGAGCATAATAAAATGCCAGTTTGCGTAGTGAAACTGTGTAAAAATATAATAAAACTGTGTAAAAAAGTGATAAAAAGTGACGATGTTTTACACACACTACAATAAAAAACTGCCGCATTTACGGAGCTATCGTCTTTGTAGAGTACTCTATTTAGTCGAGCGTGGCGAGACCAATGTAATAATCATTTTTTTTATTATTTATAAATGTGGAAGGTAATCTCAGGAACTTTTGTACGTTTTTTTACGTACAAAAGTTACTAGTATAGAATATAAAGAATATTTTGGCTGAATTTTTTTCAATTTCACATTATCCATATCCAATGCATGAAAAAAATCCCCGGCTCCTAGACCAAAACTATTCCGCAGTAGGTAAACAAACAAAGCATATTGCGATCGTCGATTTGCATAATGCAAGTAATCGTTAACGACTAACTTCATACACTTAAGTGATTGAGCAAAATTTTATCAACCACATTAGTGACCCGCTCCCGGCTTCGGCCGGGGTGCAATGTTTATATAGTACAAACCTTCTCCGTTTATTCCTCTTTCCATAACAGTACGTCAGTGTTCCATAATGTATAAACCGAAACAAATTCTCCAGTTTTTGAAGAGTACAAAAATATTTAACATTTTTATACTTATAAGTAAAAGGAGATAGATTGATTATATTATGGTGGACGAAACTTAAAAACGTGACAAAACCCAATCGAAATATGAGCCGATATTCGATTGGGGGTAAATATTGGATAGTAAGATGAATACTGAAGAAGATTTTGAGCACTACCAGAGCTACCATGAACAAATCAAATACTAGTATATTATTTTCAAAATATTCAAAATTTCAAAAAATTACCATTGGAGAACATTAGGCTAATTTATAAAGTTTTCTAATATTTTATACTTTGATTAACATTTTGTAAATATAACATATTTTGATTTGATAGATATAACATTTTGTAAACTAAACTAACACACCAAAGGGAAGTTTCTGGTATAACTCCTGTAATAGACTCGTAACTTTGATTCAAATATCAATGATCCGTAAATCAACAAATACGCTGAACAAAATAACTTTCAACGTACCTATATAGTGGAATTGTGCATTTTAAAAGTTACCTACAAAATATACATTAAATGGGGCTGAAAACCCGCCCGCATATGTTTGCATAAGAAATACAACGTTGGTTCGCTTTTTAAACAGCACTGTTAGTTCGCTCTAGTTTCACTGTCGATACTAACGATTGCAATAAAATAAAAAAATAAAATTCTGCTACGTATCGGTTAAAAATATGGACGAGCAAAATTTTTGCTTTGTGTTAAAATAGTGGTTCAGAAGATTTTTTCATTATTATTTGCCGTGTTGCAGATCCTTTGACAGTATAGCGTAGATAATCCATTAAGGGATTCACAAAGGCCAATGACATTGACCATTTGACCTTCACCGATATGACCTTTAGAATGTTTATATATATATCAAACTAATTCCGCACGAAAAACACAAACGTAATCCACACCTCAACGCAGTCACTGAGACACTGTAGCTCCATATATTTAGATTTCCGAGGCGGCGAAAACAATTCAACAGGCCCGACAAATGTGGTTTTTTGTACTTTTCATAAAAACAACATTAAAAAAAAATAAAAAAACAATAGATTTTTTTTAAATGACATTGACTTATTATTCGGTGCAAGAATCATTTTCGCGCAATAAACCGTTTTCGAAACAAAATTCAATATAAGTCAAATTCTTCTTATATTCTAAATTTTATTGTGGGGTTTCTACTACTTCGATGGAAATTCTAAACAATACATTTTGTTCTTCACATGTTTAAGTATAACATAATTTTTTTTCAAACCAATTGCATTGACAGTTTCTTCTAACATATTTTTTTAAAACTGCAAATTTTTAAGATTGGCGTATGTTTACACCTTTTATTTATTTATTTTATTTATTTATATTAATAAATTATACTTACTCTTCTTTTTGTAAATCTTCAATTAGCAATAAAAATGTGAATTATTATTAGAATGCTAATTAAAAAATTGAAATAGGAGATAGGCTATTAAGAAAGGCCCCTAGGCGTTTTATGTTTTCGAGAACCTTAACTATAAAGAAGTGTAAGATTATTGAGCCGTAATTAATTTATGAAAAATAATACATTTTATAATAAAAGATATAGGCAAAGAGAACATTTCAGCCCGATGACATGTTAAGGGGTGTATTCGCAGAGTGAGGAAGGACCTTCTGACGTCAGCCACGTCGGAAACTTCAACGGGAACAATGCGAGTAATAGGCACGATGTCTATAGGACGCAAATCAAAAGAGTTAGCGGTTTACAAGATTAAAAATTGGCCGGAGTCGCAATTATAAATTTAATCACGTGACGCAGGGATATAATAAAATTAGACAATAGTTAGGTTATAATCCTAAAGTAACAAGGTTCAAATAATACCTATTCAGTTATGTTTTTTTTTTATGTTTGTGAAATATTTTAAAAGAAATTTAAATACACAATTAAAAAATAACAGTTGCATTATGAGACTCAATTGTCAATATTGCACGGGATCCGAGTGGCTTACGAATTCATGTTGCATCGGAGACTACTTCACAATTTAAAGAGTATCTATGAGAAAAATAGGTTTTAAAACACCTATTTTTCATACTATTTCAAGAAACCGAATGGAAATCGTCTAACTTGCACCAATCTCCGGCACAGTGTAAGAGGTCCCGACGAACTGTCGAGTCTCTCAAAGGACCCACAAGACGTAGGAACCTTTTGTTTGCTCGAAACGGTTGTTATGTATATAAACTTTTAAGAGACAGAGCGCGGAGACCTCTGAGACATAATAATTATAATGTTCGCTGAATTATCATTTTGCGTTTACAAACGATTGCCCATTGTTACAAAAGATCAAAGGTAAAGTGAATTGAAATATATATTTGAGGGATAAAAAAAGGGAATTGTCTCAACTGACCTGTCATCCTGCAGATTCTTCAATTCGCTCATTTCGAGTTCCCGCCTCAAGTTGGAAACCTCGCAAAGGAGCATGTCCCGTTCTGTGGACACTTTCTCCAATTCGGCCCGCAACCGGACCACCTCGTTGGTCAAATCCATCGTAGCCATGACGTCTAACGGTAGCCACTGTCAACACTGCACATCACTGATCACAGACAAGCGGGACAAACTTTGCAATCACGTGAGCACATTTTTGAAATACGAACGCGACGCATGGTCCGTTATCGAGCTTGTGTAGCGTCAAGGATATTCGAAAATCGATTTAACTTCATATAGCAGCTTCGGTGGAGAAATCCCGTTGGCATCTGAAACAATAAATCACTATTTGAGTGTTACAATAAAATACATTCTGAATATTCAAAAGCGAATCCTTGTTTTCCTTTTCTTTCTTCATTAGTATCATTTCTCGTAAGACTCGTGAAAACTAATCAGGGGCCCTAGCCAAGAGCATACCAATGCAAACGTTTCGTTGAGTTCTGACGAATAGAAACGAAATAGAGCCCGGTGATTGGTCAAAAATTTATGTGGGCGTTACAACAACCAATCACCGGGCTTTATTTCGTTTCTATTCGTCAGAACTCAACGAAACGTTTGCATTTGTATGCTCTTGGCTAGGGCCCCAGTAACATATACGACAGAGTATGTGTTTTAATATTTCTGATGTGGATATAATATTTGTCAAAAATAACATGAAATACATCACATCATGTTTGTTTTGTATAAAAGATGTAATATTATTAAACCCTTTGGACTAAAACCTTTGCTATTCATCTTATCCTCTATGACTATGTTGATACAGAGTTTTCCTTAAAGGGGAGGAAAATAGAGTTTTATGCAATAAATACGCATAGTTTGACCTATTTTACTGTAACTTATGTTTATTTGTTCCTATTAAATATGATAGTGTTCTGTTTGGAAGTTTGTTCTGCGTTTCTTTTATTAGTATTCATTACAAAGTAGTGGTTTAGTCGTTCATTATTGAAAAATAATGAACGACTTAATTATATTTTAAAACAATATTGTGTTATAACAATATTGGACAATAGTCTTATAACTATTAGATTCACTTATTTCAGTGCTTTTTTTTGTTTATAGTTGTCAATCCATTAGCTTCGATGCTTACGTTTACTTGCGTTTTTAGTAGTACAAGTCATAAGATTTCTTCACTCTTTAAATTATATGGAACTATAAAACGTTAAATTATTAAACATTAGGTAAGTATATTATGTAGCGATATAATATCAATATTCAAAGGAGACTTAAAATACTATTCGTTATATTATATTACAATTTCTTTTACTTAATAACCGTGAAATACCTACTACAAATTTCGTAGTGTTTTAACAACGTATTTTCTTGTGAATTATTTTTTTTTAATTGTAAATAGGTACCTAACACTAAGAGTACAACTCACACAGACTAGAAACTTTTATTACCTCCTTAGTTTGTATGCACCTAAAACAATAAACATAAACTTTATTGCTAACTAAAATTGCCTAATTTTTAACATTTCTACATTGCTGTATGAAATAAATATATTAGGGATAAACTGTGTATAGTCAATACAAAGTTTATTATAAAGTTTTTCAATTCATCCAAAACGAGTAGACAAAAAAAACCTGAAGTCTATTTCAAAAGGTATTTTTAGGCAAAATACTATTACGAATCCTACTGCATTGTAAGCATGTATAACTATTATATATCTACATTTGTTTGTGAGATCTAAAGCGAACTTGAATAAAAAAATATAAACACAATTGTTTGTATTTTTCAATAGAACAATTTACCCGCTGTCGTTTATAAACTTGAACCACACCTAAACAGCTGTTGCCTTGGTGTGCTTCTGCCGTGATTTAGATGAATGATTCGGCAATTAAAACCGACTGAGAAATTGCACTTCATTTATCAATTTGTCTTTGTCGCGAAAACTGCATTTACAAACTGTTTGAATGATTGCTTTTTTACACTGCATTGTTCTGGAAATACGAGAACTCTTTGTCAGTTCTGTGACAATGCCTCCTTTGTTTTACGTATTTGAATTATATCAGAGTTATAAACGTGACCATGACAATTACAATGTGTAGATGTTAAATTATATAAACTTCATCAAAGGTTTAACATCATCATTAGTTTGGGATTTATCATCGCAGTAGAATTCTAAATAAACTACCCAGTAAGTACCCAATGACAAATAAGAATAATCTTATAAAAAAAAATCTTACAAATATTTTCGTACCTAAATCAATAAAAATATCACGGGCACGACAAATGTGCTGCATAAATTAATCATGATGGGTGAGGTGGTAGGGAAGAATAAGTCATGGTTACAAAATATCAGGGAGTGGACTGGGATTGTAAAACTCTTTCAGTTGGCTCTTGACATCGATAAAATAAAATAAAATAAAAATAAAATAAGTTGACGGCCAACTTCCATGACTAGAAAGGCACTAGGAGAGAGAATAAAAGTATATGGAGTTAAGGTTATCAAAATCTATAAAGGAAAGACATACTCCTCATTAAATGGACTATCTATCTGGTGCAGCCTGTAGACAGAAATGCGGTTATTACACGGTAGTCATCTTTTACAACACTTTTAAAGATGCTTTTCTGAAAAACATATAAGTGCCAATCACAAGTGCCATTTTTGATTTTGTACCATAATTTGTACTTATTCTGTGACTATACGCGAATAGTGAACTGAAATTTAAAGCCTTAATACAAATAAAGTTAGTGTCAAAAACATAAGTTTCTTCACTTTCTTTAGAGTAATTATCACTACACATGTATACTATAAAACAAAGTCGCTTCCCGCTGTCTGTTTGTCTGTCTGTCCCTATGTATGCTTAGATCTTTAAAACTACGCAAATGGATAGAGTGGTTCTCGAGGAAGGTTTTAGTGTATAATTTACAAAGTTACGCGGGCGAAGTCGCGGGCACCAGCTAGTTATTAGATATTATGGAAAGTAATAAAATTATCTCCTGCATTGCATAGTACACTATTAGAGCATATTAGAGTCTGTCTGTCTACGAAACCAAAACCCCAGATTGTCAGTCATTCAACGTCTTAATTACGGCTACAGTTTGCATGCAACTCATTTTCATCTTGTAATGTAATTTCTACACGTTAAACTATTCTATAATCAGCTGTAATCCGAAACCATAAGGTTCTTTTTGGCAGATGCGCCTGCGAAATGATTAGTAAGTTATCTATAGTTATGAACTGTGTAATTAGCGAATGGTGCAATGCAGCCGTTTCTGTGTAGAAGAGTAATTGTATTACTGCTAGTCTGCTTAAGTTCCTGATAGGTAAGTAGGTACGTACGCCGAACCAAAATATTCTTCAGGAAACAGTACACAAGGTTTACTTTACTGTTATGTGATAATAGTCACAAAAGGCATCTTCGTGTAAATATTTGGTCTTTGAGAACACTAGATCCATATTATGTCTGGTTCAGACAAAAAGCACTTTTCAGAATATTCGTTAGATTAAAAAAATTCAGAACCTGAATCTGAAATTTGCATTATTTGAATCTGAATTTGAATCATTTGCATAAACTAAGTGTCCTAAAATAAAATTGCTGTCTGCTTCTGTCTGTTTACTTCTAAACCAACGTATTTTGTTACGATTTTCCATAACGGAAATAGTGATAAATAATGTGATGTGATAATAAGTGTGATAACCAAGGAAAATTGGTGAAAAAAAAACCAAAATATTTTATACCAAATATAAAAAAAACCAGAGAGCGCCATCTGTACTTTTTCTAGGATAACATTAACAAAAGCAGCGCACGCGCAACTTATTTCTAGCTGACGTATCGTGACGTTCAAATACGCCTTCAATACATCTGCTAGATGTCGCTACTTGTTTTAACAAAAGCGAAGTTGTGACAGTTGAAAATCAGGTGATAGTAAAAAATATAATAACGATTCATATATAAAAAAAGTTCTCGAGCATATATATAAATATTCATATATTTTATACATCAATATAGTAACTAGAAATTTCTTACAAGCAACTGGAAAAATATAACAAAATATTCATTTCAATGGTGTAAAATATATTTATAAAAAAAAATTACCAATAGAACTATTGGGTTGTTGAATTATTGGGTTATTGGGTTGTTGAAAAGGTTTAAATTTTATAAATTCATTTTTGGCTGGAAAAATATAATAAAATATTAATTTCAATTTATTTCAAACTAATTTTATACTAAATTTACGTACTTACAAAATTTTTGCGATCCACACGAAAACATTAGCTAATTACAATTAGCCAAGAAACTTCACAGAACCTTAATTAGCAAAAAAAGCGCAATTGTTTGACGACCTATTTCTCGTTCAAACGAAAAACCCCACCCCTATAACTATCCTGTCCAATGGTTTTCACCACAATTCTATCAGCATCAGAAACCAATTAAAAACTTTCATCTCCAACTCGGTCAGGTATAAAAGTGAAATTGGGTGACACCCCCCCTTCCCATTCCCCCGTCTCCCCCTGAAAAGTAAACAATATTCAACTATCTGGGCATTCGGGAACGAATGTTGAGACGGACACAGATTTTACGATTTCGTTGTAAACGTTAGACCAGGCATAGAACGTAACTTTGCTTGGTTTTTCTATATTATGTTGTAACCCTACTTGCTTATTAGATTTTGTAGCTTTGATACATATAATAATTATTTCCCTGATTAGTTATATACAGACCATTTGTCTATGCGAGGAAGAATGGGCTATAGCAATATAATCGAAAAAAGAAACGGATTTTTGCAAAATTTCTAGTAAGATTACATAACACCAGATAATAAGAAACTAACAACAAATTTTGTAATCATCCAAGGTACTTTCAGGATCTTTGCAAAAAGATACTGCGACATATATAACGCTAACCTATGCTGCGGATTGGCTGAATTTCACACGCATTATCTTAATATTAGAGGAATTTATCCTCATTTTATCATATTATGTATTATTGCCATCTTTATTCAGACGTAAGTAGGTACGTTTATTAATATCGTTCTAGATAAAACATTTCGTCTTGAAGTCTGCCATTATTTTATACGTCGATCTAAATATATATTGATCGTCGGTTATGTATTTTTATGCTTAATTAATTCTTTTTAAATGCGATTTCCAAAAAAAAACAACCTTTTTTTAATCTCAAAATTTATACACATTTTGAATAATTTAGTAATAAAATAAAATAGGGTTTGAAATTTTTTTTAAATAATCGCGTTGTCGATATTTCATGTATTGTGAATATATGAAACGCATCAAATTCCGTACTATGTCCGATATACAGAAGTCTCAGCGCATTCTCCGTTCGACCCAATTAATTTTTAAGCTCTAACTCGAAAGCTTTGATTGCTTATAAAAGAAATATTGAGGTCGTTACAAACCAGATCTTTCAGGAAGTTTTACCAATGAAGACATGAAATAAAAGAATTTTTCACTAATTATTTTTCAAAATAATATATTTTTTCAAGTGGACACGTAAAAATAAAAAGTGAAAATCGCAAAATACAAAACAATAACTGCAAGTAACGATACTGAATACTGGTTTAAGTGAATGGTGGAGACAACGATTTCTGTCAAAATATGAACTAAGTAATAGTGGACAGTCACTCCCCCGATTTCGCACACATGCATATTTTCTGCAAATTTATCGAACTTTCCTCGTTTATCGCTCTTTCATCAGTGAAAACCGTTCAAAATCCGTTCAGGGACTTTATTTTGTAATGTTTATAATATTTTATTATCTAGATCACAATACCCACTTTCTATAAGAGGAACTAAATGCCTCTCTAAAATCTAAAACGTCGATTTTACGATCTATCTTCTTTAACCCAATCACCTAAGACAAAAAAATCGCGTTAGGTCGCAATAAATTGCACTGTCTTGATTTTTTGGGATGTTGTTAGGATAGATACCAGTAGTGTAAAACCAAGTTTACAGTTTCGAAAGGCTTGGTACCCTTGGTACTAACTGCACGGTGCTCGAAAAAGCTCGAAATTTTCAAACTTTTTCAGTTTTTCGCTTATAACTTCTGAATAGTGCAACTTCTATAAAATAGGCGCAAATACACAAGGTAAACTTATTAACACCCCTCTTTTTGCGTCGGTCGGGGATTACAATAAGCATAACCTTTCTTTTCATTTTAAAGAAAACGGTTGTCTCTTTTAATAAAATATCATGGAGTTCCTATTCACACGTTGGGATACACTTTTACTTGCATACCTAATACGATGCTGCGCCGGCGCAGTTTCACTGAACGCGTTCGGCATACCAACACCCGAGCCGCGTGATTTATAGTATAGCGCCACAGATGCTGTTTCCACATTGTTTATTATATTGACACTAAAATTTATTTTACAGTTATATGGCCGGGAGTTATTTATTTAAAAAATTATATACGACTCCTGCTTAGGAGTTTAATCTCGGCTAGGCGCGGCTCAAGCTTTCTTTCGAATCCATACTACGCGATGCTCTAGATCTCTACGAAATTCTACAAAATTCTCAATCTTCACGCGCACCAAAATGAAAAAGTACATAACAATTTAATTCGTTTGAACACGGACGAGGTTAGTCCTTTGTTATTACAGCTATATTTTATTGACACATGGTGACATGGCCCTATTGTCCACAGTCATGTTGGTCGTTGTGTTTGTGTGTGACAGTCAGGGTCGAATGTTACCATCTTTGATGTTGAGACTCGAGTACATACATAAATTTGCACGCCTTTTAGGGAAGGTACGTTTCTTTTGTGTAGCGACTCTTATTAACAATTAAGATACCTTAGGGAGTAGAACGGTTCTTCAAACACACACGTCTATTTTATTCATGTGGCTCGTTGTGTCTTACTTAAGAGGGCTATTACATTTCGGCGCTGAGCAAGTTTAGGTATTTGGCGTAGAGCGAACGAGCGAAGGGTACGTTGAGCGATACCCTCTCACAAAACTCGCACTGTAGCGTGACTAACGATCTGGATAGTCGCAATATTTTTCGATAATTTTTTTAACACTAGATATTGAAGCAATACTAATATTTCTCGAATGCCCTCGTTTTTTTATTCTAAAATAATTAAAAACCATTACACATTTATTATTTATTACTATTCTTAAGTAGATATGTTCTTATTGTGGCTCTCTTATATACAAGGTCCTAATTTATTAGTGTCTTTCCTTTGACTTTGACTTTTCTATGGGAGAACAAAAAAAATTTTTCGTTTGTCAACTTATGTTTCTTTGGGAAAGTTGTTCAGTTTCAGCAACATTTTCACCACCTTAAAGTCTCAAATAAATTAGGACTATATATTTATATAGTACATATAAGGTTAAATTACATTATGAGACAAAACTTTACGTGGTCATTTTTTAGTTGAACGTTTGTATTGAATTGCATCGTCCAGTTTGATGGTCTGTACAACCATACATTCGGTTAATTACTAAACATCACCTTGTATTTGATGATTGCTCTAAAACTTGTCGTAACTCGATAACGGTGCGTCTTAGAGCAAAAATAACGAAAATTTGGTCCCCCTTTAGTATGTCCCAGACCATAGAAAGCTATATCTACATATGACCTTTAATTGACCTTGACTTCAAGTTCATGGTTGAAAATTAATTTCATCAAATTATGGGGCGTCCCTTAATTGAGATGTTTTTTTATTTTAATCGAAACTAATTTATCAGCTTTATATGTATACCGGATACCGGATGATTTTTTACCAAAATTTTATGTATTTTTGGTATGTGTGAAAAAAACGACCAGCTACAAGCAGACAGCAGCTACAAGCTACAACCAGCTACAGCATTTTAGTTAATGTACGACATATACATTAACTAAAATGTTCTGTACGAAAGAAAATAGATACTTAGAACGCAACGATCAAAACCCTGCCCTCGTACTTTACAATGTTCTAGTACGCACACAATAATAGAGTTTACACGGCATGCAACGCACACAGCGATAATATCGACACGATAACGCTCTGACCTCGACAAGCGCTCGCGCGATACTAAGCCCACATCGCCGGCGCAGTGTATTATATAGTACTTTTATTTAATTTATTAAAAAATAATAGTAGCAAGAAAGAGTTGAAGATTATTTCAGTATAAAAATTAAGTAAATATGACGTAGAACTTCGGAGATATTTTGACTTGTTTCGAAGCCTTTAGGTCAATAATTAAATTACGTGTAGTTTTTTTTTCTTTACGTACAAGGCATATAACGAAAAAGTATTTCATCATTATTAATGTGGAGGATACTTATAATAAGAACATAATTTTTGTAATGATCTATATTGAACAGAATCTCCAAATTAGACCTCTCAAATAAGGTCTCCGTGAGTTTTTGCAAAAACATGCATCGGGAGAATGATCATTACTAAATAAATAAATAAGTTACCTAAAATTGGCTTCATCATTATTGGAGAAGATAAAACGAACTATTATTACCACTTAATAGTTATTTCAAACAGCCAAGGGAAATCGTACAATTTGAACGAAGAAACCTTACATCCTTGCGTTTTTTTGTAATAGCGCTCTTAATGTCATAAAAAATGGATGTGTCTTAAAAAATATGTTCTCCTACCTACTGTTTAAATTCATAAAGTTTATAAGATGTAAGGTACAAACGGATTTGCGCTGCGTAGTCGGGTCATACGAGTCCATACCATATATATACTGTATAATATATTTTTACCGCGATTCCTCGTAATTAACAACAATAATATTGTTTACAATAACAATAATAATACTATTTGATTTGATTTATTTGATTTGAATTTTTTTTTTTCTCTTGCTGGTTTTGATTTTTAATTATGTGTAATTTGATTCATTTACAATATAATTTTATTATTCTCTGATAATGTTGTGCTTTCCTGTAATTTAAATTCATACTTGTAATGGTCCTTTCTGTGTGTTGTATGTTGTGTTTGAGTATGTCTTTAGTTGGTAAGCCTTTTAAAATAAATAAAATAAAATAAAATAAAATAAAATAAATACCTATATAAATTATATAAGTACCTACATAACTATATATTCGCACAGGGAAGCGCAAATACTAATTATGAAAATATACCCCAAAACGAAAACAATTGACAGCGACATTTGCAATGTATTCTGCATTAAATGTATTATTTAAAACGGTAAATAAAATGTACATCATGTAAAGAGATAAACTGAATAAAATACCCAATAATTATACAAAGTTTACCTTCAAATCTTGAGACGCCAAGCAACAAATCTTTGGGAAAAAATAATACGGACTTACTCTTTTTTAAGGCACGTAATAACCCTAGGGAAAGCACTCCATCGGCACTAAAAGGGGCGCGAATTGGCCGATAGCACCGAATTTTCCCTTTCGAGTGCCACCAAATTAAGTATTAAATGGGCAAAAAAGAGCCGAGCCGGGATGATCCTTCACTGCGTTACCGTAAAAGCATTACCCAGCTCGCCCACTTTACATAATAATTAATTAATCCAACAATTATGATATGAAATTTTCACATTTAGGTACTGCTTCTGGGCTTTTCATCATTCCTTGAGCTTTTACATTTGAATTATTGTATTTCGTAATAGTGATCCTAAGGATGAAGTTAAGGTAGTGCTTCGAGATTAAATATTAATTTAAGAATTTAAGATTTAAAATTCTGTAGGGGCAAGGCAGACTGAGTTTTGCAGTCATAATATGGGGAGCCCGTCTGGCGGCAGCTTTGATAAAGAATGCACTAGAATCTAGTGACTAGATCAAGTCCATCAAGTTGGAGCCAGAACACCGTCCTCGTGCCTATCGAACTTTTGATAAGAAAAAGGTACTTCAGTCAGAGATGAAATTATTACTAATATAAGAAATATTTCATCTCCAAACCACGCTAGGTATATACCTACTATACTTATTGTAATTAGCAGTTCGAGTTTGGAAGTTCCGGTTAGGGTAACAACATACGGGTCAAAAACAATACCCGCCCTAATTTAGGTTAGCGGGCCGGGGTTAGTTGATTTATTAAATAAATTCAAAGTTAATTTAGATTAAAACTAATTGCACACGGACAACATATTATATTTATTTAAATGTAAATGTAATGTATATGTAATGTATTTTAATGTAATGTTTAAAACAAACTGCGATACGTAGAACTTTGGCCTGGACCACGTAAGTAAGTACACAAATTGCTTTTTTGAAAAAGTATTTAATGTGCAGACAGAGCTCGTTTATTATTATTATATGTAGGTATAGGTAGATAGGGTGGGTGGAAGCTCGCATAGTTGGTGTAAATTATTATATAACAAAACGAGAAGCATTTTATAAATGAAACAATTTATAACAAACGTAAAACACGCAGACTTGTGAAAAACGCACATAACTCACAAATGGCGCACGGAGTTAGAAGCTTTTTGAATAATCCCTCCTCATTTTTTAGTTAGAATGTTAACTCCGGTTATTTTGCGGACGATTTTAAGAAGGTATCTAAGAGTAGGAGAGCAAAAACTTATACAGACTTAGCTCATTCACGATCAAACCTAAATAGGTACAGAAAAAGTTTCCCTGATTAGGTAAACTGAATCATAAATATGGCGTATGCTTAGATTAATAAAATTGGTCTCGCTACGCTCGACTAGATACCGCCGTCGTACTTGTGAATTGCGGCAACAAATACTACGCCGAATTCGGCGTACCCGAGCCAGTTACACTGCAAACTGTCTGTGATGTGTACGTGCCGAATGTTTTATTAAATTTTGGGCATAATAAAACATCAGTTTGCGTAATGAAACTGTATAAAAATATAATGAAACTGTGTAAAAAGTGATAAAAAGTGACGGTATTTTACACACACTACAATAAAAATTGTATATTTTACACACACTATCTAGTCGAGCGCAGCGAGACCAATCATTTATCTATGGGCGTGTGTTTTATTATTTTCGCAAGCTCCAATTAAGTGGTGCGAACGTGTTACGCCGCACTCTGTCTTCGGTTATTCGTATTACAGTCGAAACAACAAATTCTCCCATAACTTCATTCTCTCGTACAGCGTGTCCTTAAGTCGTGTTCGCAGCTTGTTGTTCAATGTCTCTAAAACCAAACGATATCTGAGATTAGTAATCGATTAGAAATACCCGCGGAGATTAGTAATCGAATGACGTCTAAGTCCTACTAAAGCCTCCATTTAACTAGCCCAGCTTTTGGTTCTCAGGTTTCCCTGTGAGGGCGTAGGCCGTCGTCGGGTCAATCAACTTGCACAAAGGAGGTGGCGAGAGTACTTCGTTCAGACAATTTTGACCTTGTAGTGAAAACAACACTACATATTATAATATTATTTATATTATCTAACTATACATTTCACAAATATGTTGTATTCCGTTACGTTATCAAGTCTCTTGACATCCAAAAAAATTAAATTGCTTGCTCTGACTTTTGCACGCTAAGCCCAAAAAATTTAACATTTCAATGGACTAATGTAAAGAGCGATCAATGAGTGAAGTTTATTTACAATTTTTTCAGAAAAAATTGCATCCGTGTGAACCCGGAAGCTGACCACTAGTGTTACATAAAATTCGTGCAAGAGTTTCTCTATATCTCTCTGTGACAAGGTTAATTGTATACCATCCATTATATTCGTATGAATTCATACAATACTCAAGATTCGTCCGTAGATTAGGACTTACACAAATATCTATGCTATGATCTGAGTAGCAAATAAAGGAATCGATTTGCAACACTGACCATGACCATAGACATTACTTGAAGTTTCTCTATGGCAACATCGATACGTAGACGCCGTAACAATTAACGTAGGTAATACAATAAATATGAACGTACTAGTAATTTCTACCTACCCACACAATAACTGTTATATAACTTTAATATTGTGAACGTTTCTATTACAATGTGTCCTTAGAAATGTAATACTTATCTATAGCTATTTCATAGAAATTTGTTTGTCTTTGGAAGTTACTAACAATTAAAATACAGGCATGCCTAGCCTAGTTTAATTGTAATGTTAAAAAAATATTTCATGTAACCCAACGTAGTTATCGTATAGAGCTAATAGCGTTATATAACAAGATGGGCAACGTTGTGGCAATAAAATTAAATTAAATCAATCCTTCTCTACGTTCCTCACCAAATCATAGTTTAACCAAAAATTCCTACGAACTTCTTACTGGGGTAAATACGCTGAAAAGTATGTGGGTGGAGGTATGTGAAAAGCACGTGTATACAGTATGTGCCTCATGTCATGCCCTAGTTGCAAGTTACGAACGAGCGGACGGCTACCGAGTTTATTCCCTGCCTGTCCCTTTGTGGTTGGCTATTCAGTGTAATCTCATTCTTGTCATACTTCACAAGACGTGCACTGGGTAGGTGGGTACACTCAGCTGCGAATGCAATATTACATTAAATTTCATTTTTAAAGGAGAAACACTATTCGACGTGTGCCGAGTTCAACGAACCGTTTGTCCTTTTGTTATGGGAACGATTCACTAGACTGGAAAGCGGATTGTAGGCGGACACCTATTGATTTTTCATTTAAGGGGAAAGTACGGAAGATATTAACATTTGCAGCATACTGAATTACGATTCGAGTTTGCTACGTGATTGAACAAGTTTTGTTGAAAACTTTTCTGTTCAATCTTAGCGTGCTATAAAAACTTTGTTTAAGCAACATTACATTTTTGAACGTTGGAAAATCTTTGTGAATATTTCAAACAGATTTATTAGCATTACATACAGTAACAACATGAAGAGCTGATATTTAAATATGTTTGATGTTTGAAACTACTGCAACTATTCTATAAAATATGTTACTGATACATAGACTTCTATAAAAATTTTGGTCGACTTTTTAATAATTAAAAAAGTTGTTTAATGTGTTAATTAAAAATACCTTAATCCAATAAATTATTTTTTCATATCAAAAATTATACAATCACTCACTCATATAGTTCTTTAAGTGTATGATTATGTTCAATTTTATAGGATTTAAAAAAATAAGTAAAATAATGGATTCAATTGTGTATTCTAAACTAAAAGACACAGTCGGTCTTACTACAAAAGATTCAGTAAGCACTGTTCAAACACATGCTTAGTTAGACAAGCATTAAGCATTTAAGCATTGGTCAGCGAGCGTTTAAAATGTCCCTACCACAAAACCTTATTTAGAGCTTGTTTCGGTAGACAGTGTTAAAGTACGTGAATGTTATTGAATTATGGCAACCTTGGCAAACATTCATTCAGTCACTCGCCCTGCATTCATGTCTTTTTCATTTTACGCAGATCTGATAGGTGTATAATGATGAATTTTGGTTTTCACAAGCTATTATTACGGACTATATTAATGAAATCAAGAAATTATAAGATTGGAATAAGTAATAAATTACAACAAATACGTTAGATTATTTATAAAATTTCGTAATACCAAAAAATATTGAGCATAATAGAACGTAACTAACACTGACGTAATTGTCAAATGTGGTCAAATGTAAAGTTTGATTTGTTAAAATTGTTAAATAAAATTTTTATTTGAGGATCCACCTCTAGCATCACATGGTAGATCATCCTTTATTACGAGTAAATAAATAATCTTGTTACCAAAGTTATATATTCGAATAGATTAATTCTCTCACGATGTATTCTATCTCAAAAATTATCCATGTAATCCATATCCTCCATGTCAATTAAATTTAAAATATCCATACTCATTTATAAAATCAAAAGAAATCTTTAATATTAACTATTAAGTACATATACGCAAAACGAATTTTGACATAATACGTCAGAGGAAGAGAGGCCGTTACCTAGATAGACACTCGTTAAACTAGCATATGGCGGTGGTTAAATTTAAATAATGCTCAAGCATTGTTAAACCCTAAACAATGCCTAGACACTCTTTTGTAGTAAAGTTTTTTTTTAACACGTGTTTTAAGCCTGATTAAAGTGTGTTTAATGTTTTTGTAGTAAGACCGAGTATGTTCAAAAATCGAAACTCTTTCGAATAACAATTAGTATTCTTTCTCGTCACGTTCTGTGGTTGTGACTCATTTCCATTAGTTGATAACTCGGCTGATTAACATTATCGATTGTTACTCGTAACGTAACTATTTACACTGTCAAATAGAAATTTGCTATTGAAACCAAATTGAAACCTATTCATCAAGTTACTTTTGTAAGGGACAAATATTCGAAGAGCAAAGAAACGTAATAAAGAAACAGATTAAAATTCTTAAAATCTCAGAACATACGACTCAATACGAGTATATTACTAGGTATAATTATTTTTTAAAAAAGAAACAGATTATCATGAATATGATATGAAAAGTATAGGTATAACGGCGATATATTTATTTGAAATACATATATCATACAATAAAAAATTATTATCGAGATGTGGGGAAAAGGGGGCAAACAAGACAATTTAAGCACGAACTATAAGACGTCCGTTCATCTTCTGTAAGATGGTGGTCGCTTTGGTCGTTGCCACTAAATGATTTGACTATTTTATGATGTTTAGTTAGTTTATGATTTGACTACGAAATGTAAAATGTCTTCAAGCGGACGAGCGCAGCTTAAATACCT
Source organism: Synanthedon tipuliformis (assembly GCA_947623395.1). Taxonomy (NCBI): domain Eukaryota; kingdom Metazoa; phylum Arthropoda; class Insecta; order Lepidoptera; family Sesiidae; genus Synanthedon; species Synanthedon tipuliformis. Next base: position 1,908,306 of record OX392432.1, on the reverse strand, counting down.
TTATACATCTTAAACACAATCCTCCACGTAAGTGTTGTTTATAATAATAGTTATTTTACATAAAAGATCGAATGGGACACGTGCGGCCATCTTTGTAAACAAGTGAGCAGATGCGTGCGCGCACCTGGCGAGGAGTCATGCGCAAGATGATGTTAAGCCGCGAACACACAAGATCATGCAGTAGGTATCTTTTAAGCTTCACACTCTTTGGTAAGCATTCAAAATTATAAATAGTTTTTATTTTATTTGAAATGCTAAACCAATCTTCTCATATCTCACGGGTGTAATCGATATGCAATGACCAATACATATGCAATAATAAAGTCAGTTAGCTATAAATTAAACGCTCCTAAATAGATTAAAAACAACTTTTCTTCTAAGTAATTTTTATTTCAATGAATAACCTATGCATATAAAACTTTTGGGAGAATTTTATAAATAAAAGTAAAAATCGAAGGTACTATTCCATTTGCACTAAACTGATGTGACTAGGTTAAAAGAACTGATACTATGTTGATAGTATTTTATGATTTGTATATGAGATTATATGAAAAATATTGTTAAGTACATGAACAATGTGGCAGACAAGCTGACAGCTACTAAGGTTTACACTATCTAGTGTTTTTCCAAACACTTAAACACCAAACAGGTTGCTTTGAATAGAATTCACTGGACAAAATTAAAGAATTAATATTTTACAAATTTTGAATTGACGATGTTCACCAGTTATTAAGTCTATAGACATAACCAATAAAATATACTATTTTATGTACTAAGCTTTACAAACAAATATACTGCAAAACTACACGTAGCTGGTTATGCACCAATAGCTCTGCGATCATTATTTGCAATAAAAACTGTAATTAAGCTGGATAATATGCTAATAGAAATAACTTCTCAAAAATAGCAACTGGCATCAAAACTGAATGCGTTTTCATGTCTAAAAATGTTGATATTGTTGAGATAAAAGTTATTGAATTGTTGGGACTTCTTATTGGGTCTGGATATTAGACAACTAGACGTGTTCATGTGGTTTAGTAGTTGGTTTCTCACAATTTTGTTTCGTACGAATTGTGCGAAGAAGTGACTTTAAAATTAAATATATTTTAGTCGTTGTTTCGCACTTATTATATTTTCAGAAAAAAACTTGAACCAAAAGTACAGTACCGTACAAAAGTGATTGTGTATTCGCCATCGAAATAGGTGGCTTAGTTACAATTTTTTTTTCTAGCCACCGCTAAATAAAAAAAAAAACAATGAATAAATATTTATGTAGGCTATTGTTAATAACAATAGAGTAATTTAGTTAAAATTTGCGTCTAAAATACACATTCCCACGAGGCCGAGTGGAGTAAAAAAGAAGCAGTCGTTTCGACACTTACAAGTCTGTTTCAATTAGATTTGATGGCACACAAAATATAAATTTCATTACAGGTAAACGTAAGCCTTGCCCTGCTTGAAGGACATATGGAGTAATCTCTGGAGGGAGCTGAGATCGACTACAAAAAAGGAAGTGCTACAAATATAATATTTTAAGCCTTTTTACGTGGCACACAGTGAATCTATTTCCTTTGAATTCGCGTTGAAATTAGATGCTTTCCTAAATAAACAGTTGATTTTATTTATTTTATTTTTAAAGATAAAAATAAAAATAAAAACCTTTTGACGCGTGTGGTATTTTTAAAAAACCTTCGGGCAAAAATAGCTCAATTAACATCAAAGAGAGTTCGTCCCTGTAGTCATACCTGCTGCATGAGGTAGGGCTTCGTAAAATATATCCACTTTTAAAAAGAATAGAAAATAGGATAAAAGAATGGTATAAACAGCAATCCGGTTCACATTATTACCCTCCACTCAATTTTAATCTCACTATTTTCACAGGTTCCAAATTGAGATGCATATTGTTTTTTAATGTATGAACAGTATTTTTGACTAATTTTAAGTATTTGTCATCTTGAAATATTTCTCAGCGAATTCGTCACACGAGTTACTGATGCCTCACATGAGTAGGATACTATGTAAGGATTGTCCGAATCCATCCGTACTAATATTATAAATGCGCAAGTTTGTATGGATGTTTGTAACTCTTTCACGCAAAAACTACTGAACCGATCACCATGAAATGTTGCATACACGGGTATCTGTCATCCAGAACGCGGACGAAGTCGCGGACGCCAGCTAGTTAAGCTTGAAAACAATTTTAATCCCAAAGCCGAGTACCTACGATAGACTCAAAAGATCTAGGTAACGGTTCGAAATTTATCCGATCCGTAACTAAGCCTCCGTTCTCGGATAATAAAGCTTCTTCCAATTAAGCTATCGCAGATTTTTGGGCCTTACTAGAAACAACATAATTATAACGATTTAATTTGAACAAGTCAGCGTCGTTTAGCGGCTATTGTCCGTCGAATATGGTTAGCTTTGTTCCCACTTCCCACGTTCCATTCCAATGACAATTCTCCACGTTTCCGGGGGCTTTTGTGAAACTAATTCCCGTACATTACACCGATTTTATGGTATAATTTAATTTTAATTAGAAACATCTCTAAATCGAAGGCTCAAATCACTGACGATGCTGCTTTGCATTCTGTTTAAGCAATCAACTGGCAGAAACAACAAAAGTTGGCAAAGATTATGAGAACCTTAGATGTCAAAATAATTTTTAAAAAAATAATAGAAGTCACAATCAATAGGTAGAGCATTTGGTTTACAACATGCACATCTGCTTTTATCTGTGGTACGCCGCGTCAAAGATTACCTGTCTAGAACATTTGCTTTGCTCTTTGCGAGCAACATGAGCTCCAGCTAGCTATCCGGACAAAAGATGACCTAGTTCACGAAATCGAGAACACACGAGTAAATTGGATTTTGCATGTGACAAGTTATATCACTTAATTGAATGTCAAATTGTTAAATTACTTGTTTGAAACTGCATTTATCCATTTTCATCGAAAAGCTTCGCGGTGGCAATGTGGCCAAAAAAATTATATAAACTTGGTAGGCAGGTTTATATTTTTTTTTATATTTACTTTATTAATGACGGTCCCCTAAATTAAGATTGAAGTCTATACGATAGTAACTTGTTATTAATCTGTGCCTAACACATAAAGATCTTTTTGAAAAGGCCTGATAGAATATTCTGGTGCCAATAGGCTGAATTACCTAGTTAATAAACGTTATTTTACAAATAACTGTATGTATTTCACTTTTTTCATTCATAATAATAAGTTATTGAGTATTTAAATTAAATTATCAAATGTTTACGACGCATTTAAATCTATAAAGTGCTTTATCTTTTGTTTTGGTAACAAAATTTCTTATACTTTCTATTTGTGGTACTTCTCAGTGCCGACAATAGAATATTTTCTCTTCTCTCTAATTTTCCTATTCCCTTTACTTTAATTCCAATAATGCTTCCCGGGGGATAATGGTAAAACGTTTCATGGCGACAGTGACCGATTAAAGTTGAGCACGGAAAAAAGGCGGGAATTATTATCGCCTTGTGAGTAGCAAATAAAAATGATTTTTTAATATTCATTTAATATGCAAATTACTTTTCAATATTTAGAATATTCCAAGCTAATAACAATACAAAAATAACATCATTAATACGAAATTAAATTCTCAATATTCAGGTCATATCTTATCATACTAAACGAAGAAATCTGTCAGGGTCTTATCTTCGAGAAAATTCGTTTTGGGTAGTTTTTTTTTAATGGAACGGTTACAAAAGTAATACCGCAAAATGTAAGTATTCTTGATTTTTTTTCTTATAATGTTTCAAAGATTTTCTTTCTTACATGTAAAAAACTTTAAACCTGTCATTGACCCGGTAACCCAGTCTAGTTTTCATTATAAAGGGTAGCATAACATGTATGCCGACTGTTCTCTTGATGGTAGGTAGTAACCGTTGCCTAGGGACACAACACAACCACAGCACCAGGGGAGATTTTTCAATACATAGATCTTACATCTTTGCCTGCCTTTGGAAGCTGGAGGCATCCTTGTAATAATGATGAAGATAATTATTATTGTTCTCATATGTTTGCTACGGATGACGTAAAATAAAACTGCACCTCGATACGAAAACCACCAAAAGACTTATCATTCGTGGTCCTACGTCGTACTGCGTAGTCCTACTGGTAGTAGCAAGGGCAATTTTTTTGTCCATGGTTCTATCAGCAGTAGGACCATAGGCAAGTAGCATTACCTGTAGTTCAACTAGTAGATAGATATTTAAAAAAATACTTGGCTTAAAAATAGTACTGTATTTGTAAATCATTGTATGACTAGTCTAGGGGTGTATTGGGAGGAATCCCCTATATTTTATAAGAGGTGCCGAACGGATATAAACGCTTCCTTGTTATAGCGCATTTCGTTGTCAACGTTCGCGTCATTGGCAGAAAATTGTTGACAATCGATAGAATGACACGAGAAATTGAGTTCCAAAATACAGTTTGCTCGTGTGATAAAATACCAAGACAACATAATATATCAGTCGAATAGAATCTGTGAAAAGTTTGTGTTAAAATTTAATCTTTTAGTATCTTTTAGTACAATAATAAATTAAATTTATTATGTACAAGATGGTGCTCCCGACTTCGTACGCGTTAAAAAAGCAATATATCGCCTGACATCGTTATTGCTATTACACTTAGCCAGGAGTTAGTTTCCTTAATTTTAGATAATCCCTCGGGGGCAATACTTTTTTTCTGGATGAAAGCTACCCTATGTCCTTTCTGGTGTCCCAGACAACGTGTATATGCAAAATTTCATGGTGATCGGTTCAGTAGTTTTTGCGTGAAAGAGTTACAAACATCCAATACATACGTATGGATGTTTGTAACTCTTTCATGTATCCATACAAACTTTCGCATTTATAATATTAGTACGGATACATGTGCAAGTTATATAAATATTATATTACACATATTATAAAATAAAATCTCTTTCCGCCTCTGTCCGTTTCTTTTCTGTTCTGTCAAACCACTCAACCGAATTTTGATACAGTTTTCACTAATGGAATGAACTATATATAATTTGCAAACAAAAATTGCATCCATGCCAGTTATTTATAATAAAAGAACGAGGAGATGGTTACAGCATCTGATATTTCGCAAATATCCACTAACAAGTACATAATATATTAAAATGGCTATGTCCTCAATTAAATTAACTAATAACAAAAATTGTTTCGACGTGGGTGATGTTTGTAAACTAACGACCTACAATTTGCAACAACCGTGGGCGCTATACGAGTAAGTATATAGTAAGTTTATGTTAATAAATTTTTATAAATTTAGCTCCGAGCTACCGTTAGTAAATTAATAGTGAATTCTAAATTTGGTATACAATACAATGTATTCTCTCTCTCGACTTTGAATCGGTTAGTTCTTTTGTGGTTCTTTATTAAATTGTTTTCTTTTAATAATAATTTTCAACTGACTAAAAACAGAACCTGTACAAAAGTAAATAACCAAAACCTACCTTATAATTTACGTTTTATATCTACATTTTTATATGACTAAAAAGTAATATAAAAACGTTAATTAAATCTGATATTAAAGTCTGAATAATTTGAATTTTAAATTAAATTAATTAATTTTAATTAATTAAAAAATACAAAAATTTCAAAAATAAACGACGACGTTCTTGAACAGACTCTTTTGTAGAGAATAACATACGAACAATATCAGAAGCATGCGCTGATTGAACTATGCTAAAATGCCTAGAAAATTATGGTAAAATAGTACACTGTACATTCTTCATTCCCCAATAAATTCTTAAATTCTTCTTAAATTCTTATAAACTTAATAGTCTTACATAGGACACCTTTCATCCGGAGAAATGTATACCTAATGTTCTCGAAGGACCATTACAAATTGCATCCTGGGCGAAGCCGGGTGCGGATCGATAGTAAATTAATAAATTTTCAATTGCACAGTTCCTTATAGCTTAAAAGACCACTTTCGATATCGTCGCGTAACTGTAGTAGGTGTGGTTTTTTTTATCAACGCAACGTCTGTAGAATGGGTTAACACTAACAGTATCATAAGGTCAAGTCCCGCCCACACTTCGACGGCAACCTTTCATTACGTCACTGCGAAGTGTCAATATTGAACGACAGCATACTTATTTCCTACAGTAGGCCGACGCCTTTGATGTTGGACGATACCGCCGCCTGTGTAGGTATTTAAAAATTACGGAAGAGTTGACACAAATTAAGTAATATAAAATGTGCTTAAGTACCTTTCTTCATCGTGCAGAAATTGATGAAAGCTTAGTTCTTTATTTATGCGAGATAAAGATTTGCACGCACTTACAGCACATGCTGTATGCACCATTTTGATTTATATAATAAATTAAAATCTGAAAGACGCGATAGCCCTAGAATATTTATCCCAAGCTACTAAGAACGACGAAGTATGCAGCTTGGGCACGGCCCACTCGCGCCTCAACCCTCACGCCCCGCACGATTGCCCTGTCTAGACGTCGCCGTCGGTCTACTGTATGAAATAAGTATGCTGTGATTGAAACATTGGTGTTTTCTTTTCCCCTTTTATATAGCATACTCGCTGATAATACAGCTTCCCAACAGTGAAAGAATTTTTCAAATCGTTCCAGTAGTTTCGGAGCCTATTCAATGCAAACAAACAAACAAATCTTTCCTTTTCATTATATTAGTATAGAAGTATAGATAGTATAGATATAACACCCGACATCTTTATAGCTATTACACTTTTGCCAGGCGTTAGTTTTTTAATTTTAGATGATCCCTCGGGAGCAAGACTTTTTTCTGGATGAAAGATACCCTATGCCCTTTCTTGTATCCCAGACAACGGTATGCGTGTATGCAAAATCACTAATCATACAAATAGAATTACTTTCACATTTTTAATATTATAGTATGTCATATAGTATGGATCTAAAGCAGTGCGTTAAAATCAGTCTAAAACGAGGCTTCGAAACAGCCTCGGCGAAGCCTTTCCATTCCCCATATGTCGTTAAAATCCGTTGTAGGTATGTCACGTCGGGAGGAACTTTTACGAGCTTTGTATGTGAATAAACCCGCGTTCTATCTGTCAACACCTGTCAATAAGCGGACTTGCGCGTGCGCTGAACATCGCTCACAGTCATGCATGTGACTGATGTCTCTCAGCGCTATACACAACATGGGCGGTGCGAAACGAAATACTGAATACACCACAATTAATCTACACATTGTACTGGGTACACGTATGTATGCGTGCGTGAATACTTTGATTTATTTTAAAATGCTCAATATTAAATGCTGCAATACCTATACGTATACCTATAGTATAAATTGAAGTCGCTGTCCGCCTCTGTCTGTTTCTCAGCTAACTTCTTCTAAACCACCCAATAGATTTTGATACAATTTTCACTATTGAAAAGAACGATAACCGGAAAAGGTTTGTGCATTAATAATGCATTAATAATTATTTTATTTTATTTTTATTTTATTTTATTTATATTTGGGAAACAAACAATATCTCGATACATATTACACATAAGGTAAAAGCACCTATTATCGCGGTATGCAAAATCGGCATCAATTACCGAGGTATCCGATATTTTCGTATTTAAATTTAATAACAGTAACTTTAGCACGATACTATTTCGGACAAGTTCTAACTTGGAGTGTTTTACATCGAATTAATGGGCGTTGGTAGACATACCAAAGATGAACAGATCAAAAACAATCAATTTGTGCGACGGGAACGCAGAATCAGGTTGTGTCCATACAAGCAAGGGGCAATTCATGTAAGGGCACTCATATTTTTGTTTCGTGATTTTTAAGGTAAAATACTTTATAATTGACTACGGATGATGTTTACTTGTTTTTGCGTATTTCTAGGAGTATTATCTTTAACTTTTCATGTTAAAATTTTCAATAAACACATAATAACATTAAGAAATAAAACTCGCGGTGATAGATGCCTAAAATTGGAGGCAGCTTCTAATACCGAGGGTGCACTCGGTAATGGAAATATTGAAGTTCCTATTTTGCTTATTATATTTCAATTATTTATTATCTCATTAGTAAAAATTGATCAATCTTCCAGTCCTCATGTATTCTATAAACGAAAAATGTATTTCCGATGTATGCAAAATCCATTAAAACTCATTATTTTTATAAAAACTCATAGCAATTAAAGTATAATTTTGTACTGGGTGTCAAAAACGTCATAAAATATATGCAATATTCATTTGAGAAAAGAATGATAATACGGCATATCTTGTGATTCAAAATACTGTTTTTCATGAAGATTTATCTCTATTTTTTCGAAGTGACACCAAAAAATCTTTCTGGTATTCTTTTTTTAAGGGTCGGAATTATATTTAAAAATATTGTATACTACTCCCATTACCGCGGCATACCTCGGTAATAGATTATATGAGAATCTATTAACGAGTGCAGAGTACTCGGAAATACAGTTTTCATATAAAATCCATCACCGAGTGATAAGGCAACCAGTATTCGTATTCGTATCGTGTTGTAGTAACCAGTGTCCAAATTTAGGGTTCCGTTAATGAATTATTCTTGATAAAAATATTTGCAAATAATGTTTCATAACAAAGACGGTTTTATCATGTTACTCTGCTGTGATTTTGATTTATTGATCATTAATTCATGACATCATAATCGAGGACATTCAGTTTTGATGTCAGGTCTGCTCTCACCCCACTGCTTTCCACTACGTCAAAGACTTTGCCACAAGTATAAGTTGGCTAGTCCCGACAAGAAATAACTGTAATTAATTTAAATTTCGCTGTAATTATGGAAAAGTTATTGGGTTTTTTTAAACGACATCCGACATTGAGTAGAAATCAAACCACAAAAGACTCAATACGAGAGTGGTTTGGAAGAGTTTACTCGTATTTTGAACGTAACGATTTGCTTCAAGTTTTTTAGGGCCCAATACGCATATTTAACTGCAATGAAACAGCTTTTTTATGTCCGAAGAATAAGTAAGTTTTAGTAAAAAGAGGTAGCGTTTATATACGTGTTTATAATCGAGAATATACGAAAAATTGATTTTATTGATTCAATTTTAGTTATTTGTGTAATTATTATTGTTATTTTTCTCATTATACCCAACATACATAAATAAATATATCTTTAGATTTAATGCAGTTTATTAAGTACTACAAGTGAATAAAATTTAACCCTGTATAGACTGTAGATTAGTTATAATAAGCAAAATATTATAAATTTTGTTGTTAATATAGGTGGAAGGTAACTGTGATAGTCTTCTTCTACATTTGTTCAGTTTCTTAATTATGATAATAATAAAGTCGATCGCAATGTTTTGTGTATTTTTTAAATATATTTTATTTTATACGGAACCATCAGGACAACAAGTATTATTTTTCTTCTATACTCGGAAATAGGAGCCACATACCGCGGTAATAGAAAAAGCCTTTGAGCATGCCTCGGTAATAGGGGATGTCGACTTCCTGTTTTAAAAAAATAATTATTTTATTTTATTTTATTTTTTTATTTTATTTATATTTGGGAAACAAACAATATCTCAATACACATTAAACATACACATAAGAAAAACATAAATCAGCAAAGTTTCCACTAAATTACTAAAACATATTTTGAATTGAAGCTGGGAGAAAACATACAAAAAGGATATGAAATAAAAGAAAGAAAGAAGACAATTAATAAATAACATATAACTACAACATACAAAATAAACAAATAAACTAATAAACTGGCTGCTATAAAAAGAACACTACATAACTAAATTATCGAGGACCTGTTTAAGACTTCGTTTATACGCTCCTATAGGACAACTGAAAATATCCAGGTCCTGCAAGTGCTCATTATAAAATTTACAGGAGCGATGCAAAAATGTATTACTAGTATATTTCTTTTTATGTAACTGAATATGTAACGAACACTTGCGGCGCGAATTCACTCGAGGGCAACTCAAACCAATGTTACTTAATAAAAACGGTGAATCAATTTGATCATTTAAAATCTTATATAAAAACAGTTGATCTCTCAGAATTCGTCTATGACTAAGAGGTGCGAACGTGGGTGCATTGTCAAATCTATAATGAAGATGTTTCAAATACAAGCTGAATACCCTATCCAACTTCTTAATTTGAGTTTTATATTGTGGGTTCCAAACAATAGACCGGTACTCGAGTAGATATAAATAAATACTAATTATAAATACTAAGCTTCAAAATAAATAAAAAGAAGTGAGAGAAATCAATAATAAAGAGTCCCTAAAATGTTTAAAAAAATACTTACTTGCCGAGGATAGACCTGATTACAAAATATTTCACTCTAAAGTCAAAATTCCCCGAAATACCGCGGTAATAGGTGCTTTTACCTTACATATTAAGAAAAACATAAATCAGCAAAGTTTCCACTAAATTACTAAAACATATTTTGAATCGGAGCTGGGAGAAAACATACAAAAAGGCAAACAAAAAAAAAGAAAGAAAGAAGAATTATTCAAAAGTTAAAAGTTTTTAATACACCACACCTAACAAGTTGCGGACTTAATGAGTGCCGAATAAATTGACCATAATTTTCAATTTTTAATCATATTCGAAGTTATTAACTGGAAATTAAATTACGCACCACAACACGTGAGTTTCGATAAGGGTTGACATTTATGTCAACCACGGATCGTTACTTAACAAGTTATAAATAAACCTGCTACATATAGTTATATACATCGATGTGCTTCGATAATAATAGAGTAAAGTGTTCTTGAATGTAAGAATAATACAAAAATGTGAAAGTAACACTTCTTGTAAGATATCTACGTATTCACGGCTAAATAACTGATGCACGTTTTGAAATTTATATGTATTTGGAGAAAACTTGAAAACCGTAGGAAAAAAAACTTTAAAAATTGTCCTATATACTGTCACCATGATTTTTGAAGAGCTTAGAAAATTGTAATTTGATACAAAAGCACAAGAGACCCAATATGGTAGGAAATTGAGGCTATTATCTGATTTGAAAATAACGTACGCAATAATGCATAAAATATCTACTTGTACCAAGATTCATTGTTACTAAGACAAATCAATAATTTGATATGACCACTGCTATTAACATAATACTGCTTGATATGATTAACTACTAGAATAGAATAAAAATAGAACTTCAGAACTGTTTAAATCAAAGAAACACGACAGTAGGCAGATACACATCAATCAAAACATCACCCAGATGGTAATTGCTCAATCCGAAACACTAATCCGTCTATGTATCTGTACACTTTGTTGTATGAAATATTGATGAGATTTTTACTATTTCTTTATTAATTAGTACTCGTAGTTATGTTTGGTATTGAAGTAGCCGAAAATGATGGAGGGCGTTAAAAACGTGTAGTTTTAAAATATTAATACTCCAGAAATCACTATCACATACGAGTATGTCATATGAATAACGAGGCAAAAGCGCACGTTCTCCATTCAACTTCCGATTGGTAAATATTAGTACCTACCTACTTATGTCTAAGTATTACTTTATAAGTTAAAATTATTATTAAAAGAAAAAACGCTTCAAAGTAAGACTTTAAATATTACAACCCATACAAATAATCACCTAAAATTGCGGATCTTTCTACACTCAAAATCCGATGAAAGCTCCTTAATCACATCGCTCCTTGGAGACCGCTGGAAGCCCAAGGAATGAGCTCGACATAAATTATGTTGTTGAGAGTAATGAAAAGTTGTTTATAATTTGTCAAAATTTGGGGAGAAATTTCCCAGTGTGTTGCACAATTGTTTTTTATTTATCAGGTTTATTGTTTCTATAACTGTGATAGACATAAGAAACCCATAAAAGTACTCAGAGCTGTTATCTTCAAAGCGAAACCTTTGAGTAATTCCCAATAAAAGGAAAATTTCGCAACAAATGTAACATTATTAAAAAACATCCATTAGTTACACGTGGGTAAGAAAATCAATAACTGGCGACCGTCTGCAATTTATATGGGTCATCAGGCTCGCGTTAAAAAGGTATTGTGTTAAAAATATACTCGAGTAACAAGAAACGCCTCGGTGAATTAATTTTGCGTAAAAGTTCCCAACAGAGCATTATAGAGGAGTAAAAGATAAGTTCCTTCTTAAACGGACACAATTAACGATTTACAAAAGAGACTGAATGAATCCACCACCACTTAAATGTGAAAAAATTATTTAACTGAATGTGCAGTTTACTTTTGTGGAGAGAATGAAAAGCATTGTTTTTCTTACAATGGTGACGATTGGTTTTTATTAAAGTTTGCGAGTTACTATATTGTTATAAAGAGAAGACATAGGTACCGGTCACAGAAGGACGTCGTGGATGGAGAAAGTCCGGGAATGGACCGGGACTGAGTGCTGCAGAACTGTATCGCCTTGCGAAGGGCAAATGTGGCAACCTCACTGAAGACATTAAATAGTTAGGGCAGATAAAAAAAAGAAGATTAGAGGCATATAAAAAAAAAGAATACAACATTAAAATCACATTATTGCTCATTGACTGTGTATATGCAATCTTGTTGAAGGGCAGATAAGGCAGATAAGGAGTCGGCTAATCACTCAGCAGTTACCGCTGCCTAATAAGAAGGAATACAAGCAACACCAGGGACAATAATATATGTAGAATAGATTTTGGCACCCTTCATAGATATTGCAATGAAACAGGCTCATGTAAGGAGGTGAGGATGTAAGCAGGTCCTCTGTAAGGAGGTGAATTACTTTCGTCAGACTGGCTGTCCAGTTCATGACTCTTTGTTATTAGCATCACTCGGCTCAATACAATCCAAGCTTTTGCACATTAAAACAGATGCGAATTTTATTTTTGTTTGCATACCCGTAAATTTGATTCTTATTTTTAAATTTGACTATACCTAATTAACCTTTTAAGCTTGGTGGTAAAGTTTGAAAATGAGTAGCGACATTAGACAATTTTTAGTGTCATAGATTATATTTAGCATCAGTTAACGCGTTACAATAACCTGTTGAGCCAGTGATAAACATACGAAACTGGTTATAGAACGATATCAACGGAAATGGATGGATTAACCTTGCATCTTAAAGACTAGGTCAGGATGGTCACTTATTGCAGTTAAGAGTAAAAACATAAACTAGAACATCCTTAGCTGACATATCTTTATATCTTAACATAATAAGCAATGTATGTTCCTCCATAACTCTTGAACGAATTAACTGATTTTGGTAGATATAAAACTTGGTAGATAAACATTTAGACGTACGCTACACAGGATAGGCTCCTTTTTTCACGCGGGTGAAGTCGCGGGCGCCAACTAGTTATAGAATAAAATAAAGAATACTTATAGAATGAAGCCCAAAGATTTGACCAAATGTCAAGACCAATTTCCCTATTAGGATTAAGTCAAGCAACTTTTATTTTCTAGAGATAGCAAAATATAGTTAAATCCACAATGTGTAAAATGTCTGCAATGTTCACACTCGGTTTAACTTTGTATACAATAATGATCAAAGCTTTAAGAATGTCCCCGCTTAATAAGAGGACTGGAAGGGTTGAGTTAAATCGCTCTAACAAATATATTCGGATAATTTCATCAAAATACTTTTGAAAGTGTAAAAATAAAATTTTTCATAATTATTATTGATATCCAGGAAGGATAAATTATCCAGGGACGCCTTACGAGTGGCGCCCAACATGTAAGACTTGTTTGGATTTTCCGGGAAGGCAAATCAATACTAATAATAAATCTGTAAGTGTAGGTTTTGTTGTGTATGTATGTTCCTCCATAACTCAATTAACTGAAACTTTTCATGAAACTTGGTAGATAAACATTTAGACGTACGGGAAACAGGATAGGCTACTTTTTTCAAAGTCGCGGGCGCCAGCTAGTAATGATATATACATCTTTTTAAAAAAAAAATTTTTTTCATCTACATTATTTACAGCTTCAATCCTTGATTTGTATATTTTCAATTTCATTTGTATTTTTTAAAAGATTTGACCTATTCACTCTCTGTTTTGTCACGATATTGCAGACAAAAGCTATTTTACCCGAGACCATTGTTTCCAAGCAAACAACCTAACCGCCATTAAGTTAAGGATTAGTTTCCTTTAGGTATTCATTTGTAGGGGTGGGGTTGCGTTTCAACACAATATCGACCTTAAAACTTCCATAGTTAACAAACATTTGGGAAGGTTGTAAAATTCTTAGTAACATTTTAAACCTGATGTAATATCAGTAATTTTTTTTAATCCTCGACGCGCGACGCATAAGAGGGGTGTTTAACATGTGTACCTGATCTGAATATGGGTGTATCTGTGGCATCATCCCAAACGAATGGACCGATGTTGATCCGTTTTTTTTTTAATCTGACCTGATCCGGATTGTTCTTAGCTAGGTATAATTTATGAAGATCTGTTCCGACGTTTGACGACCATCACTCACTTAACGAAGGGATTTCACCTTCCACGGGTTCGATTTATTTAAAATTTGTTGTACTGTTACTTCGGTGTTATTTCCATGTCACGGTGACCTTGACTTGATGCGGCAGGATCAAATAGTCTGAGGGATACCAAACTCCTTAGAAACTTACAACAGATGTAGCGTGTTTGGGCTCATTGGAATGGTCTCAATCACAGGTCTCAATAGAATTTATGCACGGAGCCAGTGATTAATAGACAATTATTCATAATTCATTCAGTCCAGACATCATTCATTCACTTCCAGACAGTTTGGAAAATTCCCATATAGGTAAACTTAGTAAGTGTATGTTAGGTTATGATTTGTGTTGTGAAAATTTGTTTCGTGTTCTCTAGATTCTAGAACACGTACAGTATGAACCACGATACGACCAACATTACAAATTTTAATAACATAATGTAAAACCGTACTTTGAAATTTAAATAATAGAAAATCTAAATGCATTCTAATATTTGCTTAAAGCTCCATTATAAAATGAACTCAGCATTTGTTGAAACTACCGATTCCTACGTTGCGGATAGTAAGTAGGTACTTGCGAAGGGTAGGTACACACCGAGGGCAACAGGTCCAATGACAGCCTTGGGAACCTTAACGAACAAGCAATAAGGGCCAAGATGGAATGAGCCACAGTTTAGACAAACGTGTCTAGGTAGGGGTGACTTGTGCGACATGAAAAGAGGAAAACTTAGAGCGGGCTTATGTTGCCGAGACTGTCTGGCGTGTGCCATTATTTTAGTGTTGTTTTGCAACAGCGTATTCGGCGTAAACTTCTTTGTTTTCTCGGGAATATTACAAAGTTAATGCTTACGGACAAATACAGATTTAAAAGAAAATCTTCTCCAGAATTATTAAATTATTAAAAGTAAGCTACTTATATTTTTGTGAAAACTTTTTACAAAAAGATTTAAATAAATCCGTTGCTTAGTTTTAAAAGATCTTACTATAATTTCAATTTCAATTGATGAGTAGTTTATTTTTTAAAGTATGAGAGTATTTTATTTTTTATTCCTGGCAGAAACAAATTATACCTACTAATGAAATTCGTTTTACTCACTGGAGAATTATTATCAAATACATTATTGCCAATAATACAATAGCTAAGTGTTCCAATAAGTAGTTTCCTGTTCCCATATATATAATATTGTAAATAAAACGAATTGTATTTTATGATATCTCAAATTGAAACGAACCGACAAAAACAATTGAATCGAAAAAGTTCCGACGATATCCAATATTTTTCGCCACACATCCCCTCGCGGCGTGGTTCGTTCCACCCTGACCTACCCTCACAGCCCCAATAATAAATCGAACGCGACGAGAGCCACTCACATATTACACACTGCCAGTCTACTACAGGTGCAGTCTGGGGGAGGTTCATAGTCATTTCACCCCCACCCCACGTGGTGACACGTGGCTAAAGTAATGTTCGAAATAAATACATACACGCGTTGAGAATGAAAGATTAAATTTTATCATTGGAAAATTCTCTCTTCTAAGGCAGTAACTTTTTTTCGGTTAATATTTTCAAATAGAAACTATTCAGCTATATTTTTTTCTAAGTTAAGGTCAGATTCAAGTTAAGGCTGACGGTGGACTTGATGGTAGGTGGCTACCGTCTGCACAAGCAACGCCATATAATATGCTGCTAGTACGCTGCCGACTATAGAAGCATTAAGGATAAGAGATAAGGACTCACCAAAACACAGCATCTGTTATTCCAGTGTAGTATTTTGTATGGGGGTGGTTACTGCCGCCAGATGGGCTGCCCAAATGACCGCAAAACGCAATGTTCCCTGCGACTATTTCCCAAAATATGGTTTGTGGCAAAACAAAATGCGGTTTGTGGCAAGGGACGTTTGTGTGTGTCTTATTAAGTTTTTATATCATGTATCTATGTTCTTTGTTGCAAATAAAATTTTATTCTATTCTATTGTAAATGCAGACTTTTTCCGCCGGGAATCGAACCCGAGCCCCCTGAGATCATAGGCAAGTACGTTGACTAGTCATAATCAAGAAAAAAAAATTGATTTTAATTCTGCTTTTGGTGTAGAAATATAATGAAATTGTCCTCTATAAAACTCTTTGTAACGCACACGACGTAAGTTACATATTACTTCCCGGGTCAATACTTAAATCAGGTGAACTATAGGTGATATAAATATATCTATTAGGTAGGTATAGTAGACAAGAAGGGAAAGTACGACATGATGTCATCGGAACCCCTTACCAACGAAACGCCCTGACTGCAATTAAAATTAATTAGGGACAAAATGCTTGGTAGGGGGCGTGAGTATCGCGTAACGAGCGGCACAGAATGCATGCAAGATTTTATTTATTTACTTATTTAACTGTAAAACATCAGGTATTTTAAAAATCGCACTGTCAAACTAGACAGGATAAATAAACATATTCCTTTAAGTATTTTAAAAATCTTAAAATAGCCTATTTTAAAAATCTTAAATAATTATAGCGAATATGTATTTAATTTAACTTTGGAAATACTGGAAGTAAATGTAATTATAAACCAAAATTTTTGGAAAATCCAAAGATGACTCAACAATGTGTCATGCGTTAACATTCGACAGTAAAACTTCGAACGGTGCCATGTTCCATACAGGTTTATTCGCAACTGCATTTAATTTTTTAAGAATTGGTACAGAAAAAGTAAATATATATCTTAGTTCTAAGTCTTTGCTAAGATAAACTTACGCTGAAACGGATTGCCTCTAAAAACAAAATATATCCTAATATTAAATGTGCTTTTTACTTGCTGCTTAGTCACTTCCTGCCCTCCGAAGGGCAGGCTTAACTTAGTTTGGGGATCAACGAAATCTGTTTACAAAACATATGTTTTCAGATAATAAATTAATTAAATAACAATAAGTATTTATTTTTAAAGGAACTTAAGTAACATAATATTTTATGTTGGTGGGTTTTTTTTTTTATTTATTACCCTATTTAATAATAAGTTCCATTATATTAGTATAAATCATTTTGAATTTTTTTTTATTAGACATCCCGTTCCGCCTTAATGGCCTTAATAGGCTACAGTAAACATTTACCAACAACAACCAACCGCCCCAGCTCGACTTCAAGTCTATAATTGTTAGAAGAAAGTCGCCGGTATTATTCTGAAAATCTACATAGTTAAGCAAATCGTCCGTTAGCTTTGTACATATAAAAGAGGCCACCATTAGCCACTAGACTTGAGTATTGTTGAAGAGTAGGTAGGGTATTCTACAAAACAATAGTTGGACAATGGAGAATTCCCTTTGGCACTGTGGTAACAAAACCTCATGCGGGCAAAACTTTAGAAACTCGTTGTGTATAGTGGCTTGATGACTTTGTCGATCACTTGACCCATTTATTCAGCGTGTTCTGATAGCATATCGATGGCGCGACTATGTAGAGTGTGTGAAGGTTACGTACGACAAGGTCAACGTTTAAAAGCTGAACAAAACTCACATGGTGGACATGAAAATGGGAAATGGGACACTTCTTTCTCTTAGCTACGCTGCTTGGGTTTCTTCATAGCTTCGTACATAAATCTTACTAACATAATATCATAAATGCGCAAATTGGATGTATGTATGGATGGGGTATGTTTGTTACTCTTTCACGCAAAAACAGCTTAAGGGATTTGGATGAAATTTGGCACACAGATAGTTTATTACTTGGACTAACTTATAGGACACTTTTTATCCTGAAAAAATGTCCAGAGGACTCCACTAAAATATAAAAAATGGCGCCACTGTCGTCAAAGCGATAAAATTGTAGGCCTAGGCGTTATAGTACTCTTTTTTTTTTTCAACGCGGACAAGGTCGTAGGTACCAGCTGGTATTTTACCACGAAAAAGTCTCATTGCTTATCGCTGATGAAAAATAATAGGTCACCACCAAATAAAGCATCAAAATGTCTAGCTAGAATTTAAAAATAAAATTGCATAGAAAATAAAAGTGAAAAAAATGTGAATTTAATTTCTTTTTTGTAAACCCGAGTGATGATGCTTGTAATTGTTTGTAGTAGTACCAGTGATACAAAATTGTAGCATTTGTACCTACTACCAGTAGTACTTCTTGGTTGTACTACTGTAACAGAGCGGAAAAATGTACTTGCAACTATCATTCAGAGAAATAAGTCCCTAGGATATAAATGAACGAAAAACTTTAGCCTATTTATTACCGGCGTAGTACATTGCAATCAATTACAAAAAGCGGTTCGCTTTACCGCAAATAGAGGGGGTGTGTGGGATGTTTTACATCCAGTAAGAGTACGGGAATAAAGGGGGTGTCTGTCTCTCACTTTCTTAATTGACAAGGTATACCACCGCAAACACCTTCCTTTTTACACGATTGTTTACTTTGCGATTTGGTTAGAAAGCGTAACAAACAAACAAACTCACGTTCACATTTATAATAATGTATATATTATATATTATGTTACTATATCGATGTGTTATTCTGATGTAACTATATGTGGTTTTTGTGTGAAAGCAAAATTCACATTTTGCTTCTTGTACATTTTGCTACTGAGCGGTCAAAAACTGTCGCAGTTATTAGTAGGACAATATTGCGACCTATAGCCAATATTAGCAATATAGTTCGCAGACATGGATTCACAGTAGCTGATAGGTAACTTAATTCGTTCATTGTAATATTATACATAGTATATTTACAAGCTATGATCAGTTAGTTTCTTTGGTGGATGAGATAAACAATTCTGAAATTCGGTGTAGGACCAAGGTTGTCGATATAGCCAGAGAATTAACAACTTGAAGTGGCAATGTGGCCGGTCACATCTGTCGCAGAGCGGATAACCGATGGGGTAGAAGCACGGTAGAAGAGTTCTCGAATGGAGGCTATACGGATTGGAAAATGCAGCGTGGGACGCCCTCCGGCCGGGTGGACAGACGACCTATATATTAATATATGAGGCTTCGCGGAAAACGGCTGGATACGAAGGACAGAAGACTGTGCGTGGTGGCGAGCCCAGGGAGAGGCCTACATCCAGCAATGGAGACACAGCAGATGATGATGATGATGAATATACCTACATATATAGTGCGAAAAAACAATTTACAAAAAAATACACGTGTTGTGCAGTAAGTGTTAATTGCAGCAGCAATAAACGAAAACACACACACTGTGAGTCACAGTACGCGTGCTGGATAACATTGAAATTAGCGATAACAATATAGGTACACGTCAACCTTCATGAGTGAACAGCTAAAAACACACTGCTCTTAGCAATTCAGTTGGAACAAAGTCAACGTCTAGGGAACATACAACTTCGAGACGATCGCCCGGCAGCTATTGGCGTATTTAGTATACATAATATACGTACTATAATGTACTTTTAGAGAATTTTCCAACAAACAGATGGAAGTGGTTCCGGAAAGTCCCAAAATGCCAAAGTATTTTTATTATTCTTTATATGGTAAGTATACATTGAAGACGCTTTCAGATTCTGTCTGTATACACGCAATGGATTTGCCAAGGGTAGGTATCCATACAAATCGGATATGTACGTATAAGACAATTCTTATTGCCTTTTCAACAGAAAAAGAGACGCAGACAAAGTCACGGGCAAAAGATAGATTTGGACAATATTCTACAAACAAACAACACTTTCCGCAATGTACAATTCAATGTGTTATACCTATTTAAATAAACGTTGACTAATTGAACGCCGGCTTTGAAACATAAAAGGACCTTTGACATTGTCTTTGGGTGACACTCGTATAACCTATCTATCTTATAGGTAATTTTCCATTTAGCAATTTTGATGCGTCACTAAATACGGTTAACAAGCGCGAAGAGTCTTAACGTAGATAGTAAACATAGTAGTTAAATGTAGGAACAATTGAGGTTCATAAGTATACTGACGCAAATAAATACAAGTACAGACGTACGCACTGCCAGGGTTTGGAACTCCCTGCCGGCGTCTGTATTTCCGAGCACATATAACCCTAATCTTTTCAAGGTTCGAGTGAATAGGCATCTTCTGGGTGAGCTCGCTCCATCTTAGGCCTCATCCTTGCCACATGGCTGGTTGTTGGCAAAGAGGAAACCCATCTCTTATACAAAAAAAAAAAAAAAAAAAAAATACCAACCTATGGGTAAGTATAGTAAGTATAGTTTTTCAATGTAACTAAGTATAACACACCATTGCAATACTGTAAGAAACACTATCTAAGAAAATATTTGTTTTGTATGTACATATGTAAATTCACCACAATCCCATTTCGATACGCGAAAAATGACCATGTGTGTTGTGTATTATAAACTGTCAGAGCATTACTTAATGAAATCATCGAAATACATATAGTTTTATTGTGATTTTTAATGAAGCTATTGTTAGTACTGGGTCAGTTATGAAATGTAGCTGGGCCGTCTAGTGACGACACGTTTGGTCTAGTGGCTAGTAACCCTAGCTGTTAACCAAGCGGTCGCGGGTTCAAAAAAAGTATTGTATGTAGCATATCAACTGTCTGGTATCCATAATACGCATTAAGTTGCTTACTTTGGAACTAGTTGGTGCTGTGTGGAATGTGTGAATATATATTTATATTTATTTAATGTAACAAAAATCCAGGTTACTATTAAATTGTAAAAAAAATAGCTTGAAATGTCAAAAAATACAAATTAATTAGTTACAGCTTCATCTAACTTTAAAAGAGTGTTACCATTACAGAAATTAAAATCATATACATGTTGTGAGCTATACCTAATAGGTATAGGCTAAGTTAGGCAAGGCGCCTTTCATATTTCATTAATGCATCAATTAACTAATACTTTTTTATAATCAGCATCAGATGATCTGGGCACGTAACTCGGGCGTAACCAGGCGTAACCTATTTAAATATGAAAATTGTTTTTAACGATGTGATAAAACGAAATAAATGACTGTATCTGATATGTTTAATTAAAAAAAATATATTATATAATTATACATAACCGTCCGGAATAAATCCTTAGTAATATAATATGCGAGTGTTGGTTTGTTTGTTTGCTACGGTTAACTGCTCAACCGATTACCAAGAAATTTTGTTATCGCGTTGTCGGGAGTATAGAAGAGAACCTTTAAAGTGTGTACCTTTCATCCAAGAAATAAGTAGTGTTCCTGCAGGAAAACCTTTAAATAAAGTGAGAAAGACGGCGGGAAGCGTCTTTATTTATACTAGCTGTTGCACGCGAATTCGCTCGCGTATTTTTTTAAATATAATATAGCCTATGTTACTCGCTGATATGATAATGTAGTCCTCTGTAGGTGAAAGAATTTTTTTAAAATCGATCCAGTAGTTTTTGAGTTTATTCATTGCAAACATACAATACTTCTCTCTTTATAATATTAGATAGACTATGTAAAGAAGATATATATATGAGCTCATTATCAATCTGTGCACGATGTAATTTACATGAATGGCGAATAACGATCCACTGCAGAACAATTTAAAAGTGAAATTATTCAATACATAAGAGCGGCGGTAACTCTGCATAATAAATAACCAACTGCGGAAGGAAACGCGACACAATAAATAAGTGATCCAATTTTCCGCAAACGCTATTCCCGATACTAGAATTCAACCCTCTCAAAGTCGAACGGTGGTTTACACACGAGCGGCTGATTATTGTAACATTCACAAAATAGTGTCGGCACAGTACCTACACGTAAACAAACTTTTTATTTTCACTTTTTTGTTGACGTAAACCAAAGAGTCTCACGATCGCCTATAACACATAAGGAACGCCTGTGAATGCACTGCCGCCCATAGTGGGATTGAGGTTAATGGATTGGGCACTTTCTAGAGCGATCGTAGATGGGCACAGGGTCGCGGGGACGTTATGACACGACATCGGTGGCGCTGGCCACGGCTGCCCAGCGCGGGGAGAGCTACGCTAGATGTCGAAACCTCGGCGAACCCGAAAGTTGAGGTACGTCAGCCATCTCGGTGGACCGGCAGTCTCCCCCAAGACCACCGTCCAGGCGCCGGTCAAGGGGGAAGGCGGCGGACATAGGACAGCCGCCTGCGCCGGTCAAGGGAGAAGGCGGCGGACATAGGACAGCCGCCTGCGCCGGTCAAGGGAGATGGCGGCGGACATAGGACAGCCGCCTGCGCCCGAGCCTTCTCCGGCGAATCGGCTGGGAAATTTGGCAGCCTGTTTGGCTGCAGTAACCACTATACAGAAGGCCGTCAGACAAGCTAACGATTCAGCTGCTAGATGATAGGGTGACGAAGCAATTGTCGCATACTCAAGCAACGACCATTTTACGGTCGTTATTTATTGTAGGTATTTAAAACTAACTAGAGCTCCAAATTGTAATTCCCTGTAGTATGTAGATAAAGAGATTACATAATAAATTTACACGTGAAATCACCCTTTAGTCCCTATTTACTGTGAATCCCTCACTAATAATTTACAGCCTATTAATATATTATAGACTTTGTTGGCGCGCTTTGTGACTTACGAGACTTGTGGTATTTATAATGTAAGTAATTCCTTTTTATTGTGTGTTAAATTCATAAGTAAGTAAATACACTTGCATGATATTCCTTTGGCTTGAAATATTGACATTAAAAAAAAGAAGATGAAAAAAACTTACACAAATCGCCTCATCGTTTACTGAAACAAAAAATTGTACAATTAAAAAACATCAGGGCGTTTTAAATAGTCAATTTATTTTTAACTAAGCCATTTTATAGTCATATTTTCATTTTAATGCATATAAGCAATTTAGATAGAACAAAGAAAACAACGAAAATAACCGAAGCGAAAAGTCAACAAGAAAACCAAAATGAACTCAAAGCAATCTCTCTTGTGCAACGTTATGAATATGATCAAAGGCAATTTTGTACAAAGAACTATCAAAGTGGATCATAGATTCACCATAACTATTCAACATACAAGACAAACACCAAATGTAAATGAGTCAAAACAATAAGTAATGAGTTTTTTTTTTTTTTTTTTCATTAATATTTTTACATGACTGAAAACATTTGACAACAATTTTTTACATTGTGGGCTCGGCAAAGTAGCAGATAATGATAGTTTCAGGTTTTTAAGGCTATGGGCATACGCAAAATTGGGAAAAATGTCAAATTTTCAATTACAATTTTTCAATAGTTATACCAACGAAATAGTATATGCATTCAACTTCGCTGAGTTACATACATGTATTTGCTTCAAAAATAATATATATTGTAGGTCAAACTTTTAACTTGTCATTTTCTAAACATCAAAATATATGGGCTTTTAGATATTAAAAAAAAAATTTTTTTGTAACCAAGGAGGGGTTCGGTCTTCAATCGACATTTCTAGGGCAATCATATGGCAAACAGGCTGACGGCCCACTGGATGATAGGTCTGTCTGTGGCTGTTGTGTCTAACACAAGTTAGGTCATAATGTCAAATCAAAATAACGTGCGCTTTAGAAACACAAACTTCACCAAAAAATGTGAATGTAAAAAGGGGTGAAATTCTTTATTATTACACACCCTTGTTACATTATTGTTACTTCGTCAATAGCATCGATACTGACATCCAGTACGAAGTCAAGTTAGCGGTGATTTTGATTTGGAACGAAATAAAAGAATTCCAGTTAAGTTGGGAGTCTTAATATGAAAAGAATATTGGATATTATATATTATCGGACAATGGAAACTATACGTAAGTATTAATTCATTAAATCACCTTTATTTTATTCCTTAGCTCGGAACCAAAAAAACTGAAACAATGACCAAAATTAATAATAACCTGAGACTTGAAAACAAACATATAAAATGTTAATAGTTATGTATAGTTATTACAAAAAAAAAATTGTCTTAACTTTTTCAAATCATTCACGCAAGATTATTTTAATTTTCACTAATGAAAAGAGCGAAAAACGAGGACAGTTTGCCAGGCAGGCTGTTGATCCATTTGATGATATTTGATGATTGATTGATTGATACGTGGCTCATCAGGAGTGATATTATACTTTACTCATTCATCGAAATACAACAGCGCTCTTCCTGTTTATTTTAAAGTGGTCTTCTGTGCACGGAATGCGGTGATCCCTGTTAACTACTAACTAATAACAAGGTATTTAATAGCTAATAATATCACCGCTGTATTATTTGCCAAAACAAATAATCTAAACAAATTTTAACAAATAAACGCATTCAAACAGAAACCAATACAATTATATGAAAGTCTATAAAAACTACGAATCACGCAATAATGCATGTAACACGTGGGTCGGGCAAACCCCTTACAGTACAGAACCCCTCTTACAATTAAAATTGAGCTAATTTCGACCTTGTTCATAATACAATAAAGGTCATGGGGTGTTGAGGATAACGCCCCTTTCAATAAATTACTGCAAGCGATGCACTCCGGACCGTATGGATCGATAGAGGCGAAATGTTCGAACGCACTGGATTGAATGTCTGGGAGCGATGTTTATTTAATTTCGGTTAAACAATGTTATGCTATTTATATTTATACACTATGATTGGAAAAGAAAATAAATTATCTGACCCTTTTAACTTACATTTATACCTAAGCTTTTACTTATGACTAAGTGAACAGTCAGTCATTATCTTAAAAAAATTGTGTAGCTAATAAAAATATTGTTAAATTAGTGTGATATTTCACATTCTAATACGGTCATTATATAATAATGATTGCATCAACGCCATTAAAAATATGTATACTTAAAGAAAGGCGACAAAAATACCCACCGCTGAAAATAATAACGTGCCCACTGAAAGCTTTATGTAAATGAAAATCAGCGATAACTCAAGCGAGGATAGTAAATCTCTTTACGAGCGGCCGGGGAAAAGAGAAAGCAGCCATTCTACAAATTCAAACAACGTCTATTGAAGAGCCATAAACAAATAGAATGCAATCAAATCTAATTACGTTGAAATTACTTCAACAGGTTTAATGGAATAACTCTCGCTAAACATCCAAATTAATCCAACAATTCAAGTAACTATAAATAATCGGCGCAAAACCTAATGGGCTCTGGCGATATCACGTGTCAAATATGTGCCGTAACCGTTTTTGGGACTGTTTGTGAGGTATTGCGACACGGGGCATTTATACGAGAGAAAGCAGGTCCGCCATATTGTTCGCAATTCTACATGTGCAATTCTCATCAAGATTTGCTATGTTAATACTAACATTTATTGTGTTAATTGTAACTTATTCGTGATTGAAATGGTCATCGCCAAGGCGACACAATAAATTAAAACTAATATCTAAATACACTTTAGATATTAGTTTGTAAATACTGTAAAATTCTTTTTGTTATCTTTATAATAAATTTATTTAAAAAAATAATAGACAAAAAAAATTGAAAGTGTTTGTAATACAACATCCTTATTTTGATAAAGGCTCCCAACGAAATTTCATCAATTCTTCATATGCCGTTATACGAATGTGTAAAACCAAAATATAAATTATCTTATTGCCAGTTAAATAAATAAGGATGCTTAAATATACTTATACTTAAATATTTTTTTAGAAAGGAAGACAATTCAATGGTTATGAATAAATTTATAATTACCATATAAAATTTGCAGGTAAGTGTAGGTGTATCGTCCCGAGAGCAACAACCAAAGCTCAGTCAGATAACGTTCGTGTCGAAGCATAAACCCGTTCGCTCCAGCGTATCTTTTAAAATGTTCCACACACATGTCACTCTTAGCGGCAATAAAACATGCTTCAATAAATACGATGTCACCAGACCTCGTAAAGTCAATCGTAAAAAGGAAATCGTCTGGATAAGCATTAAAATTGAGAGCTTTGGTTTAAGTACTATCTAGACTTATAAGCTATTTTTCATGTGTTAAAACCACCTACAATGAAAGTTTATCATCTCCTTTCAGTATGTTGTCGTAGTTTGTTGAACTACGATGCTCTACAATGCAATACAATTCCTAATTTCAATGTCCTAATCCCTGTTCCTCAACTTCACCCTCTTTCTTTATCCTGTCGTGGCGGCGTACTTACATCATCCCTGATGATGACTGCGTTTGAAATGGGCTGTCAGCCTGCCTGCCACTCTATAAATAATCTAATGAAATATAGGAATCTCAGTTAAGCGAGCATGAGTCATCGACACATTTTCATTTAATCCACCGGTGACAAAATAAACTCCGAGTTAAATTTTTCAAACACACACAGATGTGAAGTTAGATTAGAATTATCCAATAATAGTATAACCGAGAAACGCCGTTTATCATTTCAGTCAACGTCTGGGGAGGAATTCCCGAGTTCCCTTGAAACGAACAACTTGATAATTATTACTCAAACTTGGCAGGAATGTTCGCGTAGTTTCATGTCGTGTACGAGAGGACAAACGTACTCACTCAACTCAACATTATCAACATACACAACTTCAAATTAAAATAACGCTCAAGGAAAGGAATTAACGAACAGTATATTTGCATAATTTTATCATGGCCTAAGTAAAATATATTAAGTATATTCGTTGTAAGAAAATATTATAATATTAAACACATCTTATGAAGGCGTTATACGACGTAGCAGCGTATTGTTATTGCTTAGTAGCCGATATATTATTGTGAACCGACCCCACAGGATATAACCCATGATTTATTTCCGGGATTATTTCTGATAACTTTTGTATTACGGAGTTTTACATTATACGAGGATACAAGCGGGCGGTTATTATCTCAGCCGTGGCTGCCACCTTCTTCTTACACTTGCGTTTTATTGTGACACATGACACTATTAATCTAGATTAAAGGTTTCCTCTGTGTTTAACCGTAGCTATAGTACCTTGAACTTTCAGAGTGAAATTAGTTTACCTTCTACATTATTTTCTTGATTAAGATATGTTTTCATGTTTATTTTATAAATTACCTACTAGCTGGTGCCCGCGACTTCGTCCGCGTTGAAAAAGAAATATATCGCCTGACATCGTTATTGCTATGTATATAACACTTAGCCAGGAGTTAGTTTCCTTAATTTTAGATGATCCCTCGAGAGCAGAACTTTTTTTCTGGATGAAAGGTACCATTTATGTCCTTTCTGGTGTCCCTGACGTGTATGCAAAATTTCATAATGATCGGTTCAGTAGTTTTTGCGTGAAAGAGTTACAAACATCCATACTAACTACATCTATACAAACTTTCGCTTATAATATTAGTACGGATACTAGCGACCCGTCCCCGGCTTCATACGGGGTTAATTTTTTTTTAATTGTGTCTATATTTATGAATAGGTAAGAACCCTGAATACCACAATAGATTTGTCTTTGGTCTAGGTTTGGACTAAAGGCCTTCAAATTAATCCGTATAGCCTCAATCTTCAAACTCGAGACAAAAGTAAAATCGAAACACCAACAAAATGTGGTAAAATAAAATTTCGTTTAAAATACACGCCTGAAATCTCCATTTAAAATTATTTCCATTTAAGTGTTTGGTAAGTAGGTATCTAACTAAATGAACACATTTTAGGAGCTGCCGCGGACCGCTACTGATCCAGAACAAAATGCACATTAAGATAGCTCTAAAACAACACTTGCCATGTTAAGAACGCAGAGGGCAGATAAGAATGAAAAACCACAGACGTTCCAATTTAAACCATTTGCACGGTAACTAGTTTACTTAATTTGAGAAACATCACATTCGTATAATGGTCAGAGATCGCGAAGTTAATTCAAGTAAATCGGCGTTAAATAAAAAAATAAAAAAAGCTTTGGAAGCGTTGTGTCAAAGTTGATTGATTAAGTTTAATGGGTAGGTACGATTTAAAAGTTATTATTATAATATAAATTTATATATTCGCGATATAAATTTATACTATTACTAGCTGACCCGGCAAACGTTGTTTTGCGAAAAAATTATAAATAAAAAATAAATTTTTGGAGTGGACCACCCTTAACATTTAGGGGTATAAAAAAATAGATGTTGGCCGATTCTCAGACCTACCCGATAAGCACACAAAGTTTCATCAAAATCGGTCCAGCCGTTTCGGAGGAGTTTGGCAACAAACACCGCAACACGAGAATTTTATATATTAGAAGAACATAATACCTATTGTAGGATTGATAGCCCAGTGCAGTGGTCTGAACGCTCTGCAGCAGTCTGATCGATTGAATGTTTATTAAATTTGAGGTTACATACAGAGTGACCGCTTGATAAAAACAATGGTACTAAAAGAAAAACTCCGTAAGGATATTTGTGTGTCTGATAAGATTAACACACACTTCGATTGTTGATTATTATTGTATTCTATTGTTACTCAATACTCATCCACTAACATCTGTTATCGAATTCGATTATTGTGCACGTAATAAGATGATATAAGACCTGTTGCGGAGTATATTGTTTGAGAAGTGTTAATTTAATGGGTTGATCTTGGACTGTCTAGAACACTATCTGACTATATTTGATTTTTGCCTAGAGCTTGAAATGACTACTACAT
Source organism: Synanthedon tipuliformis (assembly GCA_947623395.1). Lineage (NCBI taxonomy): Eukaryota > Metazoa > Arthropoda > Insecta > Lepidoptera > Sesiidae > Synanthedon > Synanthedon tipuliformis. The sequence continues at coordinate 1,879,384 of OX392432.1, read as the reverse complement.
AATAATGAGCACTCAAATCCACTATGACACAAATTGACTATGCATATTCTTCCTACCTACGAGTAGAATAATGACATGAACTTAAATTAAATCATTATTTTAATTATTGTAAATATCGTCAGATATTTTCAATAAATAAATAAATTCCGAATTTTAACAGAACACGTTCTGTTATTTCCCAATTTTCTTCGAAATGGGGATGGTGACTTCGGCAAGACGGTCTGCCCGAATGACTGCTAGACGCAGTGTGCCCCGCGACTTGCCCGCGACTATTTTCCAGATACACACCCAGTTTAACATATGGAATATATTGTAATACTGTGACATAGATGGGAGCCAACTTTGACATTAAGTACAATACAATACAAGCGAGCCAGGATCCTCTCCTGAATTTAAATTTCTCGCCACAAAACAAATAAAGAGCGGCCCAAGAATGGTACCGCTGGCGATCCGGTGCAGTGAAGTTGTAAATGTTGTCCATAGAAGGAAGAAAAAAAAATGAAAACAAACAAGTGGGTGCAGTGGCCGTGCACGACCGTGACTCAACGAATCAAGTGCGCGTGCGCAGCTACCGAATTAGCCCGCGATAACATGGGATGGGATACACTGTTTATTTATACACTTCATAGATCTACACTACACTCTATGTCACATACACTATGCTACTCCGATAATGAGATGAAAGCCATAGGTTTCATCGATTTATTTTTAAACTTACAGGGGAAAGTAGGTACTGATAGGAGTGTCTCTATACGAATTTAATAAATAAGCTGTAATGGTTTATTTTAATTAGCTGTTAAATTGTTCAAGCTGTTTTTTTTTTTTTTTTTTTTTTTCAATTTATTCATTGCAAATTATTTTAATTAAAGACTTAATTAAAATAATTTGCAATAAATAAATTACCTACACAGGTAATTGTTATTTTATATTTTAAAGATGACAAAAAGATTAGTATCCTGAGTTTCTTTCGGGGTTTCTTCTGAGGATCGTCATCTTGGCTTTTGTTACGAAATCCTGGTAAATTTAAATTTATAATGACGATCATAAGAGTTTCTTCTAGAAATCCAATTGATAAATAAATATTTTGATTTTGATTTATATTGATCTACGAATCCAATATAAAACAAAATTAGCCATTTCTGATTGTTTGCGTTAATCATGCAATGTTGACATGAAAAACAAATCTTGGAACTGAAATCTATTTAAATTGCTAAATAATTATACCTATACAAATATATTTTCCGGGCTCAAATAACTAGCCGTAATGATGATGATGACGAGACTACGTCAGTTTGACTTTGAAAAATAGTAGTTACCGCTGGAAATTGCAAATTTTTTGACATGTCAAAGACAAACTTTTGCTTTCTGGGCTATTTTGGAGATTCACACTTCCACGAACAGTGACTAAGTTGTATTGAAAATAAAAACGAACAATATGGTTTCTCGGTTGTAAATATAAAATGACAACAGCTAATATCAGTTCAAGCAGAGATATGAAGTGACTATACGGAGCAGTCACTTCATCCGTAACATCGCGATCAGTGGGAGCGTGGTCTAAATACGGAATACCAACGCAAAGAACAGATTTGACCTTTTCGCGAGAGCACGCGAATGGATAGGTAACATTACATAAATTATTATGCTTTACTTAATCACAGGCTTTCATTATAATAAGAATAAGTAAATAAAATTTGAAAATGGAACAAGGCTTCTTTACGTTCCCTAAGTAACAAGTAAATAGATAACTCGTTTAATAGTTAGATAAGAGATAAAGTAAACTAAATAATAACTCGTCCAGTTAAATTGTATCATTTTATAAGTACTTAAATGTATTAATTAAAATATATAAAGACAGTCATATATTTCAAAAATATATCGAAAAAAAAATGCGATTAAATGTCAAACTAGTAACTATATAAATTTATTTAATTTTTAACGCCACTATGTACGTCAAAGTTTCCAGTATGGTGACAAACGTACGAAATTTCTTTAATTTTTTTTTTACATTCATTGCCACAATAACATTTTGTTTGTTTTGAGATACGGTGCTTCCCTCTGGCGGGTGTAAGTTAAAGCCATTTTAGTCGTTTCACACCAAAATATGTCGGGTTTAATTGATCACTAATGCGTCCTTTGTATCACAATTATGCTATTATTTACTTGTGTAACTTTATTGCAAGTTAATAGTTACGTCAGTGCTGCAGTGACCGGAAATTCAAGCGTTAATGGATTTAAACGTGACAAGGTGGGTCGAGGCGCACATATGCGAGTCCAATGACCATTTTGCCGCCAAGGTTTCACACACAATAGCGTTTTCTCAAACAATGCGCGGATATTATAACCAGTTACAGTATGCGCCAACGCTGTTGGCACACTGGGCCATAAAAACTTTGGAGCTGCAACCCCATCGGAATAGTTATGACAAGCGCATCACTATCGATTATGTAAATAAAATTCTTTTGTTTTAAATATTACAAAATATATGTTTTATTATATTATGTTATATTTTATATTTAATTATTTATTTACTAAAATACAAAAACCCACAGCCTAAAATTATACACAATTTAAAATAAACAATCAATTCCAGCTGCAATAAATTTCAAATGCCACATTTCCAATTAGTCTTACAACTGATTATGGATTAAATTGAAAAAAGAAAAAAAAATCTTTCTTAGCAACACTCAAAGTATCGCCAATGCGTGCGGAACATGTACAAACCCAGCGCTTGAATGATATGGCCCAGCGTGCCAGGAGCGTTTGCGTACAGTACCTATAGTAATTTGAAACATTTGGTCATTTTAAAATGTTAATTAATTAATAATATCTTAGCTAATAGTTAAGATATTATTATAATTCAAGATCGTTTTCTTTATTGAAGATCAGCAGGCAGACTGGCGGTCCACTTGATGGTTGTGGTTACCGGCGCCTATTAGCACAAGCAACAACATATTCGCAAGTGTGCTGCCACCTTTTCAGTATAAATAATAAGTAATTAGGACGGGGATAGAGAAATAAGCTCTCGTATCCACTCATCAAAACATAACGCACACAAAATAAATGTATGCTGTTTTTTGTGAGTAAAATATTATATGTATTTATCATAACATAGTTACCTTATTATCTACGCAAATACATAGAAAAAATATACAGCTACGTAATAGGGTGTACGTAAAAGTGTTGTCCGGTTTGATAATATGGAAAATATCTTATTGATGTGTTATCAAACATTTTTATCTCGTTACAGTACAATGTAAGTCTTGTTCTTATGTGACGAATGTTTCTTAACATTAATTTAAAAGTATCATTTTCATTTAATATATTTAATAAAAATGTTGAATTACTTATAAGTAAATAAATCAAAGCTCAGCATGAAAAGCTTCCATTGAAGCCGTTTTAGGATGATTAAGTTAAAATATAAAAGTCAAAATAGCATAAGCAATTACCTATTCAATGTTTCATAAATCTTATTTTCTTAAAATTAGTATATTACAAATATCTTTTTAATGCTTTCTTCTTATAAGAGAGAAATCTATTGCTGTTTACTTTAATAAGCTTCGTGGAAAACCTTCATTGAACGTTTACGTTACTACGTAAAATACGTTTTCAATTGATTTTTTTTTTCATTTATTCATAATAAAATCTCCGTTCACTTAAAAAACATTGCCTATATCTATATACAAAATATACATATATAGATGTACATAGGTACATATATATACCTACTAATATTATATTAAAGAATATTTGTATATGTTTGTATAATGAATAAACTCAAAAACTACTGAAACGATTTTGAAAATTCTTTCACCTATAGGAATAGCTAGTTATAGTTAAAGTAAAATCACTGTCCGCTTCTGTCTGTTTCTCCTCGCTGGTTTCTCCACTATCTTCTTCTTAACCATCCAACGAATTTTAATACGATTTTCACTACTATAAAGATCGATAATAAACGAAGGAAGTTTGTGTAAATAATTTTCAGAAATAAATCGCATCCTTTAAGCCGGGGGCGGTTCGCTAGTCATAATAATTAAGTAACAATATCATGTGTACACATAAGTAAAAATATACCTATTAATATGTGAGCATTTTTCGATGCGAGATTATATATATCTCGCGATCTCGCGAGATTCGATTGATCGTGCCGCATTCGCTTTATCTGTCAGCTGATAATGTCAGCGCCGCGCCGCCAGAAACCAAATTCAATGCAAAACGGTGACATAAAATTAATATATTCGAGAAATATTATTATGAGATGAGAAAAAAACTATTATCATAATATTTCTGTACTGTCAAATTTATGCATAGGTAGGTATTATAATATTACAACTGAGAGGGGACGGCTAAGTTTATGTATTAGATTATAATTTGTATGGACATTTTTTTCATCCGGTCATAACCACACACCGTACTAGCACAGCATACTTATTTCCTGTACTAGTGTAGTGAGACTCGATTGATAAAACAAAATGAATGTTAAATTAATAATAAGTAGAAAGCGTAAAACAACACTTGCCAAACGCGCGTTTTAATATTAAATACGTACAATGGCGGTTTTTGCATATTTATCAATTAAATGCGAAATTACGTAATTAATAAACGGCTTTTATTTAAACCGGACGTGCCGTTCTACCGTTTGCGTATTAAAAATAAAGACCAAGGTCATTTCTAATAGAACGGATAATATTACATTGTTTACCAAGCACAAAGTGTATGCTAAAATAAATAGTTACATACCTAGTTGATGTCAATTTTTAAGCAAATTAAGTAAATTCCAATGAGATAATTTGTCATTTAGACTCGAAGCTACATATCACTTCGTACTAGTTACTAAAACATAATCATACTCGTACTTAAAATAAATTGCCTTAGTTTTTTTTTTTTTATTAGAGATGGGTTTGCTCTTGGCTAACAACCAGCTATGTAGCAAGGATGATAGCCTATGATGGAGCGAGCTCACCCAGAAAATGCCTATTCACTCGAACATTGAAAAGATTAGGATATGCAGTTGGAGGATTAGAAACTACTTTTTATTAAATACCTATAGGTACTAGCTGTCCACGAAATTTCGTAAGCGGTATAACTTTTTTTGACGATTTCCACTGCAATTTGGCCCTATAAAAATAATTTATAACATAATTTTTATAACTAATCGACATTGTTCTGAAAATGATTCTTTATATATACCTACATTTAATTTATTAAGTATTATCCTCGTTCAATAAGTTCAATTTATTCCATATTCTTTTTATATTTTACTGATTTCTGGTAGTCTGGTAGTTTAGTTGCTGGAGTATTAAAAACGCAAAACCTAAGTCTTGTAATGATTGTCTTATATTCTATGAAATATCAAAACTAGATTTATTCTAATAATACAAGTTCAAGTTGACAAGGTTATCTACTATTTTAAGCTCCTTTAGTCACGAGGACGTTTGAACGAACACAAGATAGTTTAAAGTCGCAAAATTTTACGGTGTTCTATTAAAAATCCGTCACAATTACTTTAATCGGATTTCACGCAAATTCCTACGTCCAACTCCAATGGTTTGTCTGAATTTCAATTTAAACACAGAACTCAAAAGCTCTTTTGCGAAATCGGGGCACTTTGGGAGGACTTTTGCTAAAGTTGTAGTTATGAAATGAAATTACTTTTTTTTTCTTTTTAATGTAAATCGTGGTAAGCAGACTGACAGTCCATTTAGGCCCGACGCCCATTATCGGCATCGGCAAGCAAAACGATTTCTTCAGCATCCCTAAATGCAAGCCCACACTCTCCTTAGGGTTGCCGAGGCGTCCTTTTAAGCAATCGTATTTGTAGGTCACGTCTCTTCGCGTGCTCCTATCCCCCGGGTGCGGAGTGTTGCCTCGGCGTGCCGAAGGATGCCGAAGCATTCCGAAGCATCCTCAAGGCTGCTGACGCGAAGCGGTATTTTTGTTACTACGACCATAACTATATATTGGAAATTTCTACTTTATTGCTATGACGTCAAATTATTTGCCACCTAAAATCCTCAGCCATGCCGATGCCGATAGTGGGTGCCAGGCCCTTAGTTTTAGGTCAACACAAGTGACAAAAGTAGAGATGCAAATGTGCTGCCAGCCCTAAAGCAACATAAATAGTGAACTTGGTGATCACACTACACTACACTAAATTGATTTCTAAGCCGAAGACATAGATTGAAAGTAGATAATAGAATGTAAAATCTCAATCTGTTCATACTGCGATTACACCTTCCGATTTCCTAAATTGGTTTCCTACAAATTGAATAGTTAGTGTAATAACCGCTTTAGAGATTTTTTTTTCTTCTCTTTCCCTTGTGGCAATGTTTGCGTCAATAGACAATGGGAAGAGTAATATAGAACTTTAACTACAGACTTTTACATGAAAATAATAAATGTCACACTAGTTATTAGTTCCGTTATTTTAAAGAATAACAAATTGAGAAATTTTCTAAGATAATTATATCAAGGTAAGATAATTATTTCGCGTAAGGACTTTCTAAACGGCGCGGCAACGGCGAGAGAAATGAGTCTGATATGCTGGTAGAACGCGCTAAGCGAATTCCATTACATCAATTAAGTATAGTTTCATAAACATTATTTTTATAAATACTTTAAAAACATGTGTTCAAAGTTATTTTTATTATACAAGAGTTAAAATACTACAAATACGAAAGTAACTATCTGTATGTCCGTATGTTATCTGTTGTTACAGATCGTCTGTTGTATTATGTCGTGGGCAGATCGTAGAATTGGGCAGATCGTAAAGTATGAAATCAAAAATCTTTCACCAAAAGGCAAAAATAGGTGCGACGAGGAGCGAAGCGAAGCAAAGCGAGGAGGAGTGTGTTAGGTTTACAAGGAAATAAATTTGGTGAGCCGAGCGAAGCGGGGCGAAGTGAGGCGACCCTCTCAGTTTTAACAGAAATATGATCTGCCTAGGAATATCATGATATGCCCAATTCTACGATGTGCCGACGACATATACAAGCGCATAAAGCTAAGGAAGTGTATTAGCGGTAAGTGTTACAATAGTGCAACATAACAGTGCATCTAAATGCGTATTAAACGCCCGCGTACATTTGCACGATTTACACGCACGGACAGAGTTAAAGGTGTCTCTAGACCTGCACGCGTTGTTTAGTCTGTCCATCACATCAACCGACTCAGTCGATTTTTTTAATTATTTTTTTATTAGAGATAGGTTTGCTCTTTGTCAACATCCAGCTGTGTAGCGAAGACGAGGCCTGTGATAGAGCGAGCTCATCCAGTAGATGCCTTATTTACCTACTCGAACTTTGAAAATATTTGGGTTAGTTATATATGAGCTCGGAAATTCAGGCTCAATGAAAAATTTACTACAGACACTTCGGTCTATCCTATTCGTTTATTCAAGCCTATCGTCACCAATATTTTAATTCAACCGATAGGCAGATCTTTCGGGCGGTCTCTGACAGTTTCAGTTTGCCTTAAAGTTTTGGACGACATTGACGTGTTACTTGATACAGTTCCGTACGCTTGTGTCCATATAAAACTAGAAAACTATCCGATGGAATAACTTGAAATTTTTACACAACATTGCTTTTTAACAGAAGGGTTGTTTTTATATAAAAATAATATTTATAATTACTGAGCCACAGCCAAGCGTGGTCGGGTTTAACTATTAGTATTGTATATCGCAAACTGACTTGTGAATGTTAACGCCGTCAAAGTTCTTAGTTGCGCGACTCTAGCTGGCTCACGCGAAGGCTATGCCAAAAATCGATCGATCGCTAACTATATCGATCGATTTGGCCAATCGGTTTCCACGATTGATAGTACAATCGTTCTGTCAGCAGACCGTGCAGGTATGGGGCAACCACACACATATTTGGTTTCATTCGGGCAAACGCCTCTCTTGAGCTACCATACTATAAATATGTAGTCATGGCCAATCGGCCATGCCGATCGAGTAGTTCTAGAGGCACCTTAACATAACGCTGCTCAGACGCTGCTATAATGATGGTCCACTTGAATTAATATATCTCGCTCTATTTGTTATTTAAACTTGAGGAGTATTCTTGACCATCTAGTCTAGAACAAACAGAACTATTTTTGGTATATATCTACATCTACAACATTGTTCTATGTTCTTTTGAAAAGTTAAGAAATGTTTCATAATTACCTACTCCAAATGACATCCGAATTAGTCACTTTATGATCTCATGACTGAGTAACAAACACATTATCAAACTGACATGTAGTACCTAATATTTAAACAATGTAAAAACTGGAGAGTATAATTTTGAAGAAAGCCTCCGATAATTTTGACACAGTTTTTTTTTATATAATACTTTTAGACAGGCTAAAAATAGGTAGCATGTACATTGTACACTGTGAGTCTACTCAAAAACCTCTAGAGACCTTTCTCAAAAACCCCTAGAGACCTTTCACAAGGGCACACATGGCTGAAAAATGTACTGTCCCTTTCGCCGAGTGGTTAGATGGCCACTTAACCCCAAAATCAAGGCGGCTGTGCTCATTGCCCATTGATGTGAGAAGGGTCAAGCAGAGCGGGTGTCCCGCAGCACTAATGCTCCGTTGACTCGACTGACCATGTAAACTTAGTCGCAGTAAAATGCTAAATAACCTAACCTATAATATTTACCTATAAATTTGTTTGTAAATTTTAGTAAACGTTTTAAATAAGACGAACGAATTTAGAAAAAACATTCAATATAATATGAAAAGTACATTATTTCAGACGAAAAGACATGGGCTATTTCAGATAGAATAGGTAAATCGCCAGGGTAAATGAATTGGGTGCTTAAGTTCATCTAGTAAAAGATAAAGTCAGTACAGGTACATCAACACAATCAAAATAAGCGTTTCCAATCACCGTAATAACAGTTTAAATAAACGCAAACTAACATCAACGAGAAAACAATAGAATGACCCGCTGATGCAACAGTCATTACCACAGTTGCACTTTGTTATTGTTCGCCATCACCAACTTTATCTGAACCTCAACCGTTTCCACTCGAACAACTGTCGCAGATCTAAATCAACTGGTCCTCATTTGCACATGTGCCAATGTAAATAGATCCCTATTACCACCCAGGTATAAAAGGTTGTTGGGTTTCTGTGACATCCCGAATAGTTCAAGTTAAGTTGGCACACCAGTCGGTTGTCATATTTGTGGGAAACCAACATATAGTTACGGTGTTTACCTAAGATCGTAAGTTACTGATATTATATTCAATTGTTTAAACAAATGAGATACATAAAAAGTGTTAACTAAAGAAAGCGACGATTGACAAACTGATACAGATTATAATCAATACTAATAATAAATCTATAAGGGTTGCTCATTGAGTAAGTTACTTTGTTTTCAGAGATATCGTGTTTTAGGCTCTATACATAATACTGAAACTAAATTGATGATTTTTAGAATTATTTTCTGTATGTATGTATGTTCCTCCATAACTCTTAAACGAATTAACTGATTTTCATGAAACTTGGTAGATAAACATTTAGACGTACGGGACACAGGATAGGCTACTTTTTTCTTTTTCAACGCGGACGAAGTCGCGGGCGCCAGCTAGTTAAATAATATACTCGTATTACGTTGGATGCAAGGATGCAAGCCTTATTACCTATATAGAAGAGGTTTATCCGGCGTATAGAATGCTAAATCTTAATTTACCTTGGGTATTAAATTAGAACTACATTCTACCCCATTAATATAAATTAGCCTTCATACAAATAATTAAATATTAATAATATAATTTATCTAAATATACGTTGGTATGGATTAATAATAAAATACGTTAGCTCATACCACTCATACTTTTTTCTAATGTTTACGTCGACAGACATGCTGACGGTCCACTAAATACTGTCAAAATAACAATATACAATAATATTAAGTTGGCTATACAAATTTTAACCGAATCAAAATATTATATAATGTTAATATTTTTCATTCTAATTGATTCGAGTTCATTGAATTGCAACACATCAGTTTCCAGACGAGTTGGTAGTTTTGTTTCGCAGTGTGTTGAGTTGAGGAGTTTAGATTGGTGAAATTTCCAACAAATTATACGAGTAGGTAACTATTATTTATTCAGCAAATGAAATAAAACGTAAACGTCACAAACCTGCTACTTCTCTGTCCACTTTGATAGGATAAAGAATAAACAGATGAAGCTATGATAATAAGTCTCCAGTATCCCTTAGTCACGCATCAATGTTTTTTCTATGGCCTTTTTGTACCTATCTCTGACGTGTATGCAAAATTTCACGATGATCAATTCTGTAGTTAAAGCGTGTTAAAGTAACAGACAGACAGACAGCCGCTCCTATTGGCCACGGGAACGCGGCAGTTAACATGCTAATAATAAAAAACACACTTAAGTCCTCATTTTCGCTTTCAGTAACTTCAGTAACTTCCTTACGTTAACTAATGGTAACCAAAACAATCAATAATAATCAGCTTACCTAAACACTTGTACCTAAATAGCCGTAGGTATAAAAATTGCCTATAAATTACTGCTATAAGAATCCAAGCAGGCACCTAACTACCAGTGAATGAGTTAAATTTAAAGACTCAATTAAAAAAACATGTTTAAAAAGCGTTGTGCACCATACGAGTATAAAAAAAAAGCAAAGAAAAAAAAACTTTAACGCGGCCACGGAGACGTCAGTAAAAGTGAAGAACAGTACAGTACAGTACCGTTCAGTATGACAATGACCGAGTTCGCTCCTTTTCCCCTTTGAGATCATCGTCTCAAAATAAATGACTCGATATCCACCACGATTGGACCGCCAGATGTTATGTGTGACAATACGAATGCGGAACTCTCCGTCGCAAAGGGAAACTTGACTTGTCTTTCACATTTGACTATACTTACCACATTTGAGATACAGTCCGTTACAATCATAAAATGTTTCGACGTTTGACATAGTTAGTTAGTTATTCTCTAGGTTTTCTAGACTTTATGTTTAACAATTACACAGACCTACAACTATTTGATTAACTGCCGACGCCCGACGCAAAATGACGTTCATTATAAGACCAAAAAAAGCTCTCTGCTTTAGTCAATTTAGTCGTGTTGGAAATTACGGTTCAATGAATGAAATTCACCTTCTAATGTTAAATTTAGCATTTCAATAACGACCGAAACCGACACTAGGTTTGCAATGTTGATAGATTACAAATATGATAACATCTTATCAATTATAATAATGAAATAAATTGATTCGTAAGACAGGCTGACAGTCCACTTAATGATAAGTGGCTACCGTCGCCACGGATGTAGCAGGTGACAGACAGATAAATTGTCCCTTACTCAGTTAAGTATGGTTACTGCCGCCAGACGGGCTGTGTAAATGACTTCGAAACAGTAGGTACGATAAAATAAAAAGATCATAAAAAATTCTTATTAAAATGGACGAAAGTAAAACACGAGAAAGTCATATCTAAAGAAGAAATTCTTGCTAAAAATCTTTCTTTGTAGACAGTGAACAGTGAACACTAAACACTTTTCCTTAATTTTCGCGTATTCAACTCGACAAGTAGGTACCTATACAGACCTTTCAAGGAAAAATAGCGCTTCGAATGAATGGTGCACTTTAGAACGCATCCAGACTGAAGAAGGATTACTGCAACGCTATACTTTTTAGAGCTACAAAGTACTTTTGTCTGACACGTGAACGTCTTACTTACATAGTAACACTAACATGATGTCATAGTATCACGATGTAGGGATTTCCACTGTGCGTCCGAGTTTCCCTAGGATTTTTCTAACTAAATTGAAAATTGCGCGTACCTACGTCGTTTTCATTTGTTAGAATTACAACTGGTAGGTGAACCTCTGAGTTAGACAAGAAAGAACCCTTAGTTTTTGAAAAATTGTTTCAAATATATTTTATAATATCGGACAATAACTGAGTTTATGGGAAAATCAAATTAAATTCTCATGCGAGGGACATTCTGTCTGTCTGTTACCTTTTCACGCCTTAACTAACTACTGAACCGATCATCGTGAAATTTTCTTCGTAGCATAGTTACACCTTTCAAGGAACGCCTGACCTTTGCTTTTATACTATTTTTTATTTTTCAACGCGGCTCAGCTAGTATTAACGTCATAAAATAAACCCATGTTCCGAATTTCAGCTTTTTAGATTAGTAGTTTTGGCTGACCGTTGATCGACAGTCGGGACCAAACGATTTTATAAGTATACTAGCTACACGCTCCCTGCTTCGCCCGGGTTCAAAATTAATCTTTTAAGTTGGACCAAATTACACATAGTTAGTTACGAAGTTTTATCAAAATCGGTTCAGTAGTTTAGGAGTCCATTGACCTCATACAACGTGTCACGTAATTTTTATATATAAGAGATTAGAAATTGTATAGGTATAGTAACTATAGTACCTACTTGCTTCGCGGTACCTACAATAAAAAGACTCTCGTGACGTCACACTCCCATAACTCAGCCCAGATGGTTAAGATAGTATTGTTTGGTCTCGGATTTACGATGTGGTTAAATACTGCATGTGTGGCTCGCGTATGGCTTTAAAAACTCTATGGAATAATATTAAATAAGCTAAATGTGGAAGGGCGTTGATCTGTTTAGAGTAAAATACGACATTACAATTATGTAACTACCCAACAATAGTAACAATAACAAAAATCAAATAGATTAAGTACTGATTTTTTTATTTTCAGAAAAAATCATAGTTACCAATAATGGCTAAAAATTTTAAACAAAACATGTTGATGGAATAATCAATTTTACCAATTACCAGGCAGTAGGTATGATGACATCAACAGGTCTAAAAGATACAAGGTCAGATTGTTTTGTTTTCAATGGCACATAGGAAATTTTATTACTGGTAGGTTATAAAATTATTGCAATCTGCATACTTTTTAAAACGTTAAATAACTACCTACGTCATGAAGTACTTTTTTAATTAAAAAAAAAACTAATAAACTATAAATGTGACAAAAATTTCTTAATGCTAATTATGTATTTCAATTTAAATTGGCTAGATGTGTGAAACACAATTAGAGAAAATTTAGTTTTTTGTGTTATCACTACATATTATAAAAAAAATCCTCCACCGCGTCTGTCTGTCTGTCTCTGTCCCTATGTATGCTTAGATCTTAAAGACTACGCAATGGATATTAATGCGGTTTTCACTAATGGATAGAATGGTTCTCGAGGAAGGTTTTAGTATATAATTTACAAAGTTACGTGGGCAAAGTCGCGGGCAGCAGCTAGTGCCATATTAATTAACATTACTTTACATTATTAAATAAAATATTCAGAAGACAGAAAAGATTGAAAAAAAAAAAATGCGCTACCAACTCAGGAACAGGATAAAAGATAACAGACAAGGATGGGATTGAGAGAAAGTTTTCAGCTTCCCTTACTCAAAACACAACAGCACATGTGCTGTTATTTCATGCTGATCTTCCATTTATGACTGTGGAACCTCCCACCACTATTATATTTTGAATTTCTAAAAACAGTTACTCCATTTTTTTTATTTCAATTTTTCAGTTAAATTTCATGCTAACGTAACACATCCTGAATATTTAGATGCAGGCCAATCAGACTTAAACAAAATAGACATTAGAAGATCCATTAAGGCCACTACAATATCATTGCAATTATAATCATTATTTTGCCATTAAAATTCAGTTTATGCTATTGCTACTTATCATAACATATACAAACACAAAGCCTAAAAAAAAAAAACAATTTTTGTGGCACATGCAACTGTTTTAGTTAAAATTACAATTTAGAGTTCAAGTTAAGGCTAAGTTTAATGATACATCTTCGACTTTGCCTAGACTTCTTTCAAATACTTCCACTTGCGAAACACGAGGCGCGGGCGGGGGTTTCATCCCTTCGTAGTTGAAGTTCCTCGGTCACGCACGAAGCGTTACAGTTCCACCTTCCTTGTCCGAACTGCTAAGGAGTGGAACTCACTGCCTGCGTCTGTGTTTCCCCAAAATTACAACCTCGGGGTCTTCAAACGTAGGGTAAATGGGTATCTACTAGGTAAGCGTGGTCCACCTTCGGCCGCATCTGCACCTAACATCAAGTGAGATCGCGGCCAAGCGCTGCCTTGACTTATATAAAAAAAAAAAACGTTGTTTCTAGGCCTATACTTATGATGTTAATTTTTTTTAAATATAAGTAAAAAAAAGTAAAACATTTTGCCCCATTAATGTAATGAATGGACATTCTTTATCCCAATGTGTTTAAATCATTCTCACACCCCTACAGTATGGGTGTTGGAACAAATTAATGAATATCTCTGTTGACAACAAAACTGAGTGGGAACAAACTTGTGTGGGTAGGTAAAAAAAAATGTATGTTTTTCTTTAAATATAACTAATTTATCATTCAGAATGTTATTAGAAAGTTTTAGAATGTTTACTTAGTTTACATTACTTTTCTTTATGTTAAGGTTATCAGATAGGCTGAGAGTCCACTTGATGGTAGGGGGCTAACAACTCCTTAATAAGTTCACTTAACAGTGTGCTGCAAATGCACTTCCGATCATTTGTGGGTATAAGGATACAGGATTAGGAACGAATAGGGCAATGTGCTGTGACATCTCTTAAGGGCCATTCAAGTATTAGTAAGCACTTTTGATGACATGAGCGGTGGTGATTACGTCAGCAGTAGTTATTTACTTTTTTACACATATGGCAACCCATATGTAGGGGGAAGGGAAGGTTAAGAGCTTTGCTTACTTTTGCTGACAAGGGGGAAGGGGGTAAATAATAATAGTAATAAATCTGCTTACATAATAATGGAATGGCCGCTTACTCGAAACACAACAGCATTTCCAGTGATTTACTGTAAGAGGGTGGCTACGCGGTCAGATGGGCTACCCAAGTGATTGTGAATCGCAGTGTCTATTACTTAAGCCTTATTTTTACATAAACTGCAATCAGTCTGCAGGACTATAAGGAGGTTCGTTGATTGGTTTACTGTCTTTCAGAAAGTGGGCCATCGCCCAACCTCCATTACAGAACTGGCCTCGCCTCCTTTTCAACTTATCAGTTCTTATTGCAACATTAAGATATTGAGTGACTATGCTATTTGGGTGTTAAGCAAGTACCTACTTCTGCATTTCATTGGTGACAGTTGGGATGTTCAAATTTTCGTGGATTTCGTCATTCCTATAAAAATCGTGGAGCGTTGATATGCAGAATGCAGTTACTTAAGTAAATTTAATTTGCTTTAAACTTTTAATACTTCACTTGTAATACCTTTTATTAAATAGTATAGGTATTATACAACAAAATCTTACAAACTTAGTACTTAAATAATCTTTTAGATAAGTAACAATCTTTACTATACTAAAACAAAATATTTACCATCTCAAAACAGCGCATTTCCTTTCATAATTCTTTATCCATGTTGAATACGCACAGAACGACGTTATTTGTGCCCAAGCTGACCTGTTTTTCGATCTTTTCTACATTATAATAGCTAGATTGAATGCATAACCATGTGTTAATAATAAGAAGGGAGTCCTTTATAGAATAAAGGGGATATAAATATCGATCATATACTCACCACAACAAGATAAGCCGGCGAACTTGAAATAATCGCTCCAAAATAAACCCAAGTCACGATTTTACCGACAAACGGTCACTTATTATTCACTATTACACACCTCACTGTACTTCCAGCTTTTATAAATTATATTTTTTAGCACATTTCAGTCACAAATCCTTTGTAAAACATAATATCGCAATGTAAAATGACAACGAATTCGGTTAATCAACCGATACAAAACCTTTCAAACAAATACCACTTCTACACAGAGACGACGGAAACAGACTGCCAGGCATGACCATAGAGTTAGCTATAGAGCAAGAGCATGGATTGGACCGAAATATGGGCATAGATAAATAATGTTGCCATTACCTAAATATCGAAGTCGCTATATTGCCTCCAAAATAACAAATTCTTTTCGATTTAAGAGGAATTGTTAGAACAAAAATACATCTTTAGACTTAACATTAACGAATGGGAGTTCTTCTAGACTATTTATTATTTAAATTAAAAACGTTTTAATTAAACAATTCAGTCATTGTCGGATTCTTTTAAAATATGACACTAATTATGTAATTATATAATTATGCTTTACAGGAAGTATTGAAATTTATTTGATATTAGAAGAAAATGAACCTCAGTTGGTGGTTTCCCTACTTTTTGAACTTAAAAATTCTAATTTGTTAAGTATTGATGTCGAAATAAAACAACGTGACTAGGGATTTTGAAATTTCCAATTCGATATACGAATATCGTATATCGATTCATACATAAAATATGAAATTGATAATAAAGTATTAATCGGCGATAAATTCAAAAAACAAGATTAATGAAATGACATTTAAAAATGACATTACAAAATTCTAAAAATGGACGTATTTTTACTTATTAAGATTTATATCCATTGGTATTGGTAAGAAATGTCCAGACAGTATTTTTTTTCGCTGCTAAAAGGTTACTACCGATGACTAATTTTCACCCCCAGCAGAAGCAAGTTTTTTTTGTTGTTGTAAAAATACATGTTTACTTCCAAATTGGCAGTTATTTAAATAATTATAATTAGTCAATATTAAATATTAAATCGTACTAACCATCAACGATCGTGTGAAGGATATTTGAGAACAAAAATTGAAAATATTATTTAATGGTATACGACAGTAGAAATCACCTAATAAAAATGAAAGTGGCTTATCTTTTTTAAACTGAGGTTAGAAGTTATTCGAGATTGAGATGTTTTATCGCTCTTGGCATCCATATAAAGTCAGAAATCGCTAAATCTAGGGAGGAATGCACAAAGGTGGTAACATTGATCATCAACCAACCAATTACAAAGAAAAAATTATACATACTTGTCCACACTTGGTCCACACTACGTTTCTAAAAATCCTACTAAATAAAATACGCCATCATTTCTCTAAATTTTCCAGTGAATCAGAGGACATTTCATTTTAGTCAGGCTATATTACTGCCATCTATCTAAACAGTTCAGAAACATAATATATTCGTTCGTTCGACGACATCAATTTTAAGTTCAGCTGACTGGTATAAGAGTAATGTGGGACTCCACTAACAGATGGCGTTTATTATGGTTAACATTATTAGTTCATATTTTATTTAGTAGATGTCCAAGAAATCTAAATTCTAGCGACAAAGCTAAATGACGAATTTCAGTTTTCTAGACTTTCTTGGCTGTGTCTTGATTATGAACTTCATAAAAGCTACAATAATAATTGCTAAGTGCCTATCTTATAAGACAAATATCCTGACAATAAGTTATACTTTAATTTGATCTACCCTTAAATGTTTGATATTGTGCAATATTATAATAATTTTTTATCAATAATTTTTAGTTCGATTCTCGGCGAGATCAATTTTAGAAATTTCAGATAGAAATTTCAGATGCTTTTCAGATGGCTCTGGTCTTTGGGTCTGGATTTGGAAAGTAGTGGCAGGGCATACAGCATCTTGCAGTCATTTGGGCAGCCAGTCTGGCGGCTCGGCAGTAACGACCCCCTTACAGAAGATCACCGTGAAATAAAAGCATTTGTGCTGTTGTGTTTCCGTGAGTGAGTAAGGTATGCCAGAGCCAGAGCCCATTTTCCTGTCCCTTCCCAGCCCCGCCTTGCAGCACCTGTAGCATTTGTGGCGATTGACTGGATCGCATGTTATTGTCCTGCGTCATGCGACACAGACTATTCAATTCAATTCAATTCAATTAAATTCAATAATTTAATGCGAAACCATAATGTATAAAGATGTTACAAAATATATAAAGACCAGTATTAGGACCAGACCAGCATTTAGGGAACTATTGCTACAATTATTCTACTATGCTATGCTATAATTAAAAAGTTAAACATTAGTTCCTGATATTCCCGAGGGATATTTCTTTATTGATGTTTATTGAATCGTCTTAAAATTCAAAATGTCTCACCGAACGAAAGCCAATCGTAGATAACCAGAGGGCATTTAGGGAATGAAATAAATATACACATACGCAATGTGTGCGACCGAGATGAAAGATATAAAGTCATAAATATCGCACAGCTGGATTCTCCTTACCCAATACTTTTTTCTTTAACAGCGAAGATCACTCGTTTACGGCTAAATACAATCGCAAGCAAAAGTGCCAAAGGCGTGTTCTGTTAATTAATTTCATGTTATTCCATTTTTAATGCTATTTATTGTACTATCCTATTTTTATCAGGATGCTGTTGTTATATCTTGGATATGTTACTCTTCATGTACAAAATAAACTCAATGGATTTGGATGTTTGCCACACATATAATTTATTACCTAGATTAACATAATAATATAGGATACTTTTTATCCTGAACAAAAAAAAACAATATAGGTAGGTACCATAGAAAAATCAAAATCAACTCTTATTATGGACTGAATGACTGGCTGAATATCTACATAATTTCCGCCTGGAATAAACGTGGACACTTTTAAATTTCGAACGAATTCCTCCTACAAAATCCTCCTACACATATTTAATAAACTTTTTCTTTATTATATTGGTAGGATTTATCATAGTATAATATGTACATACTCAAGTGATCATTTCTTTCATAGTTTTTCATCCTTTAAAGTTCCTTATGAAATTCAGATTCGATATTTAAAATTTTATTTAACCGAATTTATTTTTGTTTACGACTGTATCTTACGGCAAGCTAATAAATTCAAATAGGGTTTATTGGGAACCCAACGGCGGCATCTGACACCGTGGTTATATCAATATAGTATGTTTTATTAATTATATACCAGCGACCATCGATTATTCATACCATTATCGGGTTAAAAAGATATTTGTAAAATATTTTTTAGATAGGTTAAGGTGGCGATAGCTGAGTTGGTCTTCTGACCTGCTAGGGACGCTATTGTGACCAAGGTGCACAGACGACTTGAAAGGCATCGCAGGAAGCTTCGCAGCAGCTGCTGGAAGCAAACGGCAGAGGACCGTATATATGTCTTGGGAGTCGCCAACATATTATATCAAACAGTAGCGAGACACAGACTTGATAATGATGAGACTATCATATCTAACCGAAGACCAGCGCAGGTTATAAAACCTGCGCTGGTCTTCGGTCCTAGCAATATTTTATATGTGTGAAAAATACTCTATGTCCTTTTCTGTATCGCTCGACAATATGTATGCAAAATTTCATGATGATCGGTTGAATAATTAAGGCGTGAAAGCGTAACAAACAAACTCACTTTCGCATTTTTTATAATACTAGCTGGTGCTCGCGACTTCGTCCGCGTTCTGGATGAAAGGTACCCTACGTCCTTTCTGGTGTCCCAGAAAACGTGTATGCAAAATTTCATGTTCATCGGTTCAGTAGTTTTTGCGTGAAAGAGTTACAAACATCCATACATACATCCATACATCCATACAAACTTTCGCATTTATAATATTAATAAAATAAAATAATAGGATTAATAGGATTAGTTAGGATATGTTTAAAGCGTTTTGCTGACACATGCAATATTATGGTTTCCATGATGAAGTAATGAAATTTTGTTTCTATTACATTGGCAATAAGGTTTAGAATACAATAACCGTTAAAATTGCATAGAGAATTCCTATACGTAAATAAAATGTTATCGTGTCGAAGGCGTGCACCTGTAAGGGATCAGTTTACCAATACTTATAAAAGGTTTACGTAAAATTAGACAGAAATGTAGAGTTAAAAATGTGATAGACAAGGCTTATAACCTGACTAGCTGGTGCTCGCGACTTCGTCCGCGTGGAATAGTTATTTTGGGAATCATTTGGGTATCTCGAACGGTTTTCGCAGCGCACGCAACGGAAGCCCTCAAAGATGAATAATTTTTCCCGTTTTTTTCACATTTTCGACTGTTTCTTCGCTCCTATTAGTCGCAACGTGATGTTATATAGCTTAAAGCCTTCCTCGATAAATGATCTATCCAACACAAAAAGATTTTTTCAATTCGAACCAGTAGTTCTTGAGATTAGCGCGTTCAAACAAACAAACTCTTCAGCTTTATAATATTAGTATAGATTATCAGCATTTTCCCTTTAAATTTATTAGTCAAGAAGGTTATTAGTCATCTAATAATTTTATCTGCCCTTGACATAATTACGCTGGCTGCTTGTCAAGTGACTGAAAGAAAGAAAAAAGTTTATTTGCTACACTTATTTTACAATTTATATAAGAATGTAACAAAATAAGAGTGTACCAATACGTACGAGTACGAAGCTCTTCTTTTAGCAGTTTTTTTTTTTCATTTTTTTTATCTGTAATTTACTACTTGCCAACAAAAAAAAATCATTCCAAAATAATTTTTGGAAAATTTAAATGGGCGGTTAATAAAATTGTGTCTCTGTGTGTATGTACTTGGACATAGCCCAGATAAATATATTATTAGTAAATTTAGTAATCGATATTACTAAATTATAATTAATTAAAATAGTAGATTTTAAAATCTACGAATTAAAAAAAGATCTCTTAAAAAACTGAACACTGGCTTTCGATTTTTTTTTATTATTAGAGATGGGTTTGCTCTTGGCTAACAACTAGCTATGTAGCAAGGAAGAGGCCTATGATGGGGCGAGCTCACCCAGAAGATTCACTCGAACTTTGAAAAGATTAGGGTTATATGTGCTCGGAAATACAGACGCCGGCAGGGAGTTCCAAATCTTGGCAGTGCGCATTATAAAGGATGTTTCAAAGCGCTTTGTCCGAAAAGGAGGGATTTCGGACTTATAGCACTATAGGGCGCTTCTAAAACTTTATCAGCTCTACAAAGTTTTGCAACCTCAATAATATGAAATGTAACGACGTACATGAAAATGTAAACGAAAACATGAACTCATCCGCAGTTACATTAATTGATTTTAAGCGAGATCTTTAGATTACACTTGGGTTTATTTATCATGTAAATTATGATTTAGATGACATGTTATTAGATGAGCTACCGTTTACTTTAAATACAGTAATCCGTACTTAAGTATCAGTACTAATCCGTACGTTTGTATGGATGTATGGATGTTTGTAACTCTTTCACGCAAAAACTACTGAACCGATCACCATGACACCAGAAAGGACATAAGGTATATTTTATAAAGTTACGCGGGCGAAGTCGCGTGCAACAGCTAGTATATTATATAAAGAGGGAAGGTTTGTATTTTTCTAAGTTTGTAATGAATTAACTCAAAAACTACTGAAACAATTTTGAAAATTCTGTCCTATAGAAAGCTACATTATCAGCTACATTTAGTTTGTTCTTAGTTTCGTTTGCTTGAGAACATTTTGTAAGTTAATACATTTCATATTCCATAATATCAAGGTTTTCCAACCACTATATATTCATTAGATAAAGACACGTTGCAGGTATATGTGAAATGTGTAACCCACGTATCAATAAAATGGTGAATAGATAGAGGCTGTATTGCCGCCAATTAGGGGCTACGCGCTATAGATACGCCCTGTCCTTTTGGTGTGTTGCACTTTGTAACAAGTGAATTCGACCACTCTGACTTAGACATATAGAAACCAATACGATCTGGTTTCATTCAATCAAATCATATATTTTTTGAGAAATAGATTATAGAAAAAAATAATTATTTTGTTTTTTAAACCAATTAAATAAAATGTTAATATAAAATTAAGCCTCATTTATATCAACTTTTCAATAGAATTTTATTAAAAGATTAAAAATAAATAAGTACATTCTAAATCATGACGTCCAAGTTCCTATTTGCTATTCTAGTAACAAATATTAAACAAATGAGTAGATACACATTTATTTTAATTTTTTTATGAGTAACTCATTTGACTATTACATGTTCCAGTAGTTTCCAATGGAATTACCACAGTTCTCCATATATATATAAATATTATACTATAAAATAAGATGAATCAGGGAACTTTTCTGATGGGGAGATTTCTTTTTACGCCACTTCTCTTCAGTGATTAAAGTAGGATCTACTTGAAACATTGATAAAGGATATACTAGATTCAGGGTCTCAAATAAAATCACGAAAAAAAGTGTCCACTGGATTTTTTTACACATGCTATCACTTTCTCTCGTTAATTTTTGATAAAAAGATGAATAATCTAAATGTAGCATGACTGATTTCAACCTTAACATTTAGTAATAATGGTTTAAGTCGTAACACGTGTTCACCTCAAGGACAACTTTGTGCAACTAATTTGAAATATCAATCAACCCAAGCTGTGAGTGCGGTGATATTCTACTATGCTCCACTTTTAGTGAAGCAACCCAGAATCTGTATCCTTATTAAATACTTGAAAGTTAAAAGTGGAACATGGACACACTTTTTTACCATCTTTCGATTAACATAAATTCCATCGCCCTTACCTCTGTGACACGTTTCCGTTATCAAAAAATTTTGTGTTTATTTTTTCGTAGTTTATGTTATTTCTCTTAATAAAATTGAATCAAGTGATCACTTATTTCGAAGCTGGTATTTCGGTGAGAAATAAACAGGTTTTGGAAGGGAATGGTTACTTGTGTATATTTATCATTACATACTAACTCGTTTCGAACTTTCGAACCCTTGCTATCATTATTTTTCAAAACTTTTTTGAAAAACTTATTCAAGTATTGTTTCACGATTTTTTTGAAGGTGGCCTTCTGTAAGGGGGTGGTTACTGCCACCAGACTGGCTGCCCAAAATTAAACTGACCAGGGGCCTCGACCACGGGTACGTAGACCACTGGGGGCGTAAGCCACGGATCCAAATGACTGCGAAACGCAGTGCCACTACTTTCCAGATCGAGATCAGAGTCAATATTTAAAAGTTAATTTTAAGGTTGACCCTGCCGGGAATCGAACCCCGGAACTGTGGAACAGAGCGTTAAGGCAAGTACCCTAACCACTCATAATTAACGGGCTTGTCAATTACTTACTTACTGAAATATGTAAATAAGAAATAAGTAAGAAAACAACAGCACATATGCTATTTCACGGTGATCTTCTGTAAGGGTTTCTTCAAATCCTGTCATTCTTCCCCTTTCGCTCAAGTATTTTTCTTATTTTTTTTTAATAATTATTGGTTTGCTCTTGGCCAGCATCTAGCCGTGCAGGAAAGACGAGACCGACTATGGAGCGAGCTCATCCAGGAAATGCCTATTCACTCGAACTTTTAAAAGATTTTGGTTATACTTATGAGCTCGGAAACACAGACGCCGAAAGGGAGTTCCAATCCTTCGCAGTGCGTATTATGAAAGAGTTTTTTAAAACATTTGGTCCGAGAAAGAGGAATAAGGATGAGGATGGTAACCTGCCGTACTTCTGAAACTCCGATGCAAGAAAGGAGAAAACGGTAGAACTTAAGCAACTACTCGGTAATTATAACTATATCTAAATCATATATTTTATTTTATTTATTTAATTTTAAAATATAAAAATAATAGAAAAAAAATTGTGTGGAACAACATTGTTTTTTTTTAAATAATATTGTTTAGACGGCACAATATCTCTGAAACTTCAGATATTCTAAAATATTCAAAAAATATAACGTAACTATAATGCATCAACATAACGCATTGGTTATATATTATGTTTGTATGTTATGCAAATCTATTCTTATGGAGTAAACTCCAATAAAATATATGATATCCATCAAACTCAGAGTTAAAGACAATACAAGTCAGACCGGATACAGTATTTCTCAGAGGTAAACAGTTGAATTAACGAATCACAATACCTGGAATATGATTCTAAGAAACCGTTAGTCAACAGTGTTAACTACGAAAGATAAATTCTTAATTTAAATTATAGTAAACATTCACACGGTTTTTATTCTGCACTTTTAAAATGTGTAGTCGACGCGATTGCAGGTGCATTGTCCGCCTGTTACACCGAACCGAGTGTTAAACCATCATTATTATATACTAGCTGGTGCCCGCGACTTCGTCCGCGTTCTGGGTGAAAGGTACCCCATGTCCTTTCTGGTGTTAAAAGTTTTATTTTCCTGATTCTCTTTAGTTAATTTGATTGCCGCCAGATTTTAGAGTATTAGAGTTTTTTACCTCAAATCGATATCTGATTATCATACGGTGTAAATGCGTGCCTCGTAATGAAAGAGTCAAGTCTTATTTTACAAAGACGTTGTATCTTGTATTTTTAATATACATATTAAATTCCATTATTAAACAGTACAGTTTACTTTTTAAATGATAACTTTGACTCAATGAACAATTTTAGCTATACAACTAGCTGTTGCAAGCGATTTCGTCCGCGTAACTACATAAAATATTGCCTATGTTACTCAGGTCAGTGTACTTACTGCGGCCAGACTGACAGACGTCCTGAAAGCCTTTGCCGAATGCGGCTGGTTGCGAAGGACAGAAGACCGGGCGTGGTGGCGAGCCTTGGCAGAGGCCTATACATGCAACAGTGGGGAGAAGATATAGGCTGAAAATGATGAAAAATCTCACAAAATAATATAGTAATTAAGTAGGGACAGTCCATTGAGACTGCCGCCCATATTAAGGTCCCCCGAGAAGGCCGGCGTACCTCCACTTTCGGGTACGCCGAGGTTCTGAGAGGGAGCACAGGTCTCCCCGTGCTGGATAGCTGTGTGGCGGGGCACCGAAGTCGTGTAACAACGTCCCCGTGACCCCGCCCACTAATGGCCGAGTTGATAGAAAGTCATTGGGTTTTAGCCGGTAGGAATCCGGCATAACTCGGCAGTACCCCCTACACTGCCGGGTATCCAAGAGGATTTCCCAACGTTAAAAAAAAAGGGCAGTCCATACCTACTGTGTTTCATAGTCATTTGGGCAGCCCGTCCGGCGGTAGTACCACCCCTTTACAGAAGACTACCATGAATTAGCAGCACATGTGCTATTGTCTTTTAGTGTGTAAGGCTTGACATAAGCCCATTTCCCTACCCCTTTCCAATCCCTTATTCTTAACACTACTTGTAGCGTTGTTTGTGTTATAGGTAGGCATAGGTAGCCACCTACCATCAAGTCGGCCATTAGCCTGTCTGTCGACCTTAACATTAAAAAAAATAAGCACTTGTAATTCACCCTAAAGATTAGCCATGCGTTTAGTGGTTTTAAATTTAGATATTCATTTAAAATATCCCAATTTAAAAACAATAAAATTTCAAATGTCATGACAAAGCAATAACATTCAATCTAAAAAAAAAAAACTAAGACCAAAAAAGGTTTTAAGCAATCTGAATAAAACAAAAAAAAATACATAACCATGACCATTTTAAATATTTCAACCTTAGGTCAAACACTTCACGGCATGATTTTAGTAGGTGCCAGTTACGTTGAGTCATATTGTTATTTCATTATAAATTCACAAATGTCTTAATTAAAGATCGAAACCGGCATAATAACTCAGAAAAAATACACAGCCTCAACTGCGCTCCACTCGTATACATCTATCCTTGTCTTATACACGCCAAAGTAATCCTCTATCTCGTTTTGCTCCAGACGAACTTGTAAATTGTTCTTTTTACATCGTGACCATTTATAAAACGTACAAAATGGTAAAGACAAAACTTTCAATCTGGACTTTCTCACTCAGGAATAAGGTTTAAAATAGTCTATTTACTTTTGAAGTTGTTACGCTTTTTAAATTAGGAAGATGATCAAGTTATCTCGCTCAGACAAAACAAAATACAGCACAAGTCCTTTGAGCTTTCGAGTTTAGTTGCTTTACCGCGATTGCTTTTTGTACCACCGACCCTTTTCTTGAAGCATTTTATTCGTAAAGTAAACGGGTTCGATTCACAAATCCATTTAATCCTATACAGATTTAACTCAAAACCAACCTTATTTTCACTGTTTTTAAGTGAGAAAATGCGATGGAAACTAACACAAAGTTAGGTTATTGGAAAGTTTTTCGTAGAGATGTTACTGTCACGTTCTATCGATGCGAGATGTTGTAATACTCTTTTTGGTTTGTTAGCAATGCATTAAGACATACAGCCATTGCACTTGAGTTTCGAGACCTTACATCAACTAGCTGATGCATGATTCATATATATATAGGTAGTCTTCTACAATTGAAAAGACTTCGCGCGTTGTTTTGATGGATATTATTTCAGGTTACCCAAATTGCTATGTAGTTTCTATGTGCTAACTAAAATACTCCTTTAGCTATGACATTAACAACGTCATAGCTAAAAAAAATAACCAAGATGTGATAATAATAATAATAGAATTAAGAAAGAAAATAATAATAATAATAATGCAGCCCTAACCGCCGGTAGCTTGGGCCTAGCCCCGCTACTTGCGGCCCTCTAGTTCTAAATTTTTTTTATAATATTTTATTATTGTTTTTATATAATTATATTGTAAAAAAAATTAGGATTAAGATAGAAAATAAATATGCATGAATAATAATAATAATATTTATTTATTCACAAATCCACAAACACATAAAAAGCAATATACACATAAATCAGAGTTATTAAACAAACAATTATATTGAGTACGTGATAACGACCCTGAAAAGAGACTCAGGATACGATTCTTATTTAGGTCATTTTTAAAATAAAATATACCTATAGGTACCTACTTATACCTTTACAATTTTGAAGTCTTGTCCATTGTAAGGAATTTTAGTGTGTTTCCCAGAATATCTTTTGTTGCTTGAGTCGTCAGCGGGCTGTCATTGTAGAACAAACATTTGCGCAGTAGTCAGGACCGTAAACATAGTCACGATGAGTATTTGTTCACCACTTGACAAATAGATAATTATTTAGTTCGTTCCCCGGATTTACTTAATGCTTTTCGTTTCCTTCACATTTCTTCATTGAGTGGGTAAAGTACACATACGACAGAATATCTACTTGCATCTTACCTTAAGACCTAGAAGTTCTGTTTTCTGACTCCTCATTGGTACTTAATCCAATAGCAAAATTAATAAGTGTAAAAACATAAGTAGGTAGTCATTCCTTTTGACTTTGGTAGGTGTCTACACTTAAAAAAAAATAAGAGGATTCATGATGTATAATAATAAGTTTTGTAAGGAATATTTCGTGTCCACATCGCCAATAAGCCCAAGGGCACACTGAATGCGAAGCTTTCCTTACAGTTATCTCATTTTTAGGCAATTTTTGACACTTGGCATTTTTAGGTAGGTATTTAGTATTTTGAAAATAGCTACCTAATAGGTAAGTACTTAGCTAGTAATAGCTATAAAGAATATAATCATCAACTTAATAATACCTGAGATTTAGAGATTTGCTGTTCTAATTGCATCGCTTAGATTCCAATATTTTAGGGTTGATACCCCATACCCCACACGGGTGCTATTTACTGAACTCAATATTGTATTAAAGTTTAGGTACCTACAATAAGATTAATCAGATCTTTAAGAAGTAAAAGATTATAATAAAAATCAATAAAAATATCGATAACGTCTTAGACCTCCCACAAATATAATAACTGACAGTTGGAGCTGGCTCAAAAAATCTTTTATCGTTTATGCAAATTCGTGAATTATCATTGTTTATGTTTGTGCATCAGTCAGCATAGCGCTAAGAAAATGCGATTAAGACATTATCTGGTTAGCACTATCCGTACGAGAGCGAGACGGGGCACAAACATGTCTCTATACAATTTGTACGGAAATAACTCTGCGTACGAGCAGGATAGGGCGATTGAAATGTCAGGTTCGACGCGCGCATAATGAGAATAGTGTGGTCTCTATCGCTCCTGACGTCTTACAATCGTTTATTGTCATGTTACTGTCTCGTTTCGACGGCCAAGATTGAGATGAAATCGCCCTCGGCGAGTTCCGAAGTTCCAAGTTCTCCCGGTATTGCTATATCGGTTTGCGCCGCGCGGGCGACGGACGTTTCGTTCTTTTTTTGGTTTTATTTTTCAATAAATCGCTTTTATTATATCGTGACTTTACAAATTCAAGTGCAAGTGTCAGTGACTGGATGTTAATTTTTAATGTGCTCGATACATGTTTGTTTTTTTTTTAATTGACCAGTGAGCTTGTGTTTGTGTTATTATATTAAATATATTATGCGAATGGATTGCTACCGCTGCTATATTGTTGTGACACGAAATGACCTGAAAAATTGAAGTTGTACACGGTAAGTTATTTTTTACTTCTACCGCACATGTGTTAATTAGCGATGTTTGTGAAAAAAAATCGGGTAGTTTTCAAAAAGTCTTAATTCGGATACGCGTCGCAACACTGACGGGATTCCTTTGGCTTTGTAACTCGTCTTTTTGACTTTAGTGACAAGTTTTCGTTTTGGCCAAAACTTTGAACATGTGGTCCAGGGACTTTTGTGTCTACCTGCCGCGGTCAGAATAAGAAGGGGCTGACTTTTTGTAGTTTAAAAACAAAGATATCCCATCGACGACGGGGAGCCCGACGGAGTCGCAGTGCGGTCACGTTTTTAGTCTTTCCCGGGTATTGCTGGAATTTTTTATTTATCACACGGCCGGAGTGCGCCTTGCATTCTTATGTTTAAAGGATTTTTATATTCCTGTGTCGTAAACTTAACGTACATGACATGAAACTATTAGAAGGAATGGCTTCTTTTTTACAATACCTTTTCTGAAATATTAATACACTAGTGACCCTCTCCCGACTTTCCACGGATGTAATTTTCTTCTGATAATTACATACACAAACCTTTCTCGTTTATTGTTCTTTTCATATTTTCAAAAGTTAGTTAGGTAGTAGACATTAGTTAATAACATTTAATTTAGACTTAAGGTACTAGGTATAATATTTATATAACATTAAAATTTTAAACATTTTTTAAGTAATGTTTTAAAAGAAATGACGACGTAAGCCTTGCCTAATCAAGCTTTCATGAAAACAGACATTTTTCGAGATGGCGAATTTCATGATATTACTGCAACAACATTAGTACGCTCCCTATGCACAGAAGGAGGCCTATTAAAATCAGTAAATCTTTTACATGTCAATGCATCCGGTTGCGCCAATACCACCAAATACCCGAAGGCCGTTGACATCCCTTAAGCCCGGTTACACGGGTAGAGTAAACTTTGTAGTAGCATTGTAGTGTACTAACTTTCTTACTATCTAAACTAATGTAAACAATATTGGTAGAGTAGAGTATGAGTAGAGTACTAAAATATGGAAGAGTAGAGTAGCTACCAACGCGGGCAAGCTACTCTACTACTTGCCTCCCCCCACCCCATTTTTCGATGAGTGTTCATAGTGTTTCTATAAAAGACTTGATGATTCTCATGTAAACAGTTACTCTACTAAAACTGGTAGAGTACTTGGAACTAGTAGAATAGTACGCTAGTTGATTCTACCGTTTACTCCCGTGCACACCGGGCTTTAGGGTTTTCCCTCGAGTATATTTTCTTTCTTATTTTACCTTAGATATTGCTTATTATTGCGTCTTCGACCTATTTTTTGTAATTTGTAATATATTTTTTATTACATAAATATCATTATGATTATAAAATTTTAGGGTAGGCTTTTATTGCGTAGCGCTCTTTTATTGTAGTACCTACTGTAGGCTATGTATGACAGTGTAGGCTATGTACACAAAACACTTATCGCTTGTTTGCGAGAAGCTTGACATAACTCAAAAATATCAACTTTTGGGTATAAGCGTTGGTAAGTTCAAAAAATTTTAATAAGTATAATTCAGTATATATTTCAAGATTAATTGTATTAAATTGTTTTGTTACTTATTACTCTTCCTGAAAAACTGACATAGAAGATAAAAATGCAAGTAGGTACTTTAAATTATAACGCTTCTCGCAAACAAGCGATATATAGGTACTCACAAGTACACATTAATTAATTAATTAATTTTAATAAATTATTAATTATTTTAATTAAGTCATTCTCAACTTCATAATAGTAATGGACCGGAAAGTTAAAAAATTAGATTTAATAATTTGAATTAAAAATATCCTATCTAGGTCTTATTAATATTATTAATATTAATATTATTAAGAAAGAAGATTTGTATTTTTGTAAATTAACCTAAGATTTAAGTGCGGTGTTGGAGGTGTTGGAGGAGTGTGTAGGTATCTCCTGATACAAGAATTTCTATACCTCCTCCTACACCTTTTTTGTACCTAATAATATAAATGAATTATTTTGTATTTATATTTTTTTTTATTTAACTGCTACACCTAAAGAACGCAGTTGACCTTGAGACCGAATATTTTATTACAAAACTTGTTCACAGGAAATTTCCAAAAGAAATTCGTTAAACCCTCAATAGAATGGAATAACTGGCCATCAACACTACTTATGCGCCATAAAGTCGCCTCCGAAACCATTATTTACTTAATCATGTTAATAAAACACTTCAATTATAAAAAAATGCAACGTTTTCGTAAAGCCGCCAACTTAACTGGTGATTAAATAATAAATAATTGAATATAATTTATGAGAATAAATTTAACGATGGTTTGTATTTGATACAATGGCTGTTGCATGCGACTTCGTCCGCATAACTTTATAAAATACTAGCTGACGCCCGCGATTTCGTCCGCGTGAAAAAAGTAGCCTATCCTGTGTCTCTTACGTCTAAAGTCTACCAAGTTTTATGAGAGTTATGGAGGAACATACTTACATAAAATACCTACACTTACCAGATTATACATACATAAAATACTTACACCTACAGATTTATTATTAGTATTCATTGATTGATTGATATACCTATTTAGCCTATTTTACTCGCTGATAATGTAGCTGTATGATAATAGGTAAAATATAATTTTTAAAATCGGTTCAGTTGTTTTTAAAAGTTTATTCTTTAGTTAAAAATAAAAATATTTATAATAAAAGGCGATGTGTCTATGTCCGATATCCGAAAGAGCTGAACCAATTTTGATGATATTTTCAGATATAAACCTTCAGATTCAGTCCAGCGGGTAATCCTGTGAAGTTTGATAGCGATCGGACGCAGACAGCGTCGCGTGCATTAGTAGTATATTATATCTTTCTCTTTACCGTCGTCTATAACACAAGCAACATCACCGTAAAAAAGGGCGTTTCTATTTGAATTAAGATCTATAAATTAGGAAACTATAGGTCTTGAATTAAAAAATCATTAATATTTGTATAAGTAATTACAAAATACGTCTGATTGTTTCCAATTTAAAATAATTTATTTTTATAGAAATAGGTTCTAATTTATTTTTTCTAAAAAAATTCTATTTTTTTTTTATAGTAAACTGCATAAAATGTTCCACATAGTATATTTAAAATTACAGTAATTCTATAAAACAGTCACTTATCATATCAGTAACATACAAAAGTAATTATCTTGTGTCATTGGTTTTATTAAGAGAATAATATAAACAATGTTTAATGAAATTGTATTGATATGGAAATTAACTCATTCTAGTAAATATATTTATACATTGAACTATTTTTTTCTCTTTGACTCTTGACTCTTGACGTATTATTCATGTTTCTACAGTTCTACTCCATGTTGACTAGCGATTTATCTTAATGCTTTTATATAAAACTAGCTGGAGCCCGCGACTTCGTCTGCGTTGAAAACTAAAAAATATACCTACTTGTTCGATACTTGTTCCAGTAAAAAATTGGTTTTGTCATCTTTTTCAATAAATTTTTTTTCTTCGGTTTTCCCTGTCAGTCCCACTTTTTTTTGGGCCTCGTCAGTGGATCTGTTTTCATCTTGTTTCATTTTCACGTTTGATTTCATTTGAATTTGTTAAATAACGCTGGTCTGACTGTACATTTTATAGTTTTCAATTGTTTAACAGTAGCGGGTCAATAATCAATAAATAAATTTAATAAAATATTGTTCTGACCCGCAGTGGGTTAGACGGGCACTTAAAACTGGGTCCAACGGGCACTTTTATTCAGCGGGTCAAAACTTGCGGGTCCAAAGGGTCCGACCGAGCAACATGTACTAGTAACTACAAAAGTATTCAAAATAAGAAAGTTGGCGAGTACGTCAACGCTCATTTAGCCGGGCAGCCTATGTATTTAAAAGAGCATAAGAAAGAGAGCAAAAGAGCAGTAAGCAAAAGAGCAGTGAACGAAGAAAGTTTCAGCAAATAAATTATTTGGTATAGCGATATTAATTTTTTTTAAAGTTTTGTTTTAGACGCTTGTCGTTTCTTAAGAAAGGCGCCTACAGTGTACTAATAATAACATATTATGTAGGTAAATGTTTTTGTATAATCACTACATAGTATAAAACAAAGTCGCTTTTTCTGTCCCTATGTCCCTTTGTATGCTTAGATCTTTAAAACTACGCAACGGATTTTAATGCGGTTTTCACTAATGGGTAGAGTGGTTCTCGAGGAAGGTTTAAGTACATAATTTACTAAGTTACGCGGGCGAAGTCGCGGGCAGCAGCTTTAATAGAGACATAAACAATAATTACTCTCACAAATTTCATAACGTCATAATAAGTTTGCATTTCACGATCTGGTCCGAAGATTCACGATAATGCCCGACCGCCCCGCGGTTCAACCCCGATCGGCTTGATCACGAACAGATAGAGTAATGATTTGTTTGTATCGCACAATCGATACCATAGACCATATTATAGATAATAATAGACAATTATTTATATTGTTTTCTATTGCCTGCGGGCTGGTCGCTTTTCTATTACAGCGCCACGTTTATTAAAAGTTCATAGTTTTGTCTGATTAATTGCATATAATACCTACTCATGCTAATAGTCGTACTCAGACTCTTATCTGTCTGTCTTTCACGTATTTACGGCTAAATTACTGAAGCGATTTTAATCCTATTTTTTATGAAGATAGCTTTAACTACGCTCTAACGTAAGACATAATTTATATTATAGCTATTCATGCAGGCGAAGCCACAGGAAGAAACTAGTTCTTAATCGTAATTTTTATTACAAAAAAATCTTTAAAACATATTTGTATCTTTATGTGGAAAGTTCTCGTAAGGTGTGTAATTTCTAGGATAAATAGGTATTTATTTTATTTTTTTATTGTAAAGGTCGTCAGACAGGCTGACGGTGCATTTGATGGTAAATGGCTAACGTCTGCACAAGCAACGCCACACGCCTACAATAAGCTACAGTCTTTCTTACTATAAGGGTACACCCATTGTCACATTGTCAGGCCCGGCACATTTCATTCGGCAATATTTGTTGAACAACAAAACCGACCCGAAGTATCTACTACATAATTATGTTAGACTTTCATTCGGCTTACCTGATCGGCAAAATCACCCGGGTTTTGTTTAGTATAAACATTGCACACGTAGGCCAAAATTAGAGGTCTTTCTGCCGAACTTATCTCTACTGCCCGGCTTTATCGACACGGCTATAAGTGGGTAGCAACTTGTCGAACGTTCATCTACACATATTCGACTCTACCGCCCGGCTATGCCGGCCCGACCATAACTTATAGCCGTTCGACTTTCATTCGGCTTACCCGATCGGCAAAATCACCTGGGTTTGGTTTAGTACATACACTGCGCAGGCAGGCCAAGTTAGAGGCCTTTCTGCCGAACGTTCATCTACATTATGTTTACCGCCCGGCTTTACCGACACGGCTATAAGTAGGTATAGCAATTGTCGAACGTTCATCTACACATAAATATTCGATTCTACCGTCCGGCTATGCGGCCCGATCATAATGTATAGTAACCGACCAATTAGGCCTGGTTGGATGGCCTTAATATAAACCGAATGTGTCGTGGTCGAAGGTAGAGCGTTTTTGATGGCTCTGTCGAAAGTTAATAGGTCTATTTCCCCATAATATCGACTCAGGCGCAGGTCGGTCGACGACTCAGCCGCGCCGACGCAATCTCTCTATTGATCCCCGATCGATTTGATTAAGCGATTAACGAGAACTATTCGTTCACGTTTCTCACTAAATTTTTTACCTCTCCAATATTGTTTAACATCCGTTCACAGCCATTGACTTGTGAATCCTATTTGAAAGCATCAAATCATTAATTAAAAAAGCACATTTATAAATATTATTTCTCAAATAATTCTTTCGATATTATCACATTTGTATAGGTACCAACTTAATAATAAAATATTTTAATTTAAAATGACTTAAAAAAAGGTCAAGGTTCAACAATTTTACTCAACATTTTATATCGAATAAATAACGGATGCAATATGTATGGATGTATGTATGGATGGATGTATGTATGGATGGATGGATGTTTGTAACTCTTTCACGCAAAAAACTACTGAACCGATCAGCATGAAATTTTGCATATATACACGTTGTCTGGGACACCAGAAAGGACATAGGGTACCTTTCATCCAGTATTTTTTTTTCTTTTTTTTAAAGAAAAAAAGAAAAAATATATATTATATTAGTAGGTAACTATTTAAAAACATAAAAATACAACCACAAAAAAATCTAGTTACTACTAGCTAAATATCAAATTATAATGTGATTTTTTTAGGTAAGTACTGTATGTTTACCTGAAAGCTGCCAGTATCATTCTTTTCATTCTATTCTAATCTGGCATTCTAATTTATAATCTGGCAAGAAAATATTTTTTCTACCAATCATAATTTTATTGCGACCAGAAAAAAGATGTCTTAGAAATGATTTACCACGTCCGCTCATCTCGGTCAGGCCGATGATAAATAATTTATTTAATACTAGGTATGTATGTATAATAATATTATTATACATTCCATTTTGGATAAAAGAAACTTGGCAATTTTGCCGATATCGTTAAGATGCTTATTCGACCGGCTATCTCAGGAACATCGAGGTCAAATGCGGTCACGGCCTAAGATGAAGACATTGGGCGCGCACAGTAACGTCATGGAGTAGTGTTAGCTTTTTATGTTAGTTTCGGGGTATATAAATTAGAAAAAAAAATATCCTGGCGCTCGCCTCTCGGCAAAAGTAGAGAGGGTATGCGCAGTATTCAATTTTGTGGTCTGTTTTACGGGCGGAGGAGTACTGTTGCGTACAGATTGTTTTAACGTATTAAAAAAAATACTTATGTGCATAAAAAAAGGAGTATCCTGCCGGCGTCTATATTTCCGAGCACATATAACCCTAATCTTTTCAAGGTTCGAGTGAATAGGCATCTTCTGGGTGAGCTTGCTCCATCTAGGCTGAGGCCACATGGCTGGTTGTTGGCCAAGAGCTAACCCATTTCATATATATATATATATATATATATATATATATATATATATATATATATATATATATATATATATATATATATATATATATAAAACTGCCTGTAATGTTAAGTTAGGAAGGTGCAAAAAATACGAAATAAGAAAAAAAATGCATTTCCCTTAGCCATTTTGTGCGCAATAGTACACATGCGCCCATTACCCCCACTAGTTTCGCCTGCTAACCTTAATATAACGCGTGACCTATAGTAAGTGGATACTACGGCAGTTGTTTACCATTTGGTGGATTGTTACCTGACTGCCAGCTTTCATAATGACCACTGCATGTACCACTAAAATTTTGTGTTTAAATAGGTCAAAAGATGATTGAAGCGTCACAGCATACTGGAACTGGAGGGCCGCTTCTTAGTTTCTTATTACAGAATGGGTCATGCTATCATTGGAAAGTTGCTCTACTAAAACAAACCTCAATGAACTTCGCTCATAGTCTTCATGACTGATTGCAAATAAGCCAACAAAAAAAAATAGGTCGTATACTCGATTTTGTCCCGGAATGTCAGACTTTCAGCTGTGTCAAAACTTCGGACTTTCAAAAGGTTAAACTTAGGTATAGTTAGTCGATGAGAAAATCCATTCTTTATTCGTGTAACTAAACATAACCACATAAATGGTTAGTCTTTAGTAAATAAAAACTTCATTCAATTGCCTTTTTCAAATTAATACTGGTTATACCTACTTAATGCATAATAAATATTTTAAAAATCTGACACAAATAAATTAATATTTTTCTTAACTAAATCAGCTCTATTCACGTCGCTATCCATGCATACGTATTTTTTTATTGTTGTACTCAACAATTTTCTATATTCGAACGTGATATATTATACTTGGTATGTTAAACTCATATGATACTATGTTACTTCCACTGGTTCCATTAATTAAAAAATGCTTACTTATATGTAACTAGCGATCCGCTACAGGCTTTGCACGGAGTAACATTTTGCTGCACATTATATGTAATACACAAACATTCGTCGTTTCCATTAGTGAAAACCTTATCAAAATCCATTGGGTTGTTTAGAAGAGGTTAGCGGAGAAACAGAAAGAGGCAGACAGTGACTTCAAACTATATTAATTTTTAACTTGACATAACTAAATTGATAAATAAATATTTTGTTTTATTTTTATTTTTATAATTTCATCATTAATTTTAAAATACATAGTATATAATTAGATTTGTTATGTAAGCCAATTACAGGCGTGAACAGCAACAGCATTTACAAATACAGAAAGATTTTTTTTTTTTTTTTTATAATAGATGGGTTAGCTCTTGACCAACAACCAGCCATGTGGCAAGGATCAGGCCTAAGATGGAGCGAGCTCACCCAGAAGATGCCTATTCACTCGAACCTTGAAAAGATTAGGGTTATATGTGCTCGGAAACACAGACGCCGGCAGGGAGTTCCAAACCCTTGCAGTGCGCATTATAAAGGATGTTTCAAAGCGCTTGGTCCGAAAAGGAGGGATTTCGACAAGATGAGGATGATAGCCAGCCGTACATCTGTATGTCCGATGGAAGAAAGGGGAAGGCGGTATCAGCTCATGCAGTTCCTGAGCACACTCTCCGAAGTACACCTTATAAAAGACACATAAACTGTCAATTTTGCGTCTGCATCTTAGATTTTAAAAGAGTACTGTCGCCTACGAGTCTCCTAGCTCTGCGTTCTACCGAGTCGAGTGCGGCAAGTTGGTATTTGGCTGAGCCATCCCAAAGGTGGGAGCAATACTCCATGCAAGATCGGACTTGCCCGTATACAAAGATAGGAGCTGTCCAGGCGTAAAGTATCGCTTGTAGAATAGTTAATACTAAACTTAATTAATTACTTATAAAACAAATATTAAGTATAAGTAAATATAATATTTAGGCTTGGACAGAACTACCAGTATAGGTAGAGATATTAATGAGAGTTTATTTCAATTAACAACGAATTTAAATATGTGGACAGTAAAATTTCGCGTGGAAAGTTTACTTTTTAGCTGATCCTTCTCCAAAGTTCAAGCTACATCCATAGAAAATTTTATCAAAATCGATCCAGTAGTTCAGCTATGAGAAGGTCATTTTGCATTTATGATATTATTAAGTATAGAGATATGATCTGTAAAAAGAAAAGTTATATTAAAACAACCAAGCGTATACCGTAATTAAGGTAACACATTAGATTTATGACCATAATTCAAGTTATACATCGCCGTGTTGCGTTATAAAGGCAGTTGTAGACAGTTTTGACAAATGCTCTTACTTGAAACATGTTTGATGAAAACGTATAAGTAAACATAAAATACATATTCATTGAGGCTGTGTTTTGATAGGCTTATTTGATTTTTTTTTGATAAGTTAATGTTTTACACATTAATCAAAATCGAAATCAAAATATTTTTTTATCAATTGGGTTTCTACAAGAAACTCTTATGATCGTCATTATAAATGAAAATGTAGTTAATATATATTTTGTATTTTGAGTTAGGTATACTTAGCTGTTCCGCGTAGTTTTCGGGGAATAGTGAGAAGAACTGACCATTTATTGTGCATGACATTAGTTAAATAATAAAAAAGAAAGTAAGTATTCTTATTGGTCATCCATCATCATCATCATCATCATCATCATCATCATCATCATCATCTCATCCGCAGGAAGTCCACTGCTGGACATAGGCCTCCCCTATAACTTTCCAATAGGACCGGTCAGAAGCAGCCTGGATCCACCGCTGACCCGCTGCCTTTATTGGGTCGTCTGTCCACCTTGTGGGTGGACGTCCTACGCTGCGCTTGCTGGTCCGTGGCCTCCAGTTGAGAACCTTCCGGCCCCAGCGGCATTGGCTCTCCGACCTCCGTACTATATGCCCTGCACACTGCCACTTCAACTTACGGATCCGCCGGCTTATGTCGGTAACTGCGTACGTCTATTGATCTCCTCATTTCTGATTCGATCTCGCAGTGTAACTCGTTGAGCGACATTGATCTTCCTTAGGAGTCCCATAGTTAGGGACCAGGTTTCAGCGCCATATGTAATCACTGGCAACACACATTGGTCGAAAACTTTTGTCTTGAGACACTGAGGAATTTTGGACGAGAAGATGTCTCAGAGCTTCCCGAACGCTGCCCATCTGAGCTGGATTCGACGATTGACCTTCTCGAAGTT
The DNA here is from genome assembly GCA_947623395.1 of Synanthedon tipuliformis. Classification (NCBI taxonomy): domain Eukaryota; kingdom Metazoa; phylum Arthropoda; class Insecta; order Lepidoptera; family Sesiidae; genus Synanthedon; species Synanthedon tipuliformis. The sequence continues at coordinate 1,841,037 of OX392432.1, read as the reverse complement.
GGCTCTACCTAACTGAACATTGGTACATTGCATAAATTGCTCTGAATGAATTTATACAAAGATATGGGTTATAAATCAATAATTGCAAAACAATGAGAAATGCGGTGGCCAAATAAAAAACGAGCGTGGGACGTTGCTTAACAGTCGATTCTATGATAAATGATACTCTATGATACTTTTTTCATGTATAAGAAACAACTGAGTAAGTATTATTCGATCTATATGGTAGGTCATATAGATCGAATAATTAATGAAAATACCTACTTACTATGTACATACATATGATCAACAAATAAATTATTATTATTATTATTTTATGCACAATATTATGTTTGAATAATTTATGTTAGATTTTCTAAGCTTAATTAGGTTTAATTATATAGTACAGAAAAAACCCGTGAATTTTTTTTCTAACTGATAGTGAAAACCGCATCATTTCGATGTGAGGTAGGTAAGTTTACGAATTTTCTAACTTATTATAGAATAAACCGTATTACGGTTATTATCTGAAGAAACAGAAAGAGCGAATGTTTCACTGTTTAGCTGACGACTCTTAGGATAAATGGTGAGGATGTAAGCTGAACAATAGATGGGCTCTCATATTCCTCACTTTCAAACCAAAATAATGATACCAAAGTATTGAGTATCATATTATTCTGATGTGGACAAATGAGTGAGTAATGAGTGATGCACTCAGACTAGGATAGGATTACAAACACGCTTCTTTCATACACAGACAACTAAACCAACATTTTTTTTGTGATCGAATCAAATGTTAAGTTGCGCCACGCACCGTGACACCGCCAGAAAATACGGTCACAAAATATTTGTACAGTCACCGCCATCGTAATAAACAACGGGAAGCGCATCCAATCTGGGCTGTGTCAATAAAAAAGACGTTTCTTTTTAAAGTAAAAAGAGTCATCTTTCTGGAGTAGAACTAATTGGCAATCGGTCGTTTTTATTTAAAAAGTTGTTTGTTAAACAAAAAAAAACTTAACTACAATTTTAACGAAGTGACTACATTAAAAAGCTCTACTTACTTTATATAAATAAATACTTATACTTTCAAAAATATATTAGGGCTTTATTTAGTGGTAATGCACATGTGTTTAGCAATTTTAAGTACTAAACAAAAAAAAAAAAAACTAGAAAGATGAAGAAGATATAAGGTTATGTTCTTAAATTGCATAATCGGCAGAATGATACTAAGGCCACTGGTCTCGCTTTATAAGAAACACTAAGGGTAAGTAAGTCACGTATCTACCTTTTTTGCTTCTATCTACTCTTGTGTGGATTAGAAATTTTTTGAGAAAGCTAGACTTGAAAGATATCTGAAAAGCTAAAGAGCAGTTGGTAAGAGTGGTGAAATTATGCACACACACGCACACGCACATTGCGGAAACCGATATAATATACCTACCTATAGGAAAAAAACCCACATTTATCGGATCAGTTTTAGTCTACTTAGTTACAACAATTCAAAAGTATCATTTACCGTGGATTTGTCACGTTTTGCGTCAAAACCGTAAATTATACCTCATTTGACACATGAGACGCACCTTGCGTGTTTTTTTTTCTATGAAAAAGTCACGTGGCCGGCTTCGTCGAATTGCCGTTGAAATCGGCGAAATGTGTCGAAAATCATTAAAGAGTCGGGACAAAGGAAATTGTTTTGTGTTCCCAATGCAAGTTTCACAGATATAGTCGAACAAAAAAGTGTATTTTGATGTCTAAATAGACATGTCAGTATGGGCAGGTAGAAGGGACAGAGGTAAGCCATGTATGGCACCATTGAAAGACATGTCATTAATTTCAACAGTCACTGGTGTATTTCGTCCATGGTGGGTCCCAAAAAATTTAACGCGATTTTCAAAAAAATATTAAATCAAAAAATTAAAATAGATTGAAAAATTAAAATATACATGTGAGCTTTGGACATGCCATTTGAAGGCCCACCAATAATTAAATAAATAAATTATATGAGCTCATAATATATACAATACTAGCTAATAACAGCGACTACACCTGGCGTTGAAAAATAAAATTTCTTTCAATAAGAAAAAAAAATGAAAAGGCATAGGTTTGAGGAGTTTTTTTTTGAGGAGGGGAAATTATTGTCCGTTTCGGACACTACTATATATGTGGGACTCGCCCGCGGCGAAGTGAAACCTATCACCAGGCAATACCACACTAAAACCCCCATCGGGGGCAAATATGAGACCCTGGATCACAGCGAGGCCTTTTCCCATAGTTCTTATTGGATGCCTAAGAATGCCCTACCTTGTAAAATAAACGTATGTTTCTACTTCAGCTTTCTAGACTTAGTAGGTTTAGCTGTACGTTGATAGACAGTCAGGGCCCTAATTCTCTAACTACTAGATTCTGCTAAAAAGTTATTCTCTTATATGCATTATATGCATATAAGAGAATAACTTATGCATTTATATATATATATATAAATGCAATGATAAGACTAGGATAAGACATTGATGTGTTTTGGCAAGGTCACAAAAGCGTGAAATCATAATTTGCCATACAGAATCGGGGCCCTGGACTGAGGGATTAGACAAAGACTTGGTATGTTTACATTTTGATTTCTGATAAAAGTATCAAATATGTTATATCAAAACAAGAAGAGAAGAGTCAATGTTTGGCTATATTTTAAAATCCTCATACCAAGTTGGAATTGGAAGGTCCACAAGCGTAGCGTTCCATGGAAAAAGCCTTAAAAGATCCCAAAGTATTACGTCCTAATGTCGACCAACAATAGGAATTTATTCTACCTGGTCCTTTAGGCCATTGTTCACGGACAAATCTTGAGTTTCTATTTTTTCCGTACCTCCCTTGTTAGCGGTTCGGTAAATTTGAGTACAATAGCCCGTTACATATTTATAAGTGGGTAGGTAGGCGGGGATACAGGTGTTTTGTCTAAGCATCGATCCGCCGTATCGGTGCATCATCAGTATTGGATTGATGGCTTTATATTCAAGATTGTCTTATGAAATTATTGCTCTATTTAAACATTTATTTTTGAATTTTCTAGACAGTAGACAAGGCTGCCAGAAGACATCCTGGCTGATATGTTTCAGCCAGTGCTCTCGGTGTCTCTTTTGCTTTTGTGCTATAGCGCTCGTGCTAGGCTTCGGACCCTTTTGACTCACAAGTTTCGACCCACTTTTAAGTCTGACTCACTGTGGCTCAGAACAATATTTTATTAAGTTTATTTATTGATTTTTAGTGCCTCTTTGACCCATTAAACATATTTAGTATTAACTTTTAATTTTGAAATTCAAGACCTCTGTCAACAAAGATCTTTCGGTTTACATACTAATTTTATAAATGTGACAAAGATGCCAAATTTCATGACGATCGGTTTAGTAGTTAGCGCGTGAAAAGATAACAGACAGTGTTTTTCACATTTTTCACATTTGCATCAGCCCTGTCTTTGATTTCTTGTCTTTCTGAGCAATAAAAATACCTATACATAGATAAATGATTGGTCTCGCTGCGCTCGACTAGATACCGCCGTCGTACTTGTAAAATGCGGCATAAAATAGTACGCCGAATTCGGCGTACCCGAGCCAGTCAACTGCAAACTGTCTGTGATGTGTACGTGCCGAATGTTTTATTAAATTTTAGGCATAATAAAATACCAGTTTGCGTAGTGACTGTGTAAAAATATAATAAAACTGGATAAAAAGCTTTTTTATAGCGCTCTATCTAGTCGAGCGCGACGAGACCAATCAATTATCTTTGTACCTATATTTCATATTCTCTGATCTTTATCTAATTAAAGTATTATCTTAATCTGGAACATGAAGTACCGGAAATCATATGACACGTGTATTAAACAATCAGGGTGTATGTTTAAGAGTTGTATTATCTTATCGAGACACAGACAGACAGACAGGATGCCCGCGTTAACTCCGATTTTACTGACACACGAAGCTAAGAGCAAACAGAATCATTATTATAGTCAGATTATTAACTAGACTCATTTCGTTCACGACTTTATATTCTCATTGTTTATCCTTTATAGAGGTTATTTATTTAAATAAAAAATACAGATTAATTGTAAATAAACAAATCATAGTGAGACGATTACATCACATCTTGTGACGAGTTCGGTAGTCATCAAAAAATAATTTAAAAAAATATAAAAAAATAACTCGGTGACGAGTTCGGTACTCGTCAAAAAATAATTAAAAAAATATATAAGAAAATAACTCAGTTTTAATAGAAATATAATCTGCACAGGAATATCATGATATGCCCAAACCATTCTAAAACGATGTGCCGACGACATATACATATATCGAAGGTATAATTCAAAAATTGGAATTTATTCTTTTATAAAATTAAAAAATAAAACAAAATAGTAAGTCAGAGTAAATCATTACAACGTAACGAATCGTATTCAAAGTGTTAACGTACCAATTTGAAGGCTTTCACATTACCCGAAACATATCTTATCCAAACAGCCCTGGAATCGGCTCGCCCACTCGCATTCCTGCCACAAACTGGTTCCTGCCGGTTTACTACGGAATTAACTGCCTATTAGTGCTAAGGCTCTGTTCTAGATTATTGTTTTGTAACCTTTACACCTCATAGAAATAACTACAAGTGAATAGATATATAGGTAACTTTTATCATTAGAAGCGATAATGTCAAACTCATCCTCTCTACAGTTTTTTTCCTATGTTGCATCGTTCGCTTGATAACTGTAATAATGACTTATGATTGTTAACCTAATAAATATCCATTTCAAATCTGAAAGTGAGTTTGTTTGTGACTCTTTCACGTCTTGACAAAGTGTAGGCTAAATTTCACGATGATCTTCTGTGTAGTTAAGGCTGCGGACCGTTAAAAATTGACTCTCATCGAATTTTTGGCGCTGCTTATAACATTGTTTTCAAACTGATTTAGGAAAAACTTAGAAATATTTTTATAACCAAGAAAAATTTATAATATGGTTAATAGTTAAGTATTTTTTAAGCGTTTGTTTATAGGGTATATATTAGGTAAAAATGGAGTTAAACACAGCTCTGCCAAGCCCTACAGTATGTTGAGCTATGTTCACGGACCAATGACATAACAACTAATGATAAATTAGAAAATCTATTCAGATGTGAAGTTTTCTTATGTGGTCGTCCTTAAATTGATCTGATTATTTTTTTGCAAAACTAATTCATGTTCTTAAGTAAGAACGTTAAATATTGTCTTTTATCAAATTTTTCACTAATTTTTTTTTTCATTTTTAACATAGTTACGTAACAACAATTAGAAATTAACATTTATTATCATAAAGGACAAGTGTTTAGGTACAATAAAAAGCTATGGTTTCTGTATAAAAATTAAGAAAAGTAATTATTTTATTGATAAGAAAATATCGGCAATCAAACTCCTCAGTGACCGGTGAGCGGTCGTTGCGTTCAGACGTGTGCTCCGTGTTAAATTTTTACATGTTTTTTGCGATCGAACAAATATCTTTGTCTCGCTCACTCTCAGAGATTTTGCGCTTCTGTTAGCATATCGAAAGTTGCTTTACTTTATTTATTTTCAACATTATTTCCGAACTTTTTGGTAGTTAGTTAGTTTTTGTTTTTGTTATATATATTATTATTGGGTCATAATGGAAAAAGATATGCTTGTCTAAAAAAAGGAAATGCAAGTCAAATATCATAAGCATTATATATTATATTATATTATATTATATTATATTATATTATATTATATTATATTATATTATATTATATTATATTATATTATATTATATTATATTATATTATATTATATTATATTATATTATATTATATTATATTATATTATATTATATTATATATGTTATAATAATTATAAAAAAAAATTAGGTATATATATTATTACTAGCTTTTATGGAAGAGTGAAGGCTCCTGGCACAGGCTTCCGCTCAAAAAAAGTCTTCAATCATGTAATATCATCTCAATTTCTAATAATGAAATGAACACAACCTTATTCACAATAATAATATAGAATCTGCTAGCAACTTTTCTATATTCTAAATTAACTAAAACTAATTCTAAAAAACAAGTCTGTTTCTAAAATTTCTAAAATATCTAAAATTTCTAAAACTTCTAAAATTTCTACATTTCTAACATTCTAAAATTTCTAAAATTTCTAAAATTTCTTGGAGCTAGCGCGCCGACTGTATCTATTTATTGGATTAACTATTATAGCATAACAATGCATGTATAATATATTTAGAAATGTTGAAAATTGGGTGTTTTCAATAACATGAAATTAAAAAAATTCTCTTTCTAAGTCTCTTTCTAAAATTTCTAAAACTTCTAAAATTTCTACATTTCTAACATTCTAAAATTTCTAACATTTCTAAAATTTCTTGGAGCTAGCGCGCCGACTGTATCTATTTATTGGATTAACTATTATAGCATAACAAATCCATGTATAATATATTTAGAATTGTTGAAAATTGGGTATTTTCAATAACATGAAATTAAAAAATTTCTCTTTCTAAGTCTCTTTCTAAAAATTCTAAAACTTCTAAAATTTCTAACATTTCTAACATTCTAAAATTTCTAACATTTCTAAAATTTCTTGGAGCTAGCGCGCCGACTGTATCTATTTATTGGATTAACTATTATAGCTTAATTAATGCATGTATAATATATTTAGAAATGTTGAAAATTGGGTATTTTCAATAACATGAAATTAAAAAATTCTAGTAAAATATTAAAAGCAATAAGTAGAGCAAGATTCTATTGATAAATTACGAGTATTATAACGCAGGATGTCAGCGGAGGTGCTCCCCACGCGCACGGTTTTTTTCGACTCTATTTCGTAGTTTTGCACCGATAGACTGAGCTCTTAAAGGCGTAGAAGTGACAGACAGACAGAGTTACTTTCACATTTGTAATATTAGTCCGGGCTAGTCTTCCTGACATTCTTAGTAAGAGATGCGTGCATGTGCTATGGACCTTTTAAATTATCTTTAAACCAACACCAAAATTGTGGACGCTAAGCCCGGGTAAATCAACGTCAAGATTAGGCCGGAGTAAATAAGGCGGTAGCTAGCAAGTGCATGTTAAATGTCGGGACAAACTATGATTATCACTTGGCCACTTGTTTGAACAGTCGTACTTTGCGTTACTGTACCTTCGGTTTGTATTCGATACAAATCTTGCAACATTGAACTTTGTGCGGTGGACTTAAAGTTTGTAATTTAGTTTTAAATGTCTCGATGGTTTCTTGGCGTAGGATGTGGGAGGCGTCAAATAGTTGCCTGCTTTTCTTATGAAATAACCTATTATAAATACATATATTTATAATTTTAGATAAGAATTTAGAGAAATCAGAATCTATTTCCCCAACTCCATTTTCTTCCCTCCGGCTTAAAATGCAGATAGAATGTAGCTTAGATATTTAAGTATGTAAAGCAGACAAGAAAAGTGCTTTATCAGTTGCTCGCAGAGATATACTTACCATTTCATTGGTTTCGATTACAAATTCCATTAATTACAAAATTCGCTAAGGCTTAGATTTGATATAGGTATTGATTACTGATTGACATAATTTGTCATCGCTAGTAAAGATAGCAATAGAAATTGTCACTTTGAATTTTCAAAGGAAAACAGACCTTATCATTCAACAACATACAAAGAATGTTCAATCTTAGGGTGATTGAACATCTTAGGCACTTTATTTGTCGAGTTTACTTGCATTTTATCGAGTGTTTGTTTTTCTATTGTAGACGATAAATGGTCACCTACCATCACGTATGATCAATTAAATTGAAAATCAAGGATTATTTACTATGGTGCATTGTTTTGTTTCATTGTTTACATTCTCACTAAGTACGCTCCGCAATAGGCAGGAGACGATTCACTGGTAACCTATCTGACTGACTTGCAGGTCTCGTATTCAATTCAAGGCAGTGTTGATATTTTGGAAATGAACTTTTCAAGTTTAAATCTGACAAATACTGGCAGGCAGGCTGCGTTCAGGCAGTCGATCTGTGTAGACTGTGTAACACTGTTGTGCTTCAGTCAGTGAGTATGCTAGGGCAAACTTCTGTCTACCTCTTTCAAATCCATCGGCAGCGAACTTACAGCACCTGTAGTTTAGACGTGGTAGCCATCTATATACTTACCTCCAATTGGACCTTCAGCCTGTCCGATGACTTTGATATTAAAAAAATAATAGTAAGATAGTATAGTATAGTACAAAACAAAGTCAATTCCCGCCTTCCTCTGTAATGTGGCGTACATTACTTATACCTACATTACATTACCTAACAACGCCTATAATGTTTCTCTGCAATGTCTTTATCTGTAATGTACCCCTAGATCTTTTAAACAACACGACGGATTTTAATAATTTTTTAATGCAGTTTTCACTAATGGAAAGTTTTCATATATATATATCGTCGGCACATCGTAGAATTGGGCATATCATGATATTTCTGGGCAGATCATATTTTAGTTAAAACTGAGAGGGTCGCCTCACTCCGCTCCGCTTCGCTCGGCTCCCCAAATTTATTTCCATGTAAACTTAAAACGCTCCTCCTCGCTTTGCTTCGCTTCGCTCCTCGTCGCACCTATTTTTGACCTTTGGTGAAAGATTTTTGATTTCATACTTTACGATCTGCCCTATACTACGATCTGCCCACGACATATACAATAATTTGTAGAAAAAATTGCACCCTTGCGAGCCGGGTGCGGGTCGCTAGTTACAAATAATAACGTAAACTCGAGTTGTAATCATAGCAATTATAAATTTAACCTTCATACGAGACAAACATTGACTCACATTGTTATAAACATCTCATCATTTTCATGCTTAAAGAGCCGACAAAGACGTCTTGTACAACAATATCTAATTTCTGTACACTTAATGTTATTTATAAATCCTAATATTTGCGGCACTAAAGAGGGGATTACTGGGATATGGTACAGTTGTGAAATACCTTGTTAATCCTGAACAGGCGGTTGTTTGAACAAGTGTTCTATTGTCAGTTTGAGAGTGGCGAACATTCCCCATTGTCCTCTGAATGCATATGACAGTTAAATTGTCTCTTTGACAAAGGTAAGTGGGGGATTTGTTCAATATTTCAAAATTGTTACCCGAACAATGATTTCTAGGAACAACTTTCTTGTATTAAATTTTGTCACGAAATAACAAACACATTTTATTTTTTATTTTATTTATTTATTTTATTTTGAACAAACTGACAAAAGTCTAACAATTTTGAGACAGTACTTATCACTAATTACATGGGTTAGTTAAATTAAATTTTTATATTATATAATCTTTATTAATTTAAAAATATACATTTTTTAATTTAATTTAAATAATAATTTTAATATTCTAATAGTAATTATAAAAAATATTAATAATAAATATTTTAAAATATGTATAAACAATAACTTAAGCTTCATATATAATTTCATAATGTATATTTAACTTTATAAAAATCTTCTAAAATTATGGTAAAAAGTGATAAAAAATAAAATGGTCCATTTTTAGATGCTTGATACAAATGAATTTTATTTATTTGCTAAAATCGTTTTAATTTACGTAAATGTAGGCTTACTGTACCATACAGTCATTAGCAGCTTTCGCTATCGCTGACTGTACTTCCTATGATACCTTGTTACTAGTTTCATATTTATTTATCACACTACCAAAGCAAACTGGTACCGTTTCGCCCCCACTTACTCAACAATTAGTTATATATTTTTTCCAAATACATCCTTATTTCGTAGAGCGTAAGGATCATTAACTTTTTACGAAAGAAGAGTGGCACAAATCTCACTGTGGCACTAAAAGCGATTCCCAGAATACGTTTTAAGCATCTCCAATATTTACGGAACGAGGACTGGACTCGAACAGTAGCTTATTGGTTCTTTGGATTCTGGTTTGAACCGGTAAATATTGGTTCTAGCCGGTTGCCTGGTTTCGGGTTGAGTGGGATTTGGTTTTATTGTTACTGCGTTACTTTGGCTGTACTTATTAGATATCTATTTATTAACAATCTAGTCATGATTTATTACTAATCACATAACAAGTATCCACATTCCTTCGGTAGATGATAATTATTCTATAAATAAAAGAGTTGGAGTGTCCTAGATAAGCTAGGATTGAAAGATGTGTTTTTCAATTATTACTAAACAAATAGCGTTGTCTAAGATATAATACCAATCATGATATCGTCTATAATATCTAAGACGGAGTTGTACTATTATCTGTTCTATGGCCCAGGGCTAGTACCTACTCAGACCGGGGGCAGGTCACTAGTAGTAAGACAGCTATAAGGCTTTATAACAATTTTATAAGGTATAGTAGCTGTCCGCCTCTGACTGTAAATCTGATAATTTCTTCTAAACCACCCAACTGATTCTGATACGGTTTTCACTGATGAAAAGAGCGATAAACAAGAAAGGATTGTGTATAAAATTTGCAGAAAAAACTCACACGTTCGAAGCCGGGGGCGGGTTGCTATTAGTCTGCGTAATCTTTTTTCTTTTTTATATATATATTTTACTTTCCTTATTCTTTATTTTTTCTTTTATTTCTTAGATATAATTTTTTACAATATAAATTAAAAAAAAAAAAAAACTACTTATAACAAACTTAAACCTACAAGTAGCGGGGAAAGGCTCTCTAGCTATTAGGTAGCACAGATGAAATAATAGTTACTATCCGGTAGTTAGGGCTAACAGAGTGAGGAACAGCCTCACGATTCGTACCGTGTCAAGAAGTACCGCCTTCTGTACTTTCCCTTGGCAGATTATTTAATTATTATTATTTTATTCTTAGGGAATCGGAGTGATAAGTGACTAAAATAAACTACCTTGTTATTACGGGGTGCCTACCTTATTTACACACCAGCAAACATTCACATTTAAACATATTTGTGTACAATTAATGATTGCTGTACAAAGATACAGGAAAATATTAATAAATTTAAAGTAGCAATGCAACCAGAACAAAGTTTACTTAACGTAAAGCTTGCTCTAGAAATATTCCTTCCTAGTTCATACAACATTAGGGTTGTCACTCGTGTTATAGCTCTGAATATATTTGGTATTTTTTTTCAGCCATTGCTTTTCTGATAATTTAAGGTGCCCCACATGGATGCAATTTTCTCTGCAAATTATATAGACAAACTTCCTCGCTCATCGCCTTTCCTGTAATGTTAACCGTATCAAAATCCGTTGAATTTAGCAGAGAAACTGTCATGTCTGTCTTCCAAGTCTCTCTGGCGGACAGCAACTCTATTTTATAATATTATAATAAGTATACATATAGAATTAACATGAAAATGAAAATATTATATTTTTATAATTTAATTTATAAAAATATATTAAATATTAAAGAAATATCGAATTAATATTGGTAGTATATTGTATATATTGTAGGTACTTTGATTTCATGCATTCAAATTAATTTAATTAAGCTCCATATACTTTGTACTCGCATACGCATCCACCTATAATTCTCTGAGTAAGTATCTATATAATCATATGTATGTATACATTATAAGATAAAATAGCTGCCTGCGTTTGTCTGTTTCTGCGCTAACTTCTTCTAAAGCGCCCAACGGATTTTTATAAACGAGGAAGGTTTGTGTGTATAATTTGAATAAATAAATACATCCATGCGAAGCCGGGGGTGGGTTACTAGTATGACATAATTTAATCATCAAAATGAGAGGTGACAACCCTGATCGCGCTCGCTCGCGCTTGAGTAAATATTAATATAAGCAGTAAGCTGCAGCGACGCGTCGCGGCAAACTTGCCAAAATGTCAATATTTACCTATTTGCTTTGTAACATCAACGTAATAATGCATTTTTTTATTACTTTTTTAAAAGGAATTTCAAGAGCATGGTGCACTCGAACCGAATCATCTCTTTTCTCTAATAGGTATTTTATTGAAAATTTCTCTTCAATATTGACGAGAAATTTCTTTTCTTCTGTATTCTTTCTGTAAGTGTTGTAATTGTGATTAAGTATTGGGAAGCTACTAAATATATTGTTTTTGCATTCCAATACTACAGGTACCTTCTCAATTGAGATAGAAAGACAAGAGTATATTTTATATATTAACAACAATATACATTACATATACATGCATATACACAATGGCATGTAAGTCCCATGGCGGGTGATAAAGTCGCTGCGTGAGTCCGATCGAGCCGTCTGCGGGTAATTAGTGACGCGCAATAAATTAAATTATCGATGTCGATAAACTTAAATTGTGATATTATTTAATGCTTTTTTTATACCACATAAGTTTCGATAATCAGTCTGCAGTTTGATGGGTATACGCTGAATAACTTTAATTAATAGGTACCCATTCATCTTAATAACTATTTTGTTGCCTTTAATGTTTTAAGCATTCCAATCCAATCAGTTAGCTTAACTACTTTTCTGAAACTTTTTGTATTTTTGTTTTTTTAAAAGTACATGTAGTTATTTATCCTTGATTGTTTTAGTCAATGAAGGATAATACATTTTAGTCATTTGTATTTAACTATTTCATGTAGAAAATGTAATAATAAAATATTTATAACCTCAATTATTAAAATACAGAGGAGTTCTATGTTATCATTGCTAAATGGCGACCAAAAATTCATTAATCTGTACTTATAAAATAGTTTATCCTTACTGATTGAAACTAGAATCTAGAAAGCTAAATTGAAGCTGAATTTAGATTTACTTAATAATATAAGCTAAGAAAGGATTTTTTAAAATTTCTACTCCATGCGAAGGCAGAGGCGAGGTCTTTATTTATTTCTTTCTTTCTTTCTTTTTATGATTTTGTAAAACCAAATCAATTAAACTAGATCTTTTAAACACAACGAAAAGAAAAACATTAGGAAGTTTGTACAAACTTTTCTGTAAAAAAAAATCTCGCCTAAACACCACAGAAATACACGAGCTGATATTTTACTGTAAAGGGTGATTTCTGCTATAGTTTGAGTCAGATAAGTAAATCTGCACAAAATACTTTTGTTCCAATTTGCAAGGACATTGTGAAATTTATGGCTCCTTGGTCACTCGTCTTTAAAATGAGACTATCGCTAATTATACGTGCATAGAACTTTGGGATCGGGACGTAAGACGATATATTGGAGAAATATTTTTATTTTGGCCAAAGGTAAAGATGACTGTTGATGCAGATTAAGGTGTTACGGAATAAAATTACTGAAAAATTATTTGATTTCTTAAAAAATTTGTACTGTTGATATAGTTTACAATGGTTATACGACTCTTATTGTGTAGTGGCAACTGATTTTTGCATTTTGGTCTGATTTTTTCATAGTATTTGCGAGCATTATGTCAATATTTCTGACACATAATCTTAATAGCTCTTTAGTACAAATATTACTAATATATAATATTGTTTTAATATTACACATCAGTAATACCTACCATATAATAATACATTTTCTCACATATTTTCATGACAGTAAACACTTTCAATGTTGTTGAAGTTACTGTTAACTATTTTGAACTATTCTGAACAACTTGGAAGAATTGTGATCTTCTCTAACTTTTTTGTTATTATTTTTTCTTCTCATTTCGTTAATGATTTGTTATTTTTTAATAGCCATGGGTTAACACATTTTACACCACAGACCATATCTTGTCTAATTGTAAACCGCAGAACATCTTTATTAATATTGTAAATAGAAAGTGAGTTTGTTTGTTTGTTTGTTACACTTAATACACCTTAATTACTAAACCGCCGATCACAATGAAATTTTGCATATACGTTGCTAGTTCATTCAAAAAATCAAGTACGGTTCCCGGGGGATCACCTAATATACATTTAACGCCTAACACTTAATATAAGCAATAGAGATTGAATAAATACATAGAGATTAACACCTAGGAAAAAGAAGTCGCGGGCAAAAACTAGTTTGAGATAATATTACATTATCTGACGTGTGAGTTTACTCTTCTGATGTTACTTTAAAACATGTATTACATAAGAATATATTATTATTTTAATGAAAAACGGCTCACTGGCTATATTAGTATTGCATTTCAAATTGATAATCCCAACCCTAAGCTTTCTTCGCCAACAATAATGGTCTGGGCGTGGTTCAACGAGCGCGCACTAAAAAACGTATAGCAAGCAACAAAACAGGTATATATGTTGTTATTACTACGTGACGAATACGCGTATACAATGATCGCGAGATATACGTGCGTAAAATTATAACCATATTTTGTATACAATCATATTATACAACTTAATCCACCAGTTCAGTTCAGTAGCGGTAGAGGTCACTGCGATTCGCAGTCAATAACTGTCGGCAGTAGCCATTCCTTATATATATAGAGTCGGATTCTTCATTGCTGAAGCTCGTGCCCGCTCTGAATTGCCTTGGTGGCATCGACCACCAGCTGTTTCCACTCCACCCTGTCCTCAGCCTTTCGCAGAGCCTTCGCGACTGTAAGACCTGTGAGTTGCACAACTTGGTCTGTCCATCGGCTAGGAGATCGACCTCGAGACCTCTTGCCATCCACTTTTCCAACCACCACCAGCTTGTCCAAGTTTTCTGGTTCTCTGCGGGCTATGTGCCCAAAGTAAAATATTAATAAGTGTTTTTATTTTATTAAGATAATATTAAAATAAAAACACGGGGTTTGTAAGAGATACCAATCCCATACCACTATCCGCTTCTTATCTGTTATCCTTTATATCTTATCAAGGTCAGCGGAGTCGTATTTTTTTAAATTAAATTAACCGTAAAAAGAACTTGATAAACATTATAGGCACTAATTGGTTACTATAAACATTATAGGTTTAGGTAGCAGATACTAATTTAGGTAACAGAAAAACAGACATAGTTACTTCCACATTTATAAATAATATTAGTATGGGTTAGTCGCACCGTTGTTTAGTGTACGTATTGTAACGATAGTGAAGCGCGTCGTTCGACTCTATAATTTACTAAAGATTGAGTTATTAGTACCACGACCCATGCTACAAACGAGTACAGCTTTAATGTGGTTTTTGGATGTCTTAATGTGATTTTGATATGAGTGTTGAGTGGAGACGTTTTTTTTTCACGCATTAGTTGAGATTGAGTTTCGACTCGAAACATTAGATTAGAGAAATATAAAATATGAATTATGTACATACTTAGTGTGATCTTTATCGGATGGATAAAATTTTTGTATAGGCCTCAGGTCATTGCCTCATTCTTGATTTATACGATACTTCAAATATCTATGGAAATAATCTTAAATTTTAAAGATTGTTTGATAAAATATCCTTAATAGTTATTAAGTACATAAGTTATGATTATTCGAAAATTGTTATTAATAATACTGGACCCACGAATCTTCACATTAAACAAAAAACACCAATAACGAGGCATAAATCTAATATTTTTATCGCACGTTTCTACCTAATCTTCAGACGCATAATTTATTAAAAAATCGTACAATGTGTGCTCCTTAACCCTTACGTCTCAAACTTTATGCCTTAACCCGGCTGTATTCATCGTACAATTTCTATTAAAAAAATAATAGGGTTGGCTCGTCTACATGGCCTTGTGTTTACGTGAATATGTATACGTTACGTGTAATATTTTCTTTGAGCATATTATATGTATATATCCAACGAATTCTAATGTACCAATATACATAAAAAATCTTTAGCTTTCGAGTGGTGTAATTAAATTTTCGATATAGATGATAGATATGTGTAGGCTACGGCACGGGTATGGCATCAAACTGTATCTGAATTGCCTCCCACTATGGAAGAAAATCTAAAGAGGTACATATTCAAGTAAAAAACAACTCAGAATTTATATCAATAATTTCCGAGTACTATTAATTTTTAAATTACAAAAAACACATTTTCATACGTAATGGCTTTTTAATATTTCAGATCACCTGTTCTTACTAGAGCCTAGCCTTGTGGCTTTTAAAATATACTTGAATCTCATAAACTCGGTTGACGCAATTAAGTGTCATATTTTTTTTTCTCTTACAAATTGCCTTATTATATTCGAGTCTTCACAGCCGGATCGTGGGCGTAGGTTTGTCGCGTTCTTACAACCCTCTTGAATTGATTAAGGCGTTTTTTGTCTCGTATTGTAAGATAATTACCGCATGTCTTTATCGTTCGTAATGATCTCGGATTAACATGTTCTGATGGGTAGTGTGATGGGTTCGAGATGACTAGTGGAAAGTAGGAAACCGCTTTTGTAATAATGTTTTGGTAATGACGTTGTTATTGTGAGAGTTCAAAATGTTCGTAGTGTCAAACACTCTGTTGGATTCTGTTATAATGTTGGTCTGTGATTTACTTAGATCCTATTGAAAGAGACACTTTGACTTAAAGAATTTTACGAGCCTGTTTATTGAGTGGTTATGAATTTGGAAGTGAACTTTTCAATGTTGGCTCTGGTCTGAAACTGTAAAGTAGATTCACTAGGTTTCGCAGTCATTTGGGAAGCCCGTCTTGCGGCATTACCTCATTACAAGAGACAACGCTTTTGTGTTTAGGTAAGTAACTGTTACCAGAGTCAGATATATTGTTTATCAGCAAAAAAAAAAGATTAAAACGAAAGCTTCTTGCAATAAGTAGTATCCAAAATTGTTAAAATACCAAAAACTTCAAAATCACATCTTTAATTTAAATAGAAAATATAATGAAGAAAAAAGGGAATACATATTCCAAAAGGCATTAGAATCAACAAACAATATTATTAATGTTATATTTAGTGTTATATTCAATCCGAGATAGGTTATAAGAATGTTCTTTTGAAAAGTGTTTTTGTATTACTTACGTTCTTATAACGGGTGTTGGATGATTACGAAGAAATGTTTTTTAACAATGTGGTTCTGCTTTGTCATCTCGTATTTGTTAATGTAGACATACAAGGGCTCTACTACTAATGAGTGAGTGAGGTTGCCTTTTCATTGTGAAGGAATTAATTAATAAATATTTTTGCCCCTTAATCCCACAACCTCGGTACACAATAATTATTATTACATCATTAAAATCCAAACATTTCGGGCTCGGGTCCTCGTTAAATTAACATTTGACAAGAGTTGGCCTCTCAGCATTCCAAACAAAAGAGTCCAAACGTTTAAATTCGAAAGCGCAGACCGCGAAACGAGTCCTAACGAACTTAAATACCTTTTTTATTCTTTTTCTACGCTGGCAAGACAGCATGTCGGCGCACGAGTGTTCCTTCGGGCGATTTGGGCAAGTTTTTTTTTTCGCCTCCATACCGATGTGGTTGCCCTCGCTGGATCTTGTTCTTGCGGGTAATGGCTTCATTATACCACTCGGAATCTCGGAAAGAAGCTTGGGGGCCGTCCGCAAAAACTGGCAACACTTATGAACTTTCGCGTTTCGAATACACGCGAAATTCACTTGTTTTAGGAGGCGAACGAATAATGATGATCAATCGAAATTGTTACGGTAATCGCTTTTGAGTTATTACGCAATTATACTCAATCTTTTTTCTCAAGTTCAACCACGGCTCCTTTGCAATTTTGCGGTTTTGTGATATGATTCCGTGATCGTTTTCGAATTCCGGTGGCATTTCACTGT
Organism: Synanthedon tipuliformis; assembly: GCA_947623395.1. Classification (NCBI taxonomy): domain Eukaryota; kingdom Metazoa; phylum Arthropoda; class Insecta; order Lepidoptera; family Sesiidae; genus Synanthedon; species Synanthedon tipuliformis. The sequence goes on along the minus strand of OX392432.1, from coordinate 1,823,446 downwards.
CAGGGAGGTACTTCGAGATTGACGTTCGCTTGGATCATATAGCTTCGGAAACATTAAATATAATAAAATATAAAAAATATCCTCCGAAAATTACACCTCAATACTATATCATCCAGTTCAATTAAACGTTTTCATATATCCCTCCGCTGGTTACGTGCCAATTTGCCGTCACATGGGTCTTCAATCATGGACCAAGTAATGACAGTATTCGGCAATAAATTCGATGATTTATTGCCTCAAGTTCTTATTTCAGTATATATTCGGATACCTGATGCGTTTCATTTTGCGGCTTGTAATTAGGTAAAATTTGCCGAGAGCCGTTAAATGCATTCAAAGAATCGATAACGTACCGCAACATACGTGGTAATAGCGAATATTGCTCAATTTTGTCAACAGTATCTTCTTTGCTTACCTTAGTAACCTTATTTTGTCTCCATACACTACCCATCTACCTATATATCTTGTTTTTAAATGTTTTTGTTGAACATTTGTTGAACACTTGAGGGGAAAAAAACTATTTTTGGAGCCTGAGTGTTTAGGTTGTTTGCCTTAAAGCTCTGTTACAGGGTTTCCCGGTTCGATTCCCTGCATTCTATTTCACAATTCCATATCCTTAATTCTATTATAGTCTCAGATGACTAACTAGTTACTTGTGATATAGTAGGTAGCGCAGTTCAGCACCCGTAGATTGTTTGTGTTACTGTAGTGTTACCCCTACCATCAAAAGGACCGTCAGTCTGTCTGCCGACCTTAACATAAAAAGGCTAAATTGATTAATTACCTTTTTTGAGATGTATGAATACCAGAGATGTAATCCAGAGATTTGCCTAACATAAGGATCATCGCAGGTTTGCCGTCACCAAAGTGGGAAAAAGATTAAGGATAAAGACAGGCTTAATATGGTGTTACGGTCAAGCCACCAAATTTATGACTGCGGAACTCACTGTGCCTCACTCACAGGCGTTCCTAACAGCTATTTATCAAAGAAAACGTTTACAATTGCACTACTATTATCAGATTTATAAAGACACAGACATATGGAACAATTTAACCGCATCCTTTCACAAAAACCACATTAATATCAGAACGAAACATATGTTTAACTCTATTCAGCCATTGAAAAGGTGTAATAAATATAGTGCGCACACGAGCGCAATTGAATCGTATAATACTTAATAATCGCGGGCATGCAACATTGCCACGCTCACAGTACGTGTGGCCCGCGCAGTTACTCCCGCGGTAACTACGCGCGTCGATTTATCGATAACATAAAAACATTGCAGGCCCATCACTAGTCGCGCGCGCGTTATTTTTGTTTGTAGAAAGTCAATGAGGTTAGTTGTGGGCGATTGTAAGCGATCATATGCATGATATGCGTATTGATCTAAAATTGTTTCGGTGTTATAGATAAAGTGTTATTATTATTGTTCTAAGAAAAGATAGGCAATGAAATTAATGTGCCTACCCTACTTCTCTATAGTAAATGAAACAACATTAATTTCTGTTTTATTATTGAACTATTCTGGTTTTTAGCAACACTGATAACTTTAGAACATATTTATGTGTCCTTATTATATCTTAGTTGAACATTAAAAAAAATTATAGTTTTAAGACCTATATTCTCTCTTAGTGTCGCAATATTTAGCATAAATGCATATTAAATTGGAATTGAACTCTAAAATCAATGAATAAAGATAATATAATATTGATAAATAAGTTGACCAAGTTAAGTAAGTATAATAAATCTATCAATACCTGAACATTCTTACTCGCAAGATTAAGAAAGGCGTCCCAATAGTCTAGCCACAAAGCTGCTGGACACCACAAATCATATAAACAGGCTGAAGAGACAGCACGTAATATGATGGAGATGATTGGGCGCTGGCCCACTCTCTCTAAAAGAAAGATGATAGATTTTTCTTTTAGAGAGAGTGGGCCAGCGCCCCCAACGGATCCGCTTATAGTTCTGGGGACTAATTGCAAATTTAAAACAAAAAAAAAGTAAGTAAGGTAAGTAAAGTAAGTAAGGTGCGAAAGTGCAATGGTGTCCGCGATAATGGCATATTCGCGCGAGTTATTCGTATCAACGTGTTCGATCTAAAAGATCGTATCGGAGTACGACCACACGTGACGGTTACAATCAAGACCCGATTGTTGATATCCTCCTTAATTATTTTCAATTAATTATAATTTGAAATAGTTATCATGCTTCGTTTTATATTATATTTTACTAGCTTTTGCCCGCGACTTCGTTTGCACCCCTTTTTCTTATTGGTTTAAAATATTCATTCAATCTTTAATGCACTGTATTTTTTTGTCAGACAATATATATTTTTTTTAAATTATTATTAAAAATTGAAAAGGCTTATTGACACCACTGGTGACCGACGAGCTGGCAGCTTCCTCGCGCAACGCATTAGCATTGCAATACAGCGAGGAAATGCTGCCAGTATCCTCGGTACCATGCCGAGGGCGCCCAATTTTATGGATATTTTTTAGGCTTATTTATTTTTAGATTTTAGTTTAGTTTAATTTAATTTTATTTAGATTAACAATAATTCTGTTACTTCTAAGAAATTTTTACTTGCTTATTGCACTTTTGCCATTAATATTATTAAAAATATTTAATATTACTTACTTGGGACTTTGAAACATTTTATATTCCTTAAAATTTATAGAGAATATCTTTACTAAAAAGTACTGGTCTTAAAAGTTTAAAAGTAAATCCGTACTAATATTATAAATGCGAAAGTTTGTATGTATGTATTGGATTTTGTAACACTCACGCAAAAACTACTGTACCGATCACCATGAAATTTTGCATACACGTTGTCTGGGACACCAGAAAGGACATAGGGTACCTTTCATCCAGAAAAAAGTACTGCTTCCGAGGGATTACATGACAACTTCTAGCGATAAAGGATTAAAGTCTTTACAGCAGTCTTAAATTTCACGCAACAAAATTGGATTTTAATGTCTAACCATGCTTCATTAAAAATCGTATATAATTTAACGAGTTTAATTAAATTATCCTCCAGTAAGTAATAGAGTCCGTCGTAGTTGGCGCGATGCGAGTAGCTTAGATATTCCTAGATAAAATAGCTATCCAGTATCAGGTTCGTTGTAAGATCTTAATCGGTAGGTAGATGTATTAGCGAACACTTATATGTGTGGTACAAGTTATGAATATATTGTTTCTGTCTTATCTATTTTCCCGCCTGGATGGTTTTTAATGGTGTGTAGGCATTGAATTTATTCTAAAGTAATTTGTCACTGGTGTTTATTAAATACTAGCTGGTGCCCGCGACTTTCTCCGCGTTCTCGATGAAAGGTACCCTATGTCCTTTCTGGTGTCCCAGACAACGTGTATGCAAAATTTCATGGTGATCGGTTCAGTAGTTTTTGCGTGAAAGAGTTACAAACATCCATACATACATCCATACATCCCAACAAACGTCCGCCTAACTTTATAAAGTACTAGCTTAGCTGTTGCTCGCGGCTTATGTGGTTATGTATTCAGTCAACATAAAATAAAAAAAAAAGAATAAAAAATAATCGTAACAAAAATAAATAAAAATCCTATAATTGTTTTTATTAATAAAATAGGCTAATAAATTAATTAAAAACACTTCCTATTGTCTGACTTTAAATGTACTGCATTTTCAACACATTTAGCAGTCATAATTTCATAGCTCGCCTGGAGGCGGTCACCACAACACTCCCTTACAGAACACCTCTGTGAAATAGAGCATTTGTGTGCTTTTGTTTTTCGATGATTAAGTAAAGGATGCCAAAATTTCCCTATCCTCTCCTAATCCCTGTTCCTTTATTACTAGCTGGTGCCCGCGACTTCGCCCGCGTAACTTTGAAAATTATATACTAACACCTTCCTCGAGAACCACTCTATCCATTAGTGAAAACCATTAGATCTAAGCATACATGGGACAGACAGACAGACAGTAAAGTTATTTGTTTAATAATATGTAGTGATAGTATAGTCCGTACTAATATTATGGATGTGAAAGTTTGTATGGATGTATGGATGTTTGTAACTCTTTCACGCAAAAACTACTGAACCGATCACCATGAAATTTTGCATACACATTGTCTGGGCACCAGAAAGGACATAGGGTACCTTTTATCCAGAAAAAAAGTACTGCTCCCGAGGGATTAAAAATTAAGGAAACTAACTCCTGGCTAAGTATAATAGCAATAAAGATGTCAGGCGATTTATTGCTTTTTTAATGCGGACGAAGTCGCAGGCACCAGCTAGTTTAGTATAATTTTGTTTTCGCCGCCAATTTCGCCATCTTGCACCACACTCGCCCTCCTCATACGAGTCGCCTTAAACACTTATATCCTCGTATAAACCATTGTGTTGGCAGTTAATTAACCCGAACAAGATTTATTACATACTCTGCAGTGTGTGTCACTGATGATATATATACTGAACAGCCATAGACTTTGAAATATAGAGGCGGCATATCTTTGCGAAATTTATTACTCTCTGATTATTCCATTGCTTGTCTTAACCTTTTTGTTTCTATATTGTACAAATTTATGTATGTTAAGAATTTTTGGATATGTAAATTGAATCTTTATGAGAATGAACCCATCTTATCATTGTGTCATCATGGTTTTAAGAAATAAAATTATCTCTAAAATATATTTCTTTATTAATTTACTAGCTGAACCCGACTACGCTTCGCTGTAGCTCGCATTTTTTTTGTTTTTGTTGAAATTTTGTAATAAAGTGTAGGACATGTATACACTATTCCCCTATGATGAAAAATTTCATTCAGTCATAACATAAATAACTAACTTAACAACTTGCTAATTAACAAAATAATTAAAAAACTATAAAGCCGAAATACCACTCACGAATGATTCATCAAGTTGTTCTCCGGGAATTAACTATTATATAGACATTATTCAATAGGTATTTAAGTGAAAACTGAAAAATAACTTTTTATTCGTGTGTCCACTCTGTACGATTTTTCTCGCTATGGTGTGGACACATGATTGTGGACTGGTTTCAAAAATCGATTATAAATATCGAGGTTAATTGAAAAAAATAGAGCCTTAAAAAGTTTTAATTACACTTCGATTGAGACACGCGAAACTGGAATGGAGATATTAATTTGAAAATTGAAAATTTTTATTGAATGGGGTAGCTACATAGTCAATAAGTCAACTATTAAAATTATACTAACTCATTGATATTTTAGTGTTTACTAATTAGTACGTACGGCTTTGGGTTAGTAAATAAAAAAAGTATTCTCTTAAAAAAACTAAATATGTAAAATTGAAAAAAGTTTTGGTCTAAAAAAATCTAAAACATTACCTACGTTATCATTGCCATTCATTCCTAAACTTTTACATTTGCAAGAAAATAAAAAAAAAATGAGCAACTCACCTGGCGGCAGTAACCACTCCTTTATAGAACTCACCGTGAAATAACAGTATTTATGTCGCTGCTTAAAAACTAAACAGCCATAACACAAAAAAAATCCAAAAATGCAATCACAAAAATTGCAAAAATACAATCACAATCCTTCATATTGTACGTTGCAAAAAGACTTTTTTTATTCAATATTTAGTATATTTTGATATTTTTTTTATTTTCTAAACTAACCTACATGTTTATATATCTCCTCTAGTATTCAGTTTATTATAAAAGTACTTAAAACATTTATAATGTATGTACTTATAATTGATATACTTATATATATAAGTATATCAATTATAAGTACATCTTATATATATATAAGAAAAAAATAGACAAAAATTATTTCGTTTAGCTCTCTTGTAAAAAGTGTAATTTTGATTTGTGGCCCTTTAGTTTTTACCCATACATTTTTATGTAATCGAACTTCCTTACGAAAGAATATAAAATTTACGAACACGCCCAATAAACCAAATTGTTCATATTTTAAATAAATATTCTGTAGATGGCGCAATATCTCTGAAACTTCTGAGATATTCTAAAATATTCAAAAAATAGAACGTAACTATAACGCATAACATAACGCATTCATGCTCGCATTCGTGTGACACTGTTGATTTTACTCCCATAATTTTTCATACTAGGTATACTAGGTATAAGGAGTAAACTCCAAAAAGAGACTCGGTGTAACTTATTTTTAAAAATGTACTTATTACAATATGTTTTCTATGCCATCGATTTATTGTATTTATTGTACGTAATTTATGTAATAAATAAAATAATTCCCTATACTTTGGTTACTTAGGTTAGTGTGTGGATGTAGCTTAATATTATAATTTATTTATAACATTACTTATTCATTTTTTTAAGATAAAGGGTATTTAGATTGAATGAAGTCGTGAGAGTGCGTAGGCGCACAAAATCACCAAAGTGGCCGGCTTAACGATATAGACACGTCGTGTTTTAATGAATCCGTTAGTGAAGCCATAATCATTTGTATTTTTCTTTCTAGGGTTGCCACCATATTAAGTGGTCATTAAGAAAAATAATTGATTGTGTATCTTCTTTTTTCTCTTCCCTATATTCTTCTAACGAAAATAAAACTATCTTCTATTTGATATTATACATAAGTATGGCTATATTTATATATAACATATCTATATAACATATAGATCTCCATCTATTTATACCCTAATTTCTTCTAAACAACCCAACGGATTTGATACGGTTTTCACTAATGGAAAGAGCTTAAAATGAAAAAGGCTTGTAAGCAAAAAAAATTTTAGCATTATAGTTATATGTTTATCGGTTATAGGTTATGTATTACAGTAACTGTACGGAGTAAAATCAATTTTGTGACAACCCTAATCTGTGTACAACGTGGGTAGGTGCACTTTAACGCTTCATTAGTTGAGAGGTGACCGCTAACCAATGTGGTGAGGTATTAGCTAATCAATTCGATGTTAAATATTAAATTTAAAAAAATCAGACTACTGCTAATGGAATGAAATGATTAGGATATAAAATTAAACAAAAAAAATATTTATGTTGGCACTCACACGCATGATTTTGCATATTGTAGTAGTTTCAGAGGCACTATAGTGTTTCGTAGTCATTTGTGCCGTCTGGAAAAGTAAGGGATGCCAGCGCCATTTTGAAGACACGTTTGGTCTAGTGACTAGTAACCCTAGCTGTTAACCAAACGGTCGCGGGTTTGAATCCTGCTAGGGGTTTTTTGTTTGTCATTTACCTTTGTACCTTTTGGATGTTTTGTATTTATAATATGTATGTATTTACAAAAAAAAGTAATCTATGTATTATATAAACTGTCTGGTATCCATAATACAAGCATTAGTTGTTTAGTGTGGAACCAGATGGTTTATTTATTTATATTACATATATTGTTCTATCACTGCTGCTCCTTTATATGGTCGGCAGCTATGGGCAACTATAGCTTGAAGCAACTATATGGGGTGTTGTTTTTGTTATAGGCGATGGTAGCCACCTATCATTTTAGGTTGACAGTTTGCCTGTCTGACGTCCTTGACATTAAATATGTAAGCAGTAAAGCACATTTGTGCATAACTTTCATGACGTTGTGTTAACATTAAGTTAACAAAAATATTGGACCTGTTTTAAAAAAATATTTCACATTATCAGCGAGTAATATAATAAATAATATAATAATAAAATTATTATTATTATAATAAAAATATTGGACCTATTTTAAAAATTATTTCACATGTAGAGAGTTACATTATCAACGAGTAATATAGGCTATGTTTTATAAAGCTACGCGGACAAAGTCGCGTGCAACAGCTAATCTTAGATAACCTTTAAGGAAGTTACCTACTTATTTTATTCACATTGGCACCTTAAAAGAAATCTGTCAATTTTTACCCCCGCGTTAAGTAGAGACGTCTGGCATTATAGAGGTGTGGGTAGCCGAGGCCGGCGTAAGGCGTGGCGCACACCGGTCCCGTCCGATAATTAAAGAGGCCAGTGGATGATAAATAACGAACTGTCCAAGTTTTTACCTCAAATGTCATTATCTCGACCGACTCTATCAGCCATCACTTGATAATTTACTTTGGATTTATATAGAGATGTTACTACCGCTTTATATTTTTTGTCAAACAGGGCTATTTGTCGTGTGACTATAAGTCGATCATTAATAACCAATACAGAAAATACAATTTCTCTTTCTTAATATATTTTTCTTTATAAAATTTTTTAAAATGAACTATATTATAATATTTTCTATCTTAAATTAACCTGAATAATTGGTTGAAAAAATATAGATGGTATTAACAACTCTATGTGATATTGTATGGTCGTGTGACAGCGTAGCGCATGAATAATCGAGAGGTCCGAGTTGATGAGTGCGCGTGAGAGCTTTTTTGTTGAGTACAAGCCGCCTTACGCAGCCTTTTATTGGTCGAATGAAAAAAATGACAAGAAACAAATAATTATAATTGGACGTAAAAAATTATCGTATAACCGTTTTACCATTAGCGAAGAACTTTGCATTACACTTTGTAGTCGAAAGTGTTTCCGTACTTTATTAATTATGCGGTTTATCGCCCACTGTTGGACATAGGCCTCATAATTTGCATCCATAGTCCTGCATCCATGATATAAACGCAAAGAATAATTGTATAAATGAAATTCATTTATACAATTATTCAATTATACAATTCAAGCAATAAATATTTGTTCTCACGTTGACCTATGTATAAATGAAATTCATTTATACATAGGTCAACGTGAGAACAAATATTTATTGCTCAGTTAATTCACAATACAAAGAAATATATTTCACTGTTACTAACCTTAATGCACATTTCGCAACGACTCGTTCTTAACTAACTGCAAAAGCAGGAAACTGGAAAATGGCCGATATTCCGTATCGAAACAATGTCAATATCACGTCAAGTTTGACATAAGATACTTAGACTAATTCTTTACGTCCAGAAATGTTATTAAACAATAGAGTACTAAATATTAATGATGTCCGTAACAATCATTATCTCGGTCGATGCTCGGTCGTAAGAAAATTTCAGTAGGACCGCTGGTTATTTTAATTTGATTAAAGGAAATTGTGATGTTTTAATTGCTCCAGAAATGGGCACGAAAAGTTTTTAGAGGACTTTTTTTACAATAAAAAATTATAAATTTAATAACATTCTCCAGGGTATTCTGTAGTATTCTATAATCTGTAGGGTTATGGGTCGCAGTGGAGATTTATTTAACAAATTGTCCTAAATTTTACTCAATAAAAGTATTTTAAGTATTCTAGATTCTAAAAATCGTAAGTAGGTATTCTAGATTATTGTCTGACCTGGTTTAAGAGTACGATTCTTAAAACGTGAATTTATGTATAATAAAAATCAAAAGAAAATAAGTGGTTTGCAACTTGAGACAGAGACGTATTATTACGAATGATTCATATATATATTGAAAATGTCTGTATATGGCGTGACAAGTTTTCATTTCATTAATCGACTTGTAAGCCAATCTTATGTCGAAATGCAACGAAGTTAACTTCGTTGTCGAAATGCATCAAGAATTAAGTGAGATATTTTTTTCACTGTTTACAATGAAAATATAAAATGCAATCAGTATTTGCTTGCTTTGGCTATAGCCAAAACAATTATAATTAAAAAAAATCCTATTTTATCACTACATCTATCCTTTCTTTTAAGTTGGACCAAATTACACATAGTTAGGTACAAAGTTTTATCAAAATCGGTTCAGTAGTTTAAGATTTCATTGGCGTCAAACACGGTGACACGAAAGTTATATATATATTTAAAATTTAATTTTTGTTTTATTATTGCTTATACTAAGATATGAAAAATAATTTGAAAGAAGACAAATAATAAATAAAATAATTATTTGTTTGCAGATGTCCCTGAACGTGTCGATATTGAAGGCTATTTGAGTTGGTAAGTTTGTTTTTAATGTCTTTCATATCCATTTGTAAATAATATGTTAAAAGGGGATAAGTACTTAAAGAAATAAAAAAATATTTCTTTTTAAGCAACTTTTTGATTGAATATTTATTTTTGCTTAATATTTTATCATTCTTACAATTTACCTAATATTTTACAATAGGAATGTTTCATGGTGGATAAAGCATGGGAAATCCTCTTGGATTCAAAATTTTAAATACACGTATCAGGGATACAGAAAAGAACATAGGGTAACTCTGTCTTTCATCCAGAAATAATAGGTTTTGTTCCACCTAAAAATAGAAAAAAGAAATTCAATGCCTGACAAAAAAAGGGGCGCGGACGAAGTAGTAGGTAAAAGTTAGTTTATTTTTATTTTTATGCATTGTCCACTATAGTTCAATCATGAATTTCTTTTTGATAAATACAGTGCCAGAACTTAATGTCTAGATAATTCTACATTTATTTTACAATATGACAATAAGATATTGAAAATTTATTTGTACTCGATAAATATATCGAGTCATTACATATTTACAAGAAACCGATAAAGGAAAATGTTTGCAACACCTGCCTCTTCAAATTTTACAACCGCCATTACATACTTGTGTCTTTTTAAAAGCATTATTAAAAAACATTAACTTTTAATATGTCTTTAATGAGTTTTTTAAAGGTCCTACAATGTAAAAGGAAGTAGCCATTTTCATTTACAAGAACACCATACTCGTAGATATTAATGATTTTATGTCGTGGGCAGCTCGTACAGTTGGGCAGATCGTAAAGTATGAAATCAAAAATATTTCACCAAAAGTCAAAAATAGGTGCGACGAGGAGCGGAGCGAAGCAAAGCTAGGAGAAGCGTGTTAGGTTATTGGGAATAAATTTGGGGAGCCGAGCGAAGCGGAGCGGAGTTAGGCGACCCTCTCAGTTTTAACAGAAATATGATCTGCCCAGGAATATCATGATATGCCCAATTCTACGATGTGCCGACGACATATACAAGTTCACATTATTGTACACAAAGTGCCACGACGAAATATGTAATAAACGCTCTTTTTTTTTTCAAACATTTTATTTTTTTCTGTAATATTTTGTACCATGAAACGTTGGCCGACGATGCCCTCTTGGTACGAAATTCTGCACCTCATCAATCAGAATAACGGTTTCATGATACTATCTGATTATTATCGTTAAAATCATATTAAAACCGCTTTACCTCGACTTGGTGCACACTCAATCAATTAGCCAACGAGCGCAAACTAATTTTCAAACTTGATGCGCCTTTTAAAACGCGTTGTACCTACTTTTAGTCCCAATAGGGTTGCCAGTGCGAACCGTAATTAGTCTGGATTTTTCCAACAATTAATGTGATATATATATATATATACTTACTAGCGGGCCGCCCCGGCTTCGCACGGATTTTTTTCTGCAAATTATTTATATACACCTTCCTCCATTAGTGAAAACCGCATTAAAATCCAAAGCGTATAAGCGGGAAGCGACTTTATTTTATACTAGCAGTTGCACGCGACTTCGCCCGGGTAACTTTATAAAATACTAGCTGGCGCCCGCGTCTTCGTCCCTCTTCGAGTGTATACTCCTATAGGAGGGACAAAATCTCGCTGCAGGCGCGGCAATAAAACGTGTGAGTAGAGCGAAGAACAGGCGCGCTCCCTTACTCTTATAGGCTTTATGGGAACGTGTAGTGATTAACAGCGTTCGTTTCGTTCTTTTGCCTGCACGTGCACATTACTATGCAAAAAATAATTTATGACTCGACCTGCACCGAGATTTTGTCCCTACTATAGTGGGATAGAGAGAGATGGATAAGACTCGCGGAGGCTGATACCAACTTGTCAAATTCAAACTTTTCATAGCCACTAGCGGAACGGTCATATATGCTCAAAGAAAATATTATTCGTAAAGTACACGTATATGTCCACAATACAGCCACATCCCATTTTATGATAAAAACTAGCTGCTGCACGCGACTTTATAAAATCGCGTATGTTTATAAAATATACCCTGTGTCCTTTCTGGTATCCCAGACAACGTGTATGCACAAATCCATTCAGTTGTTTTTGCGTGAAAGAGTTACAAACATCCATCTATACATACATACATATTAGTACGGATTTGTAGGCAGTCCACTTGTTCGTCAATGCCTACTGTCACCTTGAAACAAATGAGCAGTTTTGAGTTTCGAGTTGGCATTGACTCAAAAGAAATGATCCCTCGTTACGGAAAAGCACTGTTTCGAACTTTTCGATATTTCGTGTGTAAATAAATATGGTTTTTATTATTCATTGTTCCATATGAAGAACAATGTTCATGCGGTGCATTTCTCTCGAAACACTTCTAGTTATTATTACACCCTTACAATGTAAGTGAGCGTTTTAACTCAAAGTAAGTCACGCGCCGCGCGTTTTATTGTTCGCTTTACAAATTAAACTTCTGTTTTGTTACTTATTCGGAAGTTGTGTTTCGAATTCATCTTATTGCTGGTATTTTGTTACGATTTCTTTTTATCAACATTTGTTAGGTAAGTAGTGGAAGGGCACACTGAGTTTCGCAATTATTTGTACCTGAGTCATGGATTTTTGTATTTATTTTTGGGGTCCCCCAGGGCAGTATACTAGGGCCTTCCTTGTTCATACTATATATGAACGATATCCACTCCCTGCCAATAAAAAGGGCCGACATAATTTGCTACGCAGACGACACGGCGCTAATCTTCCATGGTTCAGACTGGGACCAGGTTGTGGAGAGGGCAGAAAGGGGCTTAGCGGTGGCACATGACTGGCTGGCTAGGAATCTCTTAACTCTGAATGCAAAAAAGACACAATATATCTGTTTCCACAAGACTGCTGCATCTGCTCCTCCCCCTCAAATTAGCTTGAGGCTTCACTCCTGTGGTGTTGTGGGTAATGTTTGTGGCTGCGAGTCTCTTCAAAGGGCTGAGGTTATCAGATACCTGGGTGTGCGGGTGGATCAGAAGCTTGACTTTCAGCATCACATAACAACACTCTGCAGTCGGGTCAGGAGGACGGCGACTGTTATGAAGCAGCTGCGTAATGTTGCCTCTCCAGAACTGCTTAAAACTACATACCTCGCCCTATGTCAATCTCTGCTAACGTACTGCCTATCCAGCTGGGGTGGCGTCGCCAAGACTCGCATGCTGCAGCTAGAGCGAGCGCAGCGCTGTGTGCTCAAAGTGATGCTAAGAAAGCCTCGACGCTACTCAACCGCGAAGCTGTACTCTGATGCTGGTGTCTTAAGCGTTCGAAAGCTTTTTGTTCTGGCTTCGGTTCCTCCTGTCCACTTGAAAGCATCCAAAGAATTCGAAAGCCGAACCAAGAAGCGAGTCTTCAGACTGCCGTTGCCAGTGGTGAGGTCTACGTTTGGAAGACGCTTTAGCCCATACCTGCCCATTCTCATCTACAACAATGTGATGAAGCTGTTTCCAATGAAATCCTGCTCGGTGGCGGAATCCAAGATCAAACTTGGGTCCTGGTTGTCTGAGCTCTCCTACGACTCCACCGAAAAACTACTAACTAACAAAAAACACTAAAATACACTCATAAATACATAAAAATACATAACATACTTCATACGCACGCACACTGGCACAAAAGACACAAAAAGCACTTTACGATCCAGATACTGTTGCATAGTTGAGTTCCATATTTCAAATTGTAATTCAAAGTACGGGACCCCACGATACAGGCTTGCCTAGTGTGGGGACCGGGGTTTTGTTACATAAAAATTGTAAAATCTTTGAAAATAAATAAATAAATTATTATTATTATTATTATTATTATATTATGTATTATTTACAAAAAAGTAATCTATGTAGTATATCAACTGTTTGGTATCCATAATACAAGCATATAGTTATTTAATGTAGAGCTACATAGATGGTGCTGTGTGAAAATATTTATTTATTTATTATTTACTAGCTGGTGCCCGCTACTTCGTCCGCGTTCTGGATGAAAGGTACACTATGTTCTTTCTGGTGTCAAAGACAAAGTGTATGCAAAATTTCATGGTGATCGGTTCAGTAGTTTTTGCGCGTTCAGTAGTAAATGCGAAATGATGTGAGAGATGTATTGAATGTTTGTTTTTTATTCACACAAAAACCAATGTAATTCTACAGTAATCACAGTCTATCATCACAGTCTAGCACGTAGGCTATCTATGCTATGGGGGGCGCACATGGTTGGCTAGCTTCAGTGGCTAGCTGTGTGTGCCTGCACAAGGTCCCCCCCATTCGCGTGGATTTTGCCTGGGTGTCTCCGGGCAATCCCTTTCTTTGGCGATAGCCTAGCCAGCAATGGCTAGGCTGCCCTGGGGGTGGATCGGAGTTAGTTGCCTCGGCAGAACCCGGTTCACCCCGCTCACACAGGGCAAGGAGGCATCGGGGAGTTTTAGTGGGTATTTCCAGTGCCGGCGACCCCCACATATCCCTATCGCCTAGCCAGCGGTAGGGAATCTGTAAGCGGATTTCTCCTCGTCAAAAAAAAAGTACAGCTATGCTATATAAAAATATACAGACGGAGTCGTGGACAATTGGTGACTCTAATATATGTTTCCATGCAACAACGCAAGCAACAGATTACAAGGCTATTTATCGAACAAATTGAACATGTTTAACACAATTGGTTGGTAAAAAATTGTGGAATTATTCAGAATGCACGATAAATTGAGTGTCGCCGGTGGTTTTGATCTCGGTTCTAAGAAGGGACTAGGACCAGCGCTTGCGCATACCGATGCCGGCCTACCTGTTTAAGGCGACGCACCTCTTTCGTGATATTTTGTATCATTTTTAGTGTTTTTTTTAATGTATCACTATGAAATATCACTATGAACGTTAAGTCGCTTGTAATACAATTATCGCAATAGGAGTTTCAAGAGTTGCTGAGCTCGATAGGATAAAGATAAAGTTGAGGAATGGAGTTTGGCATCCCTTACGGCTTACTCGCTTATTGAAATACTTACAATGCTGTTATTATTTTAATGTTACCTTTACGGTTATTATGAAAACTAAATGTTTTCTACTACTCTTACATTCTAAATGATTGCGTTTTATTTAGTTTATGTGTTTTATGAAATTGTACGGATTTGTATAGTGTTAAATAAGCAATTTTCTCACAAGCGAAATTGTCTTTTAAAGTACAAAATGACTTCGTCTTAACAACGCATGCGTTCCCTTACACTGCATGAATACTACATGTTAACGTGAATCATTTGTTATTGGATTATATTATACTGGACACAGTACACAAACACAGATAGCACATATATTACAAACTGTCTTGTGTAGAATTAAGCTGGATAGACTTTGAGGCGACTGGTTTATGTAAACTGGCGGTTTTGTTTCGTTTTACGTTACATGGTGATACATTGTAGAAATGTCAAGGCATACTTCATCCATCAGTTCAACTGTGTACTTGACGGTACAGTTAAACTGTCATCAGTTTGATGTTTGGTCTAGTGGCTATACTGTAAATCTATACTAATATTATAAAGCTGAAGGGTTTGTTTGTTTGTTTGAACGCGCTAATCTCAAGAACTAATAATTCGAATTGAAAAATTCTTTTTGTGTTGGATAGATCATTTATCGAGGAAGGCTATAGGCTATATAACATCACGTTGCGACTAATAGGAGCGAAGAAACAGTCGAAAATGTGAAAAAAAACGGGGGAAATTATTCATTTTTGAGGGCTTCCGTTGTGTGCGCTGCGAAAACCGTTCGAGATACCCAAATGATTCCCAGAATAACTATTCCACGCGGACGAAGTCGCGAGCACCAGCTAGTATATTATATATACAGTGTAATGTGTGTTAAGTTTGTGTGTATATAAATAAATGCCGCTAATCAATACTAATATAATAATAAATTTATAAGTGTAGGTATTGTATGTATGTATGTTCCTCCATAACTAGTAAAGGATTTGCTATAATAAGTAATAGTAATAAATAAATGTTTTCCAAACATTCGAGATTGTTGCTAATTATAATTCTAGTTAACAAAGTAACCAGTTCGTTCTATTATCGGATTATTCTAAAACCACCATTTGTGGTCAACGTTTTCATGGTTACTTTGTATTGAAAGCCAAGCACGCAATCGATCTGCCTAAACTGTTTTGTGGTCAGTGCTCGCACGCACTTAAATTACCGCTTAAATTAAATTATCGATAAAATCAATAATGCTTTCAAAACATTCATACACTGTTGAAAATTTATTTATTTATTTTTCAAAAGGTACACCAACAGCACAAACAAAAACTTATAATAGGTATAGATAGCATAAGGCAATTTTGAGGAATACACAAATAAACTACAAACTAGAAATTGAAACGAGCGATAACATACGCGTAGCAACTAAACAATGATAATTATAACTTAAACTTAACTTACTTACTTAACTTACTAACTTCTTAAAAGAAAAGAAAACAGCTCAGTTGAACAGTATAGCCGTCAATTTACGCTTAACTTCCGCCGATTTACAATTAAATATATCAATATCAGCACCCAGCCCGCCGAACAACATGTTGAGCTTCCTACTAGCCCACCAAAAGAAAGCTATTCTGTCGATAATTTGAACAAGCAATTGAAATTGAAATCGGGTTGTATGACCTTAACAGATCAGATTTAAGACTAATTTGTGAACCAAGATGTCATGGACCAGGATGTTTAATTGATAAATGTTCAATCAAATTTTTTAAAGCTACGAAATCCTAATGGATACATTAGGATCCATTAGGATCCTAATGGACAGTGTAGAGGATACTGCGGGAGACTGCGACGGGGTTCTAAAACCCAACAGCTTTCTAGCTCGGCTTGATGGGCGGGGACTCGGAGTGAATGGACTACTCGCCCAAATTCACCTGTACCTCTAGTCTCGAACTGAACAATCTTATATGTATCACGTGTCAGATAAAATGTATTAAAAAAAGTGAGTGTAAATTCAACACCTAACACACCGCGTCCATGACAATCACTGCATTACCAAGCTCGCTTCTCGATTTATTTATGGAGTGAGCATAGCGTCGAATTACCAATCGATTTTACGGATTCAAATTCCAGGACACTTATTTTCGGTATCTGATGACTGTCTAGACGTTTTTAACTGGTGTTTGTCATTTAGTTTCATTGATACCCGATTCTTACTGTAATCCATTACGAAGTAGGTACCAAAAGATTATCATTGACAGTCTTTCGTACATAGGTATGTCGTGGGCACATCGTAGAATTTGGCAGATCGTAAAGTATGAAATCAAAAATCTTTCACAAAAAGTCAAGAATAGGAGCGACGAGGAGCGGAGCGAAGCAAAGCGAGGAGGAGCGTGTTAGGTTTACATGGAAATAAATTTGGGGAGCCGAGCGAAGCGGAGCGGAGTGAGGCGACCCTCAGGAATATCATGATATGCCCAATTCTACGATGTGCCGACGACACATATATGACTTAAATAAGTTATGTAGTTTTTAAAGCACATTTCCAGTGAAAATTCAACATTCGGATCTCCCTTTGTTACATATGTAATCAATTTAAACTATACTATACTAGCTGTTGTCAGTGACTTCATCTTCGTTGTACTAACCATGTTTATTTTAGATTCATTTTAGACTATTATTTTGTCATTCACAAAACCGTAATAAAGAACGGTATTCCTGATATCATTATAAGTAAGTATATACATATATTATTTATTATAACTCACGTGCTTATTTTGATAACCGAATACACTCGAGAAAAGAATACTCGTAAAGTTACATTAACATGTCGACAGAGCAGTAATTGAAGAGTATCTAAATAAATTGTTATGTCGTTGGCTGCGATCCGGAACGCGCCTACAGATTTTTTCAAATATAAATCTTTTAAAAATGGGTTCATGTAAGTGAAAATCAGTATACATATAATAAATAAATCCGTATCTGTACTAATATTATAAATGCGAAGGTTTGTATGGATGTATGGATGTTTGTAACTCTTCGACACCAGTTTGTTTATAAGATGCAGAGATATAGATATAGATATAGATTTGGATATACTTAGATATAAATATAAATATATAAAAAGATAAATAGATATGGATATAGAATACATAATATATAGTTTAGTTTAGATTAACTATATCAGATACAAAAGTTCATTCACGCCATATGTAAATTTCATTCATTACTTTGTATTATAGAAACAGTTTCACTGCCTAATTTTATAGACTAGTTTTATTATTCGACGATGCGTGTTTTTTTATTCTTCACTTCCCCTGTCCGTGTAAGGAATACACTAAAACGTTTCAGAGCAAACTTTTGCTGCGGCTCTAAAAAGAAAGTGTCCCTCTAATTTCTCCTATATATCTATAGGCATAAGTGTTTTAATTGCTCGGATGGTGTAGAAAAACGTGTTTGCAGTTGATCAGGCCGTCAGGTCATTAAGTAGTCGACGCCGAAATGCAATAAAAGTCTCTATAACGTAAATATAACGTAGCTGTGAAAACAGTACGCGCTCAGTATAACAGATTGGTATCGAGTGATATATT